>WOXC01011193.1:600000-1128497 GCA_011680675.1 Gymnobelideus leadbeateri | reverse complement strand
TGACAGCTGAGGTCTTCCAGCTCTAAATCTCAGATCCTTAGGATGTTATAAGTGGATAAACATACCTTTTATATTTTATTTTAAAAGAAGGAGTAGACAGAGGGTTTGTTTTAACCAGTTTTTATACAATGACCATCTCAATGTCATTAATATTGATTCCAAACATCAGACAGGATATATCTAGAAAATATGTCAGGTAAGTCAGTTCAACCTCATGAGCCAAGTTAAATCCTTTCACAAATCTCTCAGCAACATTCCTTCTTCCCTACCTCTTGTACTGGTAGGGTAGGTTGTGTGAAAATAAAACTGGTAATGAGGACTTGAATTCAAATTCCAATTCTACTATTTATTCAGTACAATTAATTCCACCTTTTCTGGACCTATTCTTTGCCTAGGCAGTGAACATTCTATATTCTGATACTTCTAGAAAGAGGATCTAGTCTCAGTTTAGAGTTCAAGGAAATTGGGCTGTAACCCTAAAATAAATATAATAATCTGCCCTTATATTCCATTTCTGCTTGATTTCCATTGGAATCCATGCTTGTGGGTAAATGAAACAAATCTGCTAAGCAGAAAGAACTATTTACTCTTCCTTTAGCTTAGTATGCAGGAATAAGGTCAAGGCATATGGAATCTAGAACCAATAACACTGGGCTGCAATGCAGATCCTTGGCATTCTAGCCCTGCTCTGCTGCCACCTGATGTGGCACCTTGGGCAAGTCCATTTGCCACCTTTCATTTTCATTGCCTTCTTTGTCAAATGAGGAGGCTGGACTAGAGGACCTCTCAAGTTCCTTAGAGTTCTCAGTTGTAAGATGTGTGTGAAATAAGCTTCATTTCCAAGTATCGTCACCAAGTTCTAGCTTAATCTGTAAAGGCCCCTTTCCAGCTTTAATAGTCTGTAAGGTAGGACAGAAAGTGCCTTTGATATCTGCAGGCAGAGATAATATAGAAGTTGAAGAATGATTATGATTTCCATGAATTTTGTGACCCTTGAAAAAATTTGTAATCCTGGCTTTATCATTGCTTTCAGCAGTCTACAACATAAGAAGGATTTTGGTCTGATTATCTGTGTTTAGAAAGCATTCAAATAAAAATCCCCACTGAAGTGCAATGTGGTATAGTAGAAATCTATATCTATTGATAAGTCTATTTATCAGAGATCTCAGAATCAGAATGAGGTGTAGTCCAATCCCAGACACTTGCTACTCAATCACAAGTCATTGACCATTTAGATTTCACCTGTAAAATAGGGATGTTAATATCTGCTTTGTCTATATCACAAGGTTCATGGGAAGATCAAAGGAGGTTTTCATGAAAACTCTTTAAAAACTCCAACTTACAAGGTCCTATTAGAAATTAACTGATAATAATGATATGGTTATGCATATCAGCATAGAGTAATTTTTTAAAGGTAAGTAGAATGAGCAGAACCAGGAGAATGTTGTACACAGGGAGAACAGCATTATGTGTGTGATGATCAACTATGATTAACTTAGCTCTTCTCAGCAATACAATGATCCAAGACAGTTACAAAAGACCTACCATGGAAAACACTGTCCACATCCAGAGAAAAAATATAGTGGAGTCTGAATGCAGATCGATGCACACTGTTTTCACTTTCTTTGTTTTCCCCCCATAGTTTTATCCTTTTGTTCCATTTCTTCTCTTATACCATGACAAAAAAAAGTGAAAAAAGGTAAAAAGAATTATGGGTTTCAAAAATTAGCTCCTGAGGAAGGCAAGGATTTAGACTACCATTTAGATACAAAGACAAAGGGACTGCCTCACAAAACCCCAATATCTTTGTGGGTAAAATTGACCTCATGGCCCTCTGCTATGAACCTGCTGTGTGCTCCATAATTTCAGAGTCTGTTTCATTGACTGCAAACTAATTTGTACCCATTGTGGTATATAGCTATGTAGGCAGCCAGTACAGCTGTCTACTTATGCCAACCACATCATTAATTCATATCATGAACAGAGTACAGGAGATATGGATCACTGCACTTTGCCAGAACAGAAGAGGCCTAGAGGCCTTAGGGCATATGGCCAGGGATGAATGGAACTGGGCCATTGTTAGAAGTAGAGAGTCTGGTGCAGGAAAGACAATCTCCACTAAGTACTTATGTCATGAAATACTTTGGAAGTATGAGTGGTTCTGCCAGTGAGACCAATGTTAAAAAGAAGTTCTTGACCTCTAACCCCATTAGCACAGTTAATAGGAAATACTAAAACCACAAATTATGATAAAAACAGTTGTTTGGGGAAATATTTTGGGATTGGGTGATACTCAAATAGATAAAGAAGGGAAAGGAAATTTATAGCAGTGGTTTGTACCCTTGGCCTTCCATATAACATAGTTTGAAAATCAGTAGCTTGAGCCCCACTCTTTATCCGCCAGCACTAGCACCATATCTCTACCATATTTTTTGCCTTCTCAGAAACAGAATGTGGATTTTAGTGTTCAAAAGTCTTAATCATATGATGAGACTCATAGAATCAGAAAATTATGATCGTCAGGGCTTTTTTTTCATTTTCATTTCATTTTAAAAATAGTATGGTGATAGCCTCTCTAAAAGCCACTTTCAGAAGTTCAAATTCTAAAACATTTATTACTTCTATATGTTTTAAAAGTCATTTCTACCTCTTCCAGTAAAAAACAAACAAACAAAACTAACAAAAACCTTGTTGGAGAGGTGATATATCAAATAGTATGTAAAATAGGATAATGAAAGGTCATTCAAGTTCCTCATTTGTTAAAATAATAATAGCACCTAGCTCACAGGGTTATTATGAAAATCATAACATAATATGTATAAAGCACCTGGCAAACTTAGTTATTATTATTTTAATTTGGAAGTGTGCATTTTTTGTGCCATACTTAAAGTTATAAAGCAAAAACATTTACAAGCTTAAAAAATATATCAAGATGTTTAATATTCATCAAAGATCTAACCCAAACATGAAAAAAATAATAGATTTTATTTCTGTATCAGGTGCTACACAAAGCAAGTTTATTTTTTCCCTCTGCAATTTTTTCAGTACAAAATTCCAAAAATCAAGCTCTCTCCAACTAGTAATTTTAGAGTTTCATGGTCTGAAATAGTGGAGAAATATTAAGACAGTTTTGTCTACTTTTGAAAAGTGAGTTGGCCCATTAAAATTGGTCAGCCTTTAACATTTGCCTGGTGCTTTGCACAGAGGAGCATTTAATAAACACTTTTTCCACCCCTCACCTATTCTAATGTTCCCCAAAGTCCTCTTTATGGCATGGAGGTGACCTTAAATTCTTTAAGGGTGTGCTGGTGGAACACATGTTTGGCAGGTTCTACCACCGAAGTATAGAGAGACTTGAAATGTGAGCCTGTCCATCCCAGGACCAGGCTGGCTCAGTTTATCACTTTGGCTCATCAGTAGGCAGCCACAGGAATATGACCATGTTAGCCACACAATTCCTTTCCACCGTATCTAAGACTTAGAGGGAGTGTTGGGGATTTGTGAAAGTTCCCACACTGGTGAAATCACAGATCTGAATATGGGCCTTAGAAATAATTGACAATCAGTATGTCACATTAATACAATCCTGGAAGACTGTGCTTTTATGATTCTCATCAGTTATAGTAGAAATTATATATATATTGGATCTGAGGTAGGGAATACAGTAACATGATTTCTTTCTTGATCCAGCAGGATCAAGGCTTGTTGAAATAGTGAGGTAGGCATTAGTGTTCCTATCTTTACACTTCGGTATATATGGGTATATGGGTATATTAGGCCTACTGGAAACAGTGCTGAGCCAAGAGTCAGGAATTCTTTGGTCTTGTAGGCCTCTCAGTCTCTGGGTTTGGGACTAGTTGGTTTTTGAAGTACCTTTAAGTTCTAAAATTGGTTATAAACTACAAGGTGAGTCTCATTTAGCACAAATTTTGGAAGTTTTCCCTTTTAATCCTTTGCTTACTGGCTTGCTCTGTTCCTTATTATCTATCATGGCTACAGCACTCATTTAACTATAGATCTGTATTTTCCATGGTTCTTGATTTTTATTTTAGCTTGATAAAAAGCTACTGATTTGTGATTTGATTTGTGATTTTGCCCTCTTTTTAAATCCCAGTGAAACTATTTTTTATCTTTCATATGAAAGGAATTTTGTTAGTTTTTAGCCTACTTTTCATTTTTTCTTCATCTATACAACTAGTCTTGTATTTGCTTTGCTTTAGTGGGATTTTTTTTTTTGGGTCTGTTTTGGAGGTGGGGAGGCAGGGCAATTGGGGTTAAGTGACTTGCCCAAGGTCATACAACTAGTAGGTGTTGGAGGCCAGATTTGAACTCTAGTGCTTCTGACTCCAGAGCTGGTGCTCAATTTACTATGCCACCTAGCTGACCCTTGCTTTTGTGGGATTTTAGAGGGTCAAAGTTTTAGATTAAACTGTATGTAATATATTTTCATATATATTTCCATTGGCTATGGAAATGTGTGGAAATGTCATAGCTGTCCAAGAAGATGATTTTGAAAAACAAATATGGAATAAATTAATTATGGTAAATGGGCTATTCTAATGACAAAGAAATTAATACTAAATGGATCTTAATTTGGAAAAGGACCCGGATTTCTTCATTGTAAATGCATCAAGTTCTTGTCTTGCTTCATTAAATCAGGAGCTTTGCCCACACTAATTAAAAGATATCCCACATCTTTGTCTTGTTCCACCATGAGAGTGCACACAGAAACTTTCCAGATGGAAGTCTGTATAGCATATGTAGTGTTTGTAATGCACTGCAAAAAGAGAATGTTCCTTAAGTTGCCATGAGGACCATTACTATTTGCTGTCTCATAATCATTCTTTTTGATAGCACTGTTGGTTCATATTTATATATATTCTGTTCTTAAAAGAACCCAAGGTACATTTTTCTAAAAGCGTTTGCTTGAGCCTTTTCCATTTTCACATTATTTAGGACTTCAACGGTATGAGAGCAAGTTTAGAAAACAATTTTATTAGACAAATTATTTAGACAAATTATACACAGAAAGCTCTGCCACTTGTAACTGAGGCCTCCAAAAAGTGTTTTGTGTATTTGTATAATAGGCAACACATCAAAATAGGCCTATTTTTAAATATCGTACATGGTTAACAATTTGTTTAATAACTAAAATCACTGCAACATCTGGTATGTCCCTACATAGCTTTTTGTAAAGATTTCTTTTTCTTTTTTTAAAATCAGATTTTTGAATGAAATCATGGATTTTACAAGGGAAGACAAGTTGTGCATGCACTTAGAATCTTGCTGCCCTGGAAACAAAATGGTCTGTGCATGATAAGAAATCATTCTGCCTTACACAGTAGACAATATTTGAAGATTTAGTACAAAAACAGTGACAGTACAAGGTGCTCCCCAGAACAGAATTACCATCAAAATAGAATATATCTGAAGAATATACTTTTAAATTTCTCCTAAAGCAATTCACGTTGGCTGATTCCTATATCAATCCTAGCCACAGAATGAATCGGATTAAATTAAGTGTAAAAAAAATGCAGGATTAAGTTGCTTGCTTCTTACTTACCACATTTTAATTTAAGGATTACAAACTGAAAGCTCATTCTACATTTCTAACAAGTAAGGATGTGACTTTAAAAGGGTCGTGCCCAAAGTAGCACTGGTTTTTGCTATTGTCTTTCTATACACTTGGCACTAATGTAAAAATTACTTAGCTCCTCTAAATAAAACTAAATTCCAAAGGGATTAAAATGAGAGACTGGTCTGTTTTTTTTAAAGGATAATATATGACAATAATTAAGGCCCTATCAATATTTTTCAAGGGCTCCCCCTTCTTCCTACTAACATAGCTATTTTATTGATTGGTCTACTGCTTTGGAAGAGAATTTATTAACCTTCAGTGATCTATGTTTAAACTCTTATAGAGCTATATTAGCTGTCATGGATGTGGTTTAGCTAATAACATTTTCCATTTATCTAATTAATTAAAAGCAAAATTATCAAGGTTAGCTTTATACACTTCTGAATAACAAATGCAAAACCTATTCAAATGAGTTACATCTAGGTACAAACACTAAATTGCCCTGGATGTTTTAATAAAAAAAAGTATAATATATGCTTAGGTTGGCAAACAATGCAAGTCAGAATCCCATGAAAGCAACCTGCCTTTTCTCACTGAAAAGACCCACTTCACTGTACATCTTTCCTGTATACAACACAATTGTTTTTAAAAACTAAAGCTTTATTAAATGAATTGTGATAGCAATGGCCACCATGTTATATATATATATACACATTATATAGGTGCATATATATGTATATATGAGATACTAATTTATTTAACACAACAGGTTCCTGCCACATGATAAAGTTTACTGTACATAAGAAAAATCTTTTTTTAATACTGTACAATCACATAAAGGTCATATGCACTGTTGCAGTGCAAGAATAAATTTAACTGTAGTTTTTACTGGCATAGTGATGGCTTTTTGTAGTCCTACAAAATTGCATTCTCATGTTATGTGGCCTGAATGGTCTTTTTTTTACACTGCAGGGGTTGCCTTTGGTCCACAGTTAAAGGACACGGAACAGAAGCAAAGCATTGGATGAATGCAGCAGAACAAATAAAAAAAGAATGAAATTATTGCAAGTTTATTTTTTTAGAAAAGAGAGACATTGTGGAGGCCTTTATGTCAAAGTAATCCTGCATATACTTGTAGTATATTCAGTGCACATTTCCTATACTTGAAGTACAGTATATGAAAAGCATCCTAATAGAATACTAGTGTCCTATATTTGGGGGGAACAAGGTGACTAAGGGAAAAAATGGAGGGAAATGGGTAGGAAGAAAGAGAGAGAAAGCGAGATGGTCAAGAGAAAGATCTAGAGCTGTTACTAATAATCCTGATTTTTTTTTAAAAAAAGTTACATCCATGTTAGTCCCACAATATTACAATTGCTCCTTGCAAAGGGAGTCCTAAAAAGAAATAGTGAAGAAGCTTTGCCTGGTGGTCATATGGAGGTACCTCGGTCTGGGTCATTACCAAGATTAAGCCCAAGAGTAGGAGTTGGTTGATAGGGGATTGATGACATTGTTTTAATAGGACTCCTGAAAAAGCCCCCATTAGGTGCCCTGTGCCTGAAAGGCCCAGTTCGGTGGTCAGGCACGTTGCCAAATGAGAAACCAGAAGCAGCCTTAGCTGACAGTGTACGGCTAAGAGTCTGGATTTGCTCTGGAATAAAGGTTGTTGTGGTAATGTGAGTGTTCCTGAAATCGCTGATTTGTTCCAGTGCTTGTCGAGTTGGCAATGTATCAATGTCCAGAGGGGTCAAATCAATAGATGAGGTGGAAAACTGTTTATGGGGACTGTCATCATCTGTGCACAAGCTATTGACACGTCTGTGGAGGTGCTCCAGGTCAATTTCCTTGTCATCCTGGGGATGAAAAAAAGAGAAAGAAGATAGAACTTTCATTATCTACATAGGCCATTGAATGGGAGCATCTATGGTCTAAAGAAAACAGATCAGGAAATAGCATATATAATTAACCATATTTTAGTATCAATTTGTGGGTGTACAGTTCAGGTATGACTACTTTTAGTAAAACATTTCTCTGCAATTAATTCTGCTAAGAGGAACATACTACACTTGTAATATTTTAGCATGTTAACTACAAAGATGTGGGAGCCGCAGGTGATTATTATACTATAACAGGGCCAGTTGTAAGCAAAACTGTGAAGTAAGTCTAGTTGTCTTTGTTTACCCCTTTCCCTTTTCTCTATCTTTATTCCAAATGAGTGACCCTCATTCCTAGGTGGTTAGTGATCTTATGCAGCCCCTAGTTCTTCCTGTTATAAATGAAAATGACATTAGAAATTAATTTGCTAATTCAATTTACAAGAGGTGTTATCCATTCTAGAGTTATTTGAATTTTTTTTTTGCTTTTTTTTTTTGGAGGGCAATTGGGGTTAAGTAACTTGCCCAAAGTCACATTTTGTGTGTGTGCTAAGTGTCTGGGGCCGGATCTGAACTCCGGTCCTCCTGACTCTGGGGCCGGCACTCTACTCACTGCACCACCTAGCCACCTGAGGTATTTGAATTTTAAAGAATGGCTAGAGGAAAGAATGTTGAATCCAAAGAACTGAATTTCTAATGATCAAATTTATAGGGCAGTTAGGTGGCACAGTGAATAGAGCACCAGCCCTGGAGTCAGGAGGACTTGAGTTCAAATCCAGCCTCAGACACTTAACACTTACTAGCTGTGTGATCTTGGGCAAGTCACAGACAGTGTAAGTGACAATTTATTCCATATACTTATAGACTCAGTCTTGGACAACAAATTCTAAAACATTTATGACACCTTGATCTATTGGAAATGCAACTTCAGATTAATAAGGATGAAATCAGATTTCAATATATACTTTTAATATGTACTAAATATGTACTTTGCACTCTGTGAGGAAAATGCCAAAGGGAAAAAAAGATCCTTCTTTTCATCAGTCAACTGTCTGACTAGACCTATATAGTAAAAACATATCAAGATAATTAAAAAAAAAAAACAAAGAAAATTGAGACACCTCATTGAGGGATCTCTATTGGTTGCCATGTAACAGAGCTCAGTTAAAATTCTCCCTATTGTGCATGGTCAGCTATTTTGATGTACATTATTATTTTTCCTCTTCCTTCCTCATTTCCAAATTCAATAAAAATACCATATTAATGTAATGTTATTACTAAGATTTTAGGAGCTTGGGAAATGCAATTTTATGGTCCCGACAGCAGCTAAAATGTACTCATCCATCAACAATTATAGTGATGCAAAAATTTTTGTATTTCCTACAATAATTCAAAATATAAGGGGATTTTGGAAATCCTTAATTTTCAGATTTTTCAGAGAAGATGGAGTCTTAGCTGTGATGCTGCACTTATGTGCTAAACTATTTTTAAATAATATTTTGTTAATTCAAAACCCACTAATTCAGTTGTACTAACATATTTCTTAGTTTAAGAAAACCTTTTCTTCATTAATAGCATGGCTAAGGAGTGGTTAGGTGGTGCAGTGAATAGAGCACTGGCCTTGGAGTCAGGAGGACCTGAGTTCAAATCCAGGCTCAGACACTTAACACTTACTAGCTATGTGACCTTGGGCAAGTCACTTAACCCCAATTGCCCTGCCCCCTCCCTCCAAAAAAAAAGCAAAAGAGGAAACAAAATATTCAGCTATTTTCCTTCTCTTATTTTTTTCCCTGCTACTGTATATGTATAAACAATATTTAGATGAAAGCAAGGATTTTTTTCTTTTAAAAAGCATGGCATGCATCTTTATAGTCACTTGTAATTATTGAGAAAATGAATCTGGCTCTTACAATGGTCAATTATAATCATTGTAGGAAGAGGGAAAAGAATTCTAATTCCACAGTGTGAAGTTGGCAAAAGGGACCAAGAAAAACAAAAACTAATTTCCTATAGGTCTATGTCCCAGAAAGAGGGATGCAGTAATTGAAAATAGTATGTTTTCCCCCTTCTACCTCTCTGTGCTGAAAATGCATATTGATTATGTTTCTTTAACATAGTAGTGGTGAGGAAGCTGAGTAGGTACCAGGTTTTTTAGGCTTAAGAGATTTATTCACATCTTGAACAGTTCATTTAAATAAAAAGACACAAATCCGTCACTTGGTAAAAGTCCCTAAGAATCACTATATTAAAGGCTGCACTGAGCTTGGGGGAATTAAAAGTTCACTTATAGTGCACAGAATTTTTTCTTTCTTTCTTTTTTTTTTTTAAGCAATTGGGGTTAAGTAACTTGCTCAAGGTTACACGGCCAGTCATGATTTATGTGTGGGTGCTCATTTTCTGAGGCCGGATTTGATTCCGGGTCACCCCAACTTCGAGGACGGCGCTCTTATTCACTGTTCCACCTAGCCACCCCAACACAGAATTTTCAATATCTAGAATACTGTAGTATCCTTTCTATTTTCTTTGACTACCCTAAAGCAGAAAGCTGAATTTTGGGTGCCAATTTTACTTTTGTAAACTTAACTCAGTGTCTTCTAATGGAGAAGACATTGCTGCTAAATAATTCTCCTACCACCAACTCTATTTTAATGAGACAGTCTTGAGGATTCTTCTTTTGGCAAATCTTAGACAATACCACAAAGATGGAATGCTTTTCCCAGAACATGAGGTCTCTGTAGGAAGATGAAACTCTCAAGCCAATACCTCTTTTGAAGGGACACGGGAGCCTTTCCTCTTGTTCCACCATGTCTCCAGCATTGCTATGAAGCAGGAGAGGACAATCCCTGCTGCCAGAATGCAGAAGACACCTGCAAAGCTCTTTATGTCCAGGGCACTGCCTTTCTGTTTAGTGTCCACAGAAGAGTACAGGTCACACTGGCCATTCTTGGGCCACCACTTATGTTTCAGTATATCCATATCTCCATTCTGTTGAAGTTCTAGAATTCTTGGGGGAGAAAAGAGAAAACAGTTAGAGACAACTGTTGGGATATATAGGCATAGAAAAGTCCCACTATTGAATACCCTATAAAGTATAGTGTCTATCAAAGGGAAACCAAGTCACATAGAGAGTGGTGGGTAATGAGAAACTCCATTGTTGTAATTCAACAGACAGAGTTTATACCACAAGGTGGTTTTTTTTACCCCATGAGTTTGTGTGTGCTTGCAAGCTTGTGTTCTATAATTTATAAAATTTCCCCTGGGGTAGCTACGATGTGTTTTTACAATTACATTTCCAAGGCAGTATTTTTTGTGCGGTTTCATGCTGCTACACAGTTCCATGGTCTTTGAAACAAAATGACGCTCTGGATTCTAATGCTTTTATAAGGAACATTTTGCTGCTTACAGCAAGATGCTGGCACGCCATCATGCAGCATATGGTACATACAAAGAAATTCAATTAAAAAGGCTTCTATTATTTAACACGATGTGGGAGAAAGCCCTAGGATAATTTTGAAGTTGATAAAATACATCGTTTCTGGTTTTGCACACAACTGGTCTGCTTTCCTCTTTTATGCCAAAGGAGGAAATGCATCTTACCTAGAAGAACAAAAAGCAAAATTACTGAGAAGCTTTCAGGTAATAAGTCTAAATAAGAAAAACCTTTCTTTTCATCGTCAGCTGGCAACTGTCAGCGATTGCAGCTTTTTGTTGGGCTTCTTGTAAAGATTAAACTCCACGTTTAACATAGTAGTAACTTAGAATAGAAGTAATTTAAAACTAATGGTGCTAGCTTGATTTTTGATGGAAATAAGCCTACCTCAAAAGAGCAAATTACTCACTTTTTGGAAGTTTATTACCTCTTTTATGGCATTCTCACAGCTAGAAGAAGAGAGTAACGTCAGAAGTAAGAGTTTATGTATAGAGAGTTTATGCATGGGAGAATATGTCAGTATGGGGTCAGCTCTGGGCAAAGGTGTGAGGCAAGCCTATGCTGTGTATGGTGCAGGCTCTGTGCTCTGTGTACCTTGACCCACTCCCCCTCCCACCTGCCCCAAGCACCTTCTCTATGCTCCCCTCGAAGGAAGTACCACTTGTAATCTGGATCTGTTCTGAGCTCCTCCCTCCCACCAGGATTTCTCTGTGTGCCCCAAGGGCATAAGCTACTCTCACTGAATAATTTATATAGCACTGTGATATGACAGAATCCCTCACAATAACCCTGTGAAGTAGCTAATACAAGTTTTGTTATCTTCATTTGGCAGATGAAGGAAATTGAGCTCGGAGTAATTAATGGGATTTGAAGCCAGGTCTTTCCAATTTTGAATCCAGTATTCTTTTTCCATGATGGTAACTGCCCCCAGAAGGAGGTGTCAGCCAGCATGTGGGACTCGAACCCAAATCTTCTTCCACTATAATATGACAAATCTTATGACAAATATAGGCCTTGAATCCAGGTACTTCTTAACTCTAAGGTGGACTTGTTAGCTATTTCACCAAATTGGCTCTATGTATACACAAACATATACATATATACTTTAAGGATCTGTGATTTTACTGGAGAGTACTTTCCCCACCATTTCAGATTGTAAACCCTCTGTGGCTTGATAGATCATGTCTAAGACCTGCTATTCCCCTCTCTGCCCTCCAATTCTAAAATAACAATCTGTGACCAAAAGACTCTGATGGCCTAGTATAGTGTTTATTTATTCTTCTATTCTTACTTTCTGAATTGAGACTGTGTTGGGGCCAGGCCCTACATACTTCCAGAGGAAATGTCTGGGCTTGGATTGGTTTTGATTTTTTTTTTTTCTGGGGTCCTGCTGCTGCTTTCTCCAGCTATTGATCTCTGGGATTAGTACTTGGAGATCAAGGATTTCATGGGGTTGCTTTTATGTGCTGGAAAGTCTGCTTTATGGTCAAGTCTGATCAGTGCCCCAGCTCCTCAGCTCTCAGGCTTGAAAGCCTTTTTCATTTGAGGACAACTTGGGAAAGCTCATGATGCTCAATGAGTATAATGTGAGAGTTCCCGGGATATCTACCATGAGATATAAGAGTAGAATTGGAATTTAATGAAAGATATCAGATCTGAAATAGAAGCAAGAGACTGACCATTATTAGAGTTAAACTGACCCTCCCCACTCCCTTTTCTTGCATACTCTGGCCATGTTTTCATTCTGTTGCTTCTATTGCTCTAGCCTTCAGTTTAGAGGTGCAGAGACCATGGCCAGGAGGAACTTTGCCCTTCATCTCTGTACTCCTTGAGATCCTGTGTCCTTATCTAGGTAGAGCTCCTTTCTGAAGTCAGGAAGTCTGGAGTTCAAATACAGCATCAGGCACTAGCTGTATTACCCTGGGCAAGTCATGCATCCTCTTTGTCTTTCAATTTCCTCAACTGTAAGGTGAAATTAATAGCCCTTACCTTGCAGGGTTGTTGTGATGAACAAATGAAATAATATTTGGAAAAAGTGCTTAGCATAGTACCTGCTATATAAATGCTTATTCCCTTACTTTTCTGCCCCCTCCCCTAGTTATTTTTTGCATTGCCATCATGCCCTTCCATCTCCTTTCTATCTTTTGCCCTAAGAACTAGAAATCAATCACTACCATTGCCTTTGGAAAGGGTATTATCAGCAGACTACTCTAATGCTACACTCAACATCCCTCTGACTACCCAGAACAAAATAGCCTCCCCAGATCACTCCTCCATTATATGTATTCCTTTGCTTCATTATAATATAAGTTCCTGGAGGGTGGGGATGGTATTACTTTTGTATTTGTATCCAGAATACTTAGCACTTAGCAAGTCCTTATTAAATACTTTTTTCATTCATTCATTCATCATTCATTCATTCCGCTCTCCTCTCCCCTGATTAGCATAACCTCTCTACATAACCTCCACCATTATCTTCATCTTGCCCTGCCCAGGATAAACTCATAACCTCATCATCTCATCATTATGGAGACTGAGTCAGCTTGGCTACTCAGACCTCATTAAAGCTTGCCTCAGTTGTTTAGAGGGCTGAGCAAAACCTCCTCCCATAGTCTCTTATTACAGACTACTCAAGATCTCAGCCAGCTTTCCATTTGTCCCCAGTTCTGCTTACTTTGACTGTACTATCATCTTCTTCATGCCCCTGCCCTAGGATATTCTCTGGTATTTCCCCCATACCTTAGCTTTGTAGTACACTTTTCTATATTGTCTCACTTCAAGGTCCTTGAGAGCCAGGGATGTCATTTTTTCATTTGTATGCCTGGAGCTTAGCAAAGTGCCTGCATGCAGTAGGCACTTAATAAATATTTATTGTATTATTTGCTACATATCTCTAATAGCTAGAGATATACCAACACCATGGGTCAGCTTTGCCTCCGGGCATGGAAATTTAGGGAACCAATCACACTTGACTTAACTTTTTTTTTCTTTATGTTTCATCAACTTTTATTTTTTTTTTATTAATTTGTTTGTTTATTTTTAGTTTACAGGATTCAATTCCATAGTTCCTTGAGTTTCAGATTTCCCTTCCCCCGTCCCCCTACCCCCCCCCACCCCATGACGGCATATAGTCCAGTATAGGATCTGCAAATACTTTCACATTAGATATTAGTCAGGTTACAAAGGTATATTGTACTAGATGGAATGAAAAATGGTAAAGAGGAAATAAAACCAAACAATGAAAAGAAAACTTTTAGAAACAATGGGCTTTAGGCTCTAGTTAGTAAGAATAATTACATAAATGGTTCACTCTCTTAACCCAGGTAGACTTGTGGAGTTTCTGTCTCTCCTTCATAGCAATGTTCTGTGTTTTTTTTTCTTCCTTATAGCTTTTTGCCCTGGGGTGTTGCCTACCACATCAACTGAATTTATCTTAACAAGGTGATTTGTGGGTATGAAAGTTTGCCTTGGCTCTGCCAACATTCTTTTTCAATTATTTAATTTATTTTTAGTTTTCAACATTCACTTCCATAAACTTTTGAGTTTTAAACTTTCCCCTCCTCCCTTTCCTCCCTCTCCCCAAGATGGCATGTGATCTGATATAGGCTTTACATATACATTCATATTAAACATATTTTCGTATTAGTCACGTTGTAAAGAAGAATCAGAACCAATGGGAGGAACCACAAGAAAGAAGAAACAAAACAAAATAAGAGTGCTAGTAGAAAGCTTCGATCTGCATTCAGACTCCACAGTTCTTTCTCTGAATGTTGTTAGCATTTTTCATAGTGATGCCAATATTCTTAAGCTACACATGGGATTGAGGTGTGCAAATGGGAGTAGGGGTTAAGTAAGTCTTCTATAGAAGGACTCAGTGTGGTCCAATGGAAGGAATACTAAATCTGAAGTCCTTCTTCCTGTGTGAGCTCATTTGCCATCTCTGGACCTTGCTTTCCTTATTGGTTAAATAAGAGGTTTGTCCTCAATGGCTTCTGAGGTCCTTTTAGTTTATCTGTGAGATTATTATTCATATAATCTACACCTCCAACTTGATGGGGGTACCTCTCCCCTCTGTAACCTCAGAAACTCCACTGAAAAACCTCCAATTATACAATAGTCCTCTCTAGGGGTTAGGTCAAGTAGTTTGTCTTAAAAAAACAGTTTAGGGGCGGCTAGGTGGCGCAGTGAATAGAGCGCCGGCCCTGGAATCAGAAGGACCTGAGTTCGGAGCCGGCCTCCGACACTTAATCCTCACAAACAAAAACCTAGCCCTGTAACCTTGGGCAAGTTACTTAACCCCAATTGCCCTAAAGGGGCGGCTAGGTGGCGCAGTGAGTAAGAGTGCCGGCCTCGGAGTTGGGATGACCCAAGATCAAATCCAGCCTCAGAAAATGAGCACCCACGCAAAAATCAAATGACTAGCCGTGTAACCTTGAGCAAGTTACTTAACCCCAATTGCTTTTAAAAAACAAAACAAAACAACAACAACAAAAAAAAACAGTTTAGTTCCTGTGGGAGAAGTGTATGCCTGTGAAACATTCTACTCAATCTTGGACCAAGGCAGGATGGAAAAGTTTCGAAATGGTATATGAATGTAATTGCTTTTAAATAGCGATCATAAATAAAAAGAAGGAAAAGCCTTGCTCCTAAAGGTATAAATAACATTTGCAAGACATAGGGAAATTCTCCTTGAATTCACAGATAGGCTTTTCATAAATTCTGATACGTTCAAGTGGCCAAGCATGTTGACACTGGATGGGCAAGTAGCAAATTGTCATTAGGGAAAATCCCACCAGATGGCAGTGTTTCCTAGCAGAAGAAAAGTGTCTTCTCACCAGGAACTGTACATCTGATTAGCCTCTGGGTGGCACAGTAAACATGCGTTTTAATATTTCGCTCTGTTTCTTGTATTCTAATAAATTGCTCAAATTATTTCCTTGAAAGGAAGACTTATAGTATGCCTATTTCTTTCTTTGAAGAGGACACCAAGGAATTTACTTAATGATGGACAGCAACATTCTTTTGGGGTAGGGAAAGGCTGAACTTCTTGACAAGGAACATGTGATATGTTTCAGAGCTGAGAAGCTGCTGCTGTTGTTTTGTGTGTGTGTGTGTGTGTGTGTGTGTGTGTGTGTGTGTGTGTGTGTGTGTGCATTTGCTTTTAAAATATTACTTTTATTGATACTTTTGGCTTTTATAACATTAGATGCTATTAAAACATTATATTTTAGAATGTATCTCTCTTTCCCCTATCCAGAGGGCTGCCCCTGATAACAAGAACTAAAAAGAAAGGGGGAAAAAAGCAACCAACATATTGACCAAACCTTATAGTATATTTGATATACCACATCTGCAGCCCCCTTCTTCTGCAAAGAGAGAGGGTAAGTATATTTGGTCAATTTGAATTTTCCCATTTCTTTGGTAAGTGCTAGATCATTTCATTAAAGGAGTGGATCTGACAAGTAATAAATATTCCATAAATATCCAACTTTAATTTGAATAAATGATAAATCATTGTAAAATGGAAGGCGTGTTGGTTGACTTTGCTACTTAATGCTTATATATTCTTGTGCAAATAACTTATCCCATATTGGCCTTAGTTCCACTATCTGTAAAATGTGGATGTTGGATTCCCCCATTACATGAAACTTTTCCTGATACCCCCTGCTCTGAATGCTTCTTCCTCTTGTATTTTCTTTGTATATATTTTTATATATGTTGCACACTGTCCCTCATGATAGAATGTAAACTCATTAAGGGTGAGGATTGCTTTATTTTAGTCTTTGTATTCCCAGTCTAGCACATTGCCTGGCATATACATGCAGTAGGTGTCCGATAAATGTTTATCAAATTGAACCAAATATAATTATACTCCCTTTGTGCTCCTTTAAAAAATGAATGACAAAAAAGCCCATCACTAAGGATTTGTTGGTTGCTTTTCACCTCAATCAAGTGGATAGTTCACTTAGTTTTATGCTTTACTTAATGTGAAGAGCCTTTTTACCTTCTACTCACTTAAAAACACAGTGGGTGGAAGATTGAAACATGTTTAAATATTTGGTTGACAGAGCAACAGAAAGAAAGCCATTTTCTGATTGAACTCTTCTAGCATGTTCCCTGGACCATTTGCTAGGGAGGTGACCTTAAAGCTGGAAAAATGAAGAATTGGTTTACTTTAGTACTTGACCTACAAGTTCATCAGTCACTTTCTGCATTCGTGAATGTTTTGAAAACAAGCAGTTTAATAAGCAATCATTTCTATGCAGCCTAAAAACAATATAGCTTGAATTGTGGATAAGGCTACAAGTCTAGGCCAGGGGTGGGGAACCTGTGGTCTTGAGGTCACATGTGGCCTTCTAGATCCTAAAGTGCAGCCTTTTGACTGAATCAGTCAATGGATCTAGGAGGTCACATGTGACCTCAAGACCTCAGGTTCCTCATCCCTGGCCTAGGCTATAAAAGGATGGGAGAAGAATCATTCTTCTCTCCATGCTGGTCAGCATGCACTGTGTTTTCTTTCTCATGCTCTTAAATTGAGGGAGGACCTGTGGAAATAGAGTTCTGGACTTGAAGTAGGAGGGTCTGAGTTCAAATTCTAGCTCTGCCCCATCTGTGTGACTTGCATTTAACATCTTTGAGCCTCAGTTTCCTCATTTGTATAATGAGGGCATTAGAAAAGACAATTCACTCAGTCAACTAGTTATTACAGAGTACCTATTATATGTCAGGCATTGAGCTACAATGCCAGGGAAACAGAGAAAAACAAAAACCAGTCCCTGCTCCCAAGGAGTTCACAGTCTTGTGACAGTGAAAACATACAAACAATAAGTCACAAATAAGACATAGACAGGAAAAATTGGGGATAATCTCAGAGGGAAAGGACTAAGATCAAGGGGCAATGAAAGGCTTCTTACAGAAGGTGGGACGTTAGCTGAAATTTGGAGGAAGCTGAGAATGCTAGTAAGCAGACATGAGGAGAGAGAGCATTCCAGGCATGGGGGACATCCCGTGAAAATGATCAGTGTATCATTTCAATTTCAAAGATGAATGTTCAAGGTCCAAAGACTATGTGGGGGGAAGTAAGGTTAAAAAAAAGACAGCAAAGATAGAAGGAGGCCAGGTAAAGAAGGGCTTTCAAAGCAAATAGAGGATTTATTTTTGATCCTGGGGGGGTGATAGGGAGCCACTGGGATTTAGTGTGTGTGTGTGTGTGTGTGTGTGTGAGAGAGAGAGAGAGAGAGAGAGAGAGAGAGAGAGAGAGAGAGAGAGAGTTTTTACATCTGAAATATCAATTTGACAACTGAATGGAAGAAGGACTGGAGTAGAGAGAGAGATTTGAGGCAGAGAGACCAACCAGTAGAGTATTTTGGTAGTTCAGGTATAAAGATGATAAAGGTTGGAACCAGGGTGGTTACAGCATTAAAGGACAGAAACACATGAGAGATGTTACCAAGGGAGAGAGAGGGAGGGAGAGGGAGAAGGGAGAGGAGTTGAGCATGACCACTTGGGTTGCCAGCCTGGGTGACTGGGAGGAGGGCAGTACCCTTGGCAATAATAGGCTTGGAGTGGGAGGAGGTTAAATATGTTGTAGGTAAGATACTGTGCTAGATGCTGGGGTTACAAAGGGAAGGTAAGGGATCTAATATTTATTAAGCCACTTCTATGGACCAGGCATTGTACTCAGAGCTTTATAAATATTATCTAATTTGATCTTCAGAATAACTCTGATAGGTAGCACTATTTAATAGTAATACTATTTCCATTTTACAGATGAGGAAACTAAAGCACAGAGAGGGAAAGTAACTTTTGGAAGGTTTCAATCCAGACGCTATCATCTAGGTAATAATTAGATGATGACAAGTCATTTAACCTTTCTGGACCAGTTTCTTCATCTGCAAAATGAGGAAGGATGAACTAATTGGCTAAATTTATTGACATTAAAATATGTAGGTTTCTAAAAAGTAGTATTTTTTAAAACACCCCTTGTTGTTTATGTCCCTTGTCCTCATGTGCTGCTGAACTGGGTGTCTACCTACCTGGCAATGCCCACCTAGGCTGCCTTTGTTTTGATTTGCCAAATGATTAATTTTAGGAAGTAATCCCTATTAAACAGAAGGTAATTTTTTTGTATTTTAAAATACAAATGAAATAAAATATTTAAGTCAATTTTTAATTTTAACATAACTTTTTCACAGGATAATAATGGAGAAGAGAGAGGAAATAAAATATCCATGATTCTTAATGTTTATATGCTAGAGTGTTTCCTAACATTCTCAAGAGACAACTCTATAGCTTCGAAATCTAATTTAAATTTACTTAATATTTTTATGTCTGAAAAAAGGTTGATAACTATACTATATAACAGATAATTTCTGAATATGAATCAGTTAAAATCCAATTAATCTGCTAGTGCCCTCCATTTAAATGTCTACCCTGTCTCCACCTCCATATGTGAACCATATTAAAGCCAAGGCTTTTCAATTTCACCTTTATGACATTTCTCAAATATGCCCCCTTCTCTCCTCTGACCCTGCCACCACTCCAATACAAGCTCTTATTATCTCCAACCTGGACTATTGCGATAGCCTGCTGATGGCTCTGCCTGACTCCTTTCTCTCCCTCTCCAGTTTATTCTCCATTAAGCTACTAAAGTCATTTTCCTAAAGCATATATAGGTCTGACCATGCCATCCCCCTACTCAATTAAATTCTAATGGCTCCCTATTACCTCCAAGATCAAAACAAAATCCTCTGTTTGCCTTCATAGCCCTTCATTACTCAGCCTTCCCCACCCTCCCACACCCACTCCAGTCCTCTTGCATCTTATTCCCCACCACATACTCTTTGATCTAGTCATACTGGCATCCTTACTGTTCCATGAACTAGGCAAGGGGCTTGTTCATTGTTATGGGGATGTGAATTTAAGATCTTCACTGCCCCTAGGCCCTTTGATAGGTTTAAGTGACTCTGAGAACCTACCTTGATTTGAAAATATACTCTGCCCCCTAATAGGCTGAATGTTGTCACTAGGAGCCTGTGGACTGAGGCTTGGTATTCAGGAATGCCCACACCTTGGCGCTGTGTGATTGGGCAGTGGGTCAAGAGGGTGGTTACATTCTCTGACCCAGGAAAAGACCCCCTTTGCTTTGGGGCTCCCTTTGAGAAGTGTTGTGTGACTTGACCAGATGAGACTCTAGGCAGCTGTTGAGAGCCCCCTGGCTTTGAAAACCCAGATGTTGATGCTTCCCTCTCTGGTAGCTCTGACTAGGTATGGATGTAATGGTCAGACAGTTGGAAGACTGTCTGCTGAAATGTTTTTCTCTCTTTCTGTAATTTCTGCTTGAATCTATCTGTATTCTCTGAAGTTTGGGTGCTGACCTTTTTCCCCTGAACTAGGTAAATGACATATGTTTGATTAAAGCAAGATTATTAAGCCATTTTGAGTTGCTTTCCTTTAGAAAAGAACCTGTGTTAGGGGGCAGAGTATATTTTCAAATCAAGGTAGGTTCTCAGAGTCACTTAAACCTATCAAACGGCCTAGGGGCAGGGAAGATCTTAAATTCACATGCTAGGGTGCTTGCTGCTACATTCATCAGTTCTGGAAATTTTTCCTGGCTGTCCCCTGTACCTGAAATGCCCCCCCCTCTTCACCTCCATTACCTTACATCCCTGGCTTTCTTCCAATTAAATCCCATAAAGTTTCAACTAAAATCCCGTTTTCTTCAGGAAGTATTTTGTAACCCTTCTTAATTCTAGTGCTTTCACTGTTATAATTTTTAATGTATTTCCTCTTTATCCTTTAAACAACTTGTTTGCACATATGTTTTCCTGTTGTCTTCCCCCATTAGATTTTGAACTCCTTGAAGTCAGACTATCTTCTTCCTTCCTTCCTTCCTTCCTTCCTTCCTTCCTTCCTTCCTTCCTTCCTTCCTTCCTTCCTTCCTCCTTTCCTTCCTCCTTTCCTTTCCCTTCCTCTCACTTCTTTCCTTCCCCTCCCTTCTTCTTTCTTTCCTCTCTCTTCTTCTTTCCTTCCTCTCCCTTCTTTTCTTCCTTCCCTTTCTGGCATCTCTAGCATAGGGCCTGGCACAGAGTAGGTGCTCAGTTAAATGGTTGTTTACTGGCTGCCTAAACCAATTGACTCAAATGATTAAAGCATTAAAAGTTATAGGTTGATTCCTATACAGAGAAAAGCATCAGGTCTTCTGCTCTAGTGTACCTTACAAATGTATCAAAGGGCTCAAGAGGGTTTGTGTGAATATTAAATCTATCAATGATCCACTGTCTTCTTCTCTATTATTTCCTTAATTAAGGACTTATGGGCAGGCTTTACATTCTGGAAGGGATCTTAGTAACCATCATGTTTAATGCCTTCAATTTGAAGTTATGATGATTTCCCATGGTCTCACAGGTAATAATAGTCTGAGGACAGATGTGAATTCAAATTTTTCTGAGTCTCAGGCCATTGTCCCCATTCACTATACCAGTGGTGTCAGTCAAATAGAAAAAAAGAGCCCCTAAACCATAATAAGGATACTTATAGGTGATATATTGACTTAAAATCCCAGAAATAAACTTTTATATCATATCTTTATTTAATTTGCTATTTCCCCAATTACATTTAATCTGCTTTGTCTACACTGTAGAGTTGTGGTTAACCAGCAGCATGCTTGATTCCTCTGACCCACCCTATATTTCTTCATTCTAGAGGGGCTTTGCTATTCAAATAGGCTATCAAATGACAGGTAAACTCTTTACACATTTGAAAATAAGTAACTGGGATTCCCCTCTCCCACTCCCAAGGCTTCCCTGATTTTCAGGATCACCTTCCTCTTTATGGGATGTAGTTTGCCAAGGTGTTGCTCAAAAATGTGAAACCCAGGATTGAATACAATGCTGTGGATGTGACTTGAGTAACAGTCATTTTTCTGGCTGAATACATTCCACTAATGTGAACGGTGTCTAAGATCAAATAAATCATTTTGGATAGCCACACTATTAGTTAATTCCCATTGAGCTCCTACTACAAATCCTGCCATTCCTTTCCCTCAAGAAGTCTTTGACGTAAGAACCATTTCATAGCTTCATTTTCTCTATCCCGGGCTTGTAAATTTTATTTCTCTAAACTTATCATTTTATATTTCTTCCTATGTCATCTATTTTCCATGGTTTTGACACAGAGTAAAATTGTGACATTTATCTAAAATACCAAATTTCCAAATGAACTTTAATATCTCTGAAAAAAGTGTGTAGAATATGAGGTTAGTTATGTCTTCCTTCTTTCCGAGCTTGCATTTTATTAATCCAAAGTCTGCTAAGTCCTTTTCCCCTTGGGTAACTGAAACCCTATTGTATACACTTACAAATACTATGGTTTCAGCAACACATTCAGACTTCCCCAGAGAACCATATGAATATCACATGAGTTCATTAATTTCTGTGCTATTACAGTAAACAGAAAATGAATTCATTACTATGAGACACTTAGGGGACATTACAGATGTTATCAAAACAAAGATGTGTGTTCAAAACAGTATTCCAAAAATATATTACTCACTTTAAATCAACATTGCATGAAATTTGCTGCCTTTATTACATAAGGCTTTTCTAGCTGTCTAGGTGAAGTAGCCCTAGTGTTAATAGGAGTACATGAGAGCATGATCTCAATTAAATAACGTATCCTGAACCTCAGTTCCACATAATGCCTATTGGATATTCCCAATTGAATGTCTTATAAAGACATCTCAAACTCAGCATGTCCAATAGAGAATCTTTGATCATTTCCCATCACATTCCTCTTTCAAACTTTTCTATTTCTGCCAGAAGTACATTCATTCTTTAAACGTCCTAGGTTCTCCCACCAATTAGTTATCACATCTTACGTTTTTACCTTCACAGTATTGCTTAGAATCAGGGGTGGGGAAGCTGCAACCTCAAGGTCACATGTGGCCCTCCGGGTCCTCACGTGCAGCCCTTTAAATCCAAACTTCACAGAACAAATCCCCTTAATAAAAGGCTGCCTTAGATCCACCCTCCTATCATTGCAAAATACCCACCACCCTCATTCAGGCCTTTTCACATTTTCACCTGAACTACTGCAATGGCCTTTGTCTCTTGTCTTTCCCCACTATAAAGCTGCCAAAGTGATTTTTCTGAAAGGCATACCTGCCCCCTCATGAAGAATTGATATTGAATAATCTACAATTGTTTCTTATTGCCTTTAGAATATACATTTTGTTGTTTACCTATTAGATCTTTTCAAAACCTAGCCCCAACCTACCATTTCAACTTTATCATGTGGTTCTTCTTTTCTTGCACTGTATGGTTCAGACAAACTGATTTTTTTCTGTTCCATACATATAGCACTTTGTATCCCATCTCTATGATTTTGCAATGGCTTTTACATATACCTGGAAGGTCCTTGTTCCTCACCTTCACATTGTTAATTTCCTACAAGACCCAAGGATTATTTCCCATATGAAGCCTTTCCTGATGTCCTCCAAACGTCCCTTCCATAAACTATCTTGAATTTATTTTGAATTCATTCTGTTTATCTTTATATATGGGTTTGTTGTGGTCCTTCCTCCTTCTGACCAATGGAATATAAGCTCCCTGAGGGCCAGGGCTTTTTAATTTTCCTCTTTTTATCTCCAGTACCTAATAGGGTGCCTGGTACCCAGGAGACATTTAACAAATGGTTGTTTGCTACTTATTACAAAGTGTGAATTACCTTTCCAATTTCATGTATGTAGGGACAAAGGATCATAGATAGTAGCTAATACTAATATGGTTCTTTAAGGTGTGCAGGGCACTTTATGTTGTCTGATATTCACAATAACTTTAGGTGCCATTTTAAATTTCTATTTTATCAAACTGAGGCTAGGAGAGGTTAAATTACTTACCCAGGGCCACATAGCTGCTCAGTATCTGAGGCAGGAGTTGAACCCAAATCTTTCTGACTCCAGGCCCAGACCTTTATCCACTGCACCACCAGGTACCAGATCTAGAGCTGGAAAGAACCTTAGAGGCCCTCTTATCCAAAGCCTTCATTTTATAGATGGAGAAATTAAGACCCAGAGAGATCATATTTCCATGTAATTAAAGGACATACAATTTCATTGATGTGAGTACTAATCTTGCCAGTATAGATCCAATAGTCTCTCTGATTTAGGAGATGGTCTCCAAAGAACCACTTTGGCCAAATCATTCCTTAATATTTGGGCAGTCAGAAAATGTATTATTCTGATGTTTGGTCCTCATGCAGAAGGTATACTGCATTAGAGGTTGTAGATATGATGCATTGAGCCTGCCCATTGAAACCTTTCCAACTGAATGGGCCTTACCAGGGCCTATGCTCTGCTGGTACAATCTATGGAGACCTCCAGTCCCCTCTGTATCATGATAAAACAAGAGAGGGACTTTAGTGAAGGTTTTTTAGACACATTTCTACATATAATTTAGAAGATACATTTGTGAACTTCCTGAAATATGGTCCTGAATGCTCTCCCCTGAGCATTTTGGGGAAGTAGATGAACTTTGTTAGAAAATATTGTAACCACTCCAAGTCATCCAAGTCGTACCTCTCTGTCTTTCCCCTTCTCTCTTTCTCCCTATCATTTTTAAGAAGGCTACAGTATTGTCCTGCCCTGAGTGGGTGTGCAAAACCATTTTCATCCACTCAGAAGTGGTTCCTTGAGAAATCAGATGAGAAGCAAGATAGATCTCAAGACTTGTAGTGACTAGTGAACTTTAATTATTGTATATTTTATGTGTTTATGCTGGTACTAAAAGTCAAGCACTCATTATAGAAATGGCAGACATGATCGTTCATAAAATGATTGCTGGGTGGCAAATGAATAGATAATCAGTATAATGAAAGCAACCTGGAAAGATGCTGGAGAGCTGAAAAGGCCTAGACAATGGCTCCCACTGAGACAGAGGGCATAATTGCAATTGGAAAGAGAACACTTTTGGTGATCTTTTAAAATGTCAGCTTCCTCCTTAAGCACAGTGTGATATTTGGGTTATAGAGGAAAGGGGGGGAAGGCCAACTCCTTTCATTCCTGTGTAAGAAAATGGCACCAATCATCTCTGCTTGGAGTCATACTTTAGGCAAAAAATATTCTCTTTATTCAAACTTTTCACATTTGTAATTAATGAAATATGCAACAAAGTAAAATTGGATTTGTTTAGTAGAATGTATATAATTTGTATGTTTTGGTGTGTTTCAATCTGAGAACTAGGTCTTAAATTGGGCAGTTGGATGGATTCTTAAATAATCTTGGAGGGTTTGTGCATGTGTGTAAGTGTACATTTGTGAGGGGAAAAAAAGGATAAAAATCGGCAAACCTTACATTGATTGGCACAGAGTGATTAAGGGGTAGAAAATAATTAAAGGGGTTAGGCATATTCCTGAAAATTCTTCATAAAATTGAATTTTTGTAAGTTGAACAATATTTTATAATGCATGGTTAGGAGCTCATGCTTGAAAAGTGAATAATGCCCCCTAAATTATTGTATTAGGGTTTAACTTATTGATTTTTTAAAAGGATGGGCATGTATTAAAATTCTAGCAGAAATAAAATTAGCATGGAAAGTGATCTAAAGGAAAAAATTCTCAACTAAGGGTCAGGAGTTGAAGATAAGTTAGAGTTCCTTCCTTATCCAACTGTATAATTTCAGAAAATCATCATATCTTTTTGTTACATTTTCCAGCTGTGAAATGTGAGGAATGATATTTGCCATCTCCTTGCTTTACGAGAATATTGCTATTATTCAGAATGTTAGTAAAGTGCTTTGATTTCTTAAGTAAAGAAAGAAATATAGTGAAGGATTATTAAAAAGCTTTCAACATGTCTAGTAGCTATTTGAAAACTGTAAATATCCCTCATTTTAAAGTAAGGTTAGCTTAAAAGGGAATTTTTCTAAAGTGATTTCTATTTTCTGGTCAATTTTCATCATTAAATTGGACATCTATAACTTTAGGGGAAACAGTTTATTCTGTCTCTTGAACATATTGTACTTTTCTCATCAGGATATTTCTTTTCATGCTATTCTACCTGCTCTAATGCTATTCTAATACACTTTTCTAATGCTCTAAATGTACCTAAATCCTATGCTTCAAGCCATTCCTCGAATCTCAACTTTTTAAATCTTTTCTGTCAATGTTTTCCTGATGTACTGTCTCCCTCAGAGCACTGTGACAATTTATCTTGTACTCTCTTGGGACATTTCTACTGTATCACAGATTTAGAGCTGGAAAGAACTTTTGAGGTTGTCTAGTCCAATTCCCTCATTTTTATGTATTAGGGTTTGTATCCCTCAGTTTATGTTCCATGAAATGGTCTCCAAAGGTCCAATTCCATGGATGCTCCATGAGATGCAACCCCTTATAAATGTAGATAAGGAAAGCCAAGTCCATAGAAATTAAATGACTTGACCTAGGTTACATGGGGAATAATAGGCAGGATTTGAACTCGAGTACTCTGACCTCAAATCCAATACCTTTTTATTAAACTCTTATGTATGTGGTTTGATTCTGGGGATATAGACACAAAGTACAAAGCAATCCTTATGCTAAAGGAAAGAGGAATCAAAGGAAGCAATTTGTTACTCAGAGAAAGATTTACTAAATAATTAGGCAGTGCTACACCAATCAAGCTACCAAAGAATTACTTAAGAGAGCTAGAAAAAATAATAACAAAACTAATCTGGAGGAACAAAAGGTCAATATCAAGGGAATCAATGTAAAAAATGGTAAGGAATGGGGACTAGCAGTATCCAATCTCAAACTATACTACAAAACTATAATAATCAAAACACCTTGGTACTGGGTAAACATTAGAAAGGTTGTTTTTTTTGTTGTTTTGTTGTTTTTTGTTGTTCAATTATTTTCTATTATGGCTGATGCTCCATGACCCTATTTTGGGGTTTTCTTGGCAAAGACTCTGGAGTTTGCCATTTCCTTCTCCATCTCATTTTACAGATGAGGAACTGAGGCGAACAGGGTTAAGTGACTTGTCCAGGGTCACACAGTTAGTCTCTGAGGCTGAATTTGAACTTATGAAAATGTGTCTTCCTGATTTCAAATCCAGTGCTCTACCTAGCTGCCCTTTTGACCAGATCAGGCACATAATATACAGTAATAAGTGAGCATAGTTACTAGTATTTGATAAACCCAAAGATCCTAGACATTGGAACAAGATCTCACTATGTGATAAAAAGCTATGGGAAAAGCTGGAGAGTAGTCTGGAAGAAACTGGGCATAGACTCACTCTCACCGTGTATACCAGGATAAGGTCAAATTGGGTTTATGATTTAGACATAGAAGGTGATATAAGCAAATTAGTGAAGGAGGGAAGAACTGTAGATAGGGGAAGACTTTGTGAACAAAGAAGAGATACTCATGGGAGGTAAAATAGATAAATTTGATTATACAAAATTGAAAAGGTTTTTGTACTAACAAAAGCAATGCTGCTAAAATTAAAAGAAAAGCAAGAAACTGGGGGAAAAACTTTGCACCAAGTTTCTCTGACAAAGATCTCAAATATATGGAGAATCGAGTCATTTAAGAGCATAAGGGCCATTCCCCAATTGGACAGTGTGTGAATTTGTTTTACTTTACTATGTATATTTATTATGAGAGTTTTTCTTTTTTCTTTTTTTTTCAGTTTTGAATTTGGAAGGAAAAGGGGACTAGCAATAGTACTGGCTTCCTAAAAAGGAAAAGAAGAAAATAAGGTTATCAAAGCATTTTTTTAAATGTTCAAAAGTGAAAGAAGGAACCCCAGAAGGAAACTCAAAAGAGCAGGATAGCTTTGAACATAACACTGAATCATATACACACATATATGTATATATGTATAAACATATGTATATATATGTGTGTGTGCATGTATATATGTAACCTGGCTTTGGCACATGCTCAAATCATCAGAATAGAGGTACCCATCTAGAAGAAAGTAGGGACTTGTTTCTGGGAGAAGACATCCTGTATTCCCTTAACACATGGGTGGGAGCAATCTTTTCCCCATTGGCTACATAGCTGCAATGGGCTGCATACTTAAAACTATTGGACCAAGAAACCTTTTTTCTTTCTTTCTGGCAGCATGGTAGGGGGATGGAGGGTAAATCTGTTCACCTACAACACAAACACTATGAACTAAGAGAGATGGAGGGGAAGGACTACTTCTCTTCCTTTTAGGCCTTCTGGCCCTTAGAAATGTGCTTGGAGTTTTAGTCTTTTCTGTTTATTCTTTTTGGTTCTGGGTGAATGTGGCAGCTTCCTTGGAACCAAGGAATAATAAGCCATAGTGATTTAGGAAACAGGATTCAATATTGGTGTTGGTCAAGTAGGAAAGCCCTGAGAAGCAAGTGTACTGGAACCCAAGCACAGGAGGGCTTTGTTCTTGAAATTCATTAGGACTATTCTAATTGAAAGAGAGTTAAGCTGTGAATCACCCCCATTTCTCTCCCTAGACACTAAAGTAGTGTGTGTGTGTGTGTGTGTTATGCACCCCAGGTATTGGGAAGGATGTTTGTATATCTGTTCTACTATATCTTTAAAGTAAGCATTTTTGTAAAAGCTAATTAATTTTGTTAAGTGGTTAAATTGAATTAGCACAGGTACTCCCCTAAAATTAGGGGAACATAATAAGTAGAGGTTTGAGCCAATGGTAGAGAGACTATATGCCCCACTCACCAGATTCTTTAAGGGCAGCAGAGAATCCTAGGAAATACCCCCACATATAACAATGATTATTCTGGCCTCTCCTCCTTGAAGACCAGGTGTTACATTTCACATTTCTCCCAGAATTCTCTAGTACCCTTAAGAGTGTTTGGAAGTATCTAGTATCTGATATTGGCTCAAGCTTCTAATGATTATATCCCCTCAATTTTAAGTGGTCTAAGCACCTAGTTTCATTTTACCAGTTAGCAATCAGATCAGCTTTTACAAAGGAATATTTACTTCAAAAGTACAAGAGCAAACATACAAATATCCCCCCAACACATGGAGGACATCATCCATCTCTCATATCATCTCAAGTTTCTGAGGAGGGGAAGCAGATTAGCTTCTTAGCTTCAGTTCTTATATAGCAGTCTAAACTTCCAAGTAAATTCCAGGTGCCCTGGTTTGTCAGGGCTTCCTTGCTGGGCTGGCTGGTAGCAATATCCAGCCTGGAATCTTGCCTCCTAAGTTGCCATGGCTTGAGCTCTTGGATTCCAGGGATCTGCCACCTGTGTCTAGTAGTGAAAAGGACAAAAAAATAGACTATAATCCAAAGCTCATTTTTCAGGGCCATAGGCCTAAAGGTGGGGGAGGAGGTAGCCCTTCCTTCAGGGAAGAGAAAGACTGTTTTAGTATGGCAATTTAAAAGATGCAGCCTGTTCTGGCTCCACAACTTCTTCCAGCCACATAGCCAATATGAAAATATCTACATTTGTGATAGAAGAATGGTGGATGTCTTTTCCCCAAAGCAGGTCCTTACTGTCTCCCAATTGGGTGCCTCTATCTTTGGTGATCTGAGCATGTACCGAAACTGAGTTATATGTATTTAAAAAGAGAAGCAAACTACACATATTTGAGATTCATCATTTCTAATCCTCATTATGGATTACTTTGCAGATGGAATGCTTATTTTCTTTGGTGTTTGTTAAGTTTAGAATTAAAAATGATCTTGGGTACTGACTTTCTTCATGCAACTCATTAGCTACTGTTTTATTGGGTCTATTGAGAATGAGGCTGCAATCCACTAAAACCTCCAGGTATTTTCAGGAGGACCCTATTCTTGTACCTGTGGAATTGGCATCTGAACCAAAATGTAAGACTTTATGTTGCCTCTTATGACATTTCCTTTAATTAGATTGAGTCCAGTGTTCTAGTCTGTGCACATTTTGGGGGCTTCTGATTTCTGTCTGGCAACATGGTGACTATCCCTTCTAGTTGTTTGTCACTGGCAAATTTATTTAAGAAAGGGAGATTTTTAAGGGTTTGACATATTGCAGATTGAATAACTTGTAACCACAGTAAAGTCTAGGGTATGATTACTCTTTTGTGTGGCAGAAAGGAGAGGAAAAAAGTTGAGAAATTTAAAGATATGTGATGCTAGGGACCTGAGTGTCATCAACATGAATGGTGAAATCACCAAAATAATGGAAGAAGAGGAGTTGAGGAAAGACCATAAGGTGTATACAAAATTTATTGAGGAAGATTTCTAGCATAGAGATGCTTAGCCAGAACTGCTTAACATTTTTGTCTGTGACTTGTATAAAACTATAGATAGCAAGAAACAGCACTTCCAAGGTGCTCTCCCCCGAGATTACCTCCAAACCATGTAAAAGGGGACTCTGAACAACTTCTGGAGCCCCAGCACCCACAGAACAACACAGAGAAGCTAACCTCCTGCTGAGGACAACCCAGCAGCCCTACAGGAAGGGCCAGCGCAGCGCTCTGGGAGTCCACAGCCTAGCGCGCTGAGAGCTGAGGCCAAGCCTGTGTGAGCCACGGTTTTAGCCCCAGGGTGGCCGGGCCAGCAGCCAGGCTGGAGGGACCCCAGAACACCAGCAGCTGTGGTGATTCCAGAATTATCAACACAGACATGCTTAGGACAAAGTGAGAGGTTAGTGCCCTATGGACTTTGGGATCAGTATTTGGGGAATCCATGGGCTTCCTCCCTTAGGGTCTAGAAGCCACTGAGAAGACATGGCATTTTGCACTTTTGGTGGCAGCTCCAGCTCCTGGCCTGTGAACTGTAGGGAGATCCAGCGATCAGTCTTGGAGGGTAATTGCTCTTGCTTTAACCTTCCTGGATCTGGATTGTGGTCTGGGGTGGGGGTTGTGGGGTGGGTATCCAGCTTGCCAGAACCAAAAGTTGTGAAGACCCCAACATTTGGGACAGAAGCTCCCCTGTCTGGTGGCAGAGTCCTACTGTGGTAATAACCCCAAAAGTCAAGTAATTAAGTGGCAACATGCCTAGGCAAGGGAAACAAAATAAACAGAAAAATGCAACATTAGACTCCTATTTTGGGGGCAAAGAGGATTGAAGCATGGAACAGGAGGAGGACTGTGAGGTTAGAAATTCTGCTCCAAAAGCCCCAAAGGAAAATATGAGCGGGTTGTAGGCCATAGAGGACCTTAAGAAGGACTTTAAGAATCAAATAAGAGAAGTGGAGGAAAAGTTGGGAAGAGAAATGAGGATGCAGGAAAAGTATGAAATGAGGGTCAACAGCCTGACTGAGGACAATAACACCTTAAAAAATAGACTGGCAAAGGAGGCCCAAAAGAGCAATGAGGAGAAGAATGCCTTAAAAAGCCTAATTTGCCAGATGGAAAAAGAATCTCAAAAGCTCACTGAGGAGATTCATTCCTTCAGAGTTAGACTGAAGCAAATGGAAGCTAATGACTTTATGAGAAATCAAGATGCTGTTAAGCATATCCAAACAAATGAAAGAATAGAAGGCAATGTGAAATATCTCATGGGAAAAACCACAGACCTGGAAAATAGATCCAGGAGAGATAATTTAAAAAGTATTGGACTACCTGGAAGCCACGATCAAAGAAAAAACCTAAAAATCACCCTTCAAGAAATTTTCAAGGAAAATTGCCGTGATATTTTAGACCCAGAGGGCAAAATAGAGGTAGAAAGAATCTACAGATCACCTCCTGAAAAAGATCCCAAAAAGAAAACTCCCAGGAATATTATAGCCAGATTCCAGAATTCCCAGATCAAGGAGAAAATACCCCAAGTATCCAGGAAGAAACAATTTCAGTATTGTGGAAACACAATCAGAATCACACAGGACCTGGCAGCTTTTACACTGAGGGATCAAAGTGCATGGAATATGATATTCCAGAGGGCAAAAGAGCTGGGATTGAAGCCAAGGGTCACCTACTCAGCAAAACTGAGTATTTTGTTTCAGGGGAAAATATGGTCATTCAATGGAACAGAGGATTTTCAAGCATTCTTGAGGAAAAAACCAGAGCTGAATAGAAAATTTGACATCCAGACACAAGAAGCAAGAGATGCTTGAGAATGTAATCAAGGAAAAGAAATCAAAAGGAACTTATCAAAGTTGACCTATTTCCATTCCTACATGGAAAAACAGTAACTGTGACTGATGCAACTTTTTTCAGTATGAAAATAATGAAAGAAGGGTATATGGACATATGAATACATATGTGAATGTGTGTATATATGTTTACAGTTATACATGGATAGAGGGTATAGGTTGAATTTTTTGGGAAGGGATGATACTTAAGTGGTGAATTTATGAGGTGAGAGAGGAAAGTGGCAAGAGGAGATGGGGAGAGACAGGGTAGGGTAAACTATCTCATGTAGAAGAAGGAAGGGGAAGTGGCTACAGGGGAGGGGAAGAACAGGAAGGCAAAAAGGCAAAACTATATTCTCATTAAATTTGGCTCAGGGAGAGAATGACATACATACTAAATGAGATATCTCAACCTGTAGCAGAGTAGGGAGAAGGGGGACAAGAGGGGGGATGATGGAGGGAAGGGCATTCTGCAGGGAGGGGAGGTTGGAAGTACGCTCTATTGAAGAGGGACAGGCTCAAAGTAGGAAATGGACCAACTGGGGGGTGGGATGGGTGGGAGAGAATTATAAGCAGCCTTTTACAACATATCTACTATGGTAATGTTTTGCATAGCTATACATATACAACACATACTGAATTACTTATCTTCCCAGAGGGAATGGGTGACAAGGGAGGAAGGAAATGGATCTGAAATTCGAGGTCTTAAAATTAAATGTTTCAAACATATATAAATACTATTATTAACACTATTTTGCATGCAATTGGGAGATGATGTGCAGGCATTGGGGCACAGAGATTCACCTTGCTCTAATGGAAAAGTCAAAGGGAGTATGGGAGAAGATATGGGAGAGAGCAGATTGGATGAGGGGATATCTTGTGGGACTGCTACTCTGGGATGGTGGGTAGGGGAAAAATGGGGAAAAAATTGTAACTCAAAATCTGGCAGAAATGAATGATGTAAACCAGAAGTTAATAAAGCATTTGTTGAAAAAAAAAACTATAGATAGCACACTTTTTAAATTTATAGATGCTATGAACATGACATTAGGTTAGGAACTAGAGATCTAAATATTAAAAACGATATACTTTCTACTTTGAATAAACTTATGATTGAATGTTGTAGTGGCAATCATACTGGCATACCCACAATGGTTGGTAGCACAGTTCCTTAGATCTGCTTTACAGGAAAGATAGCTTTTTAAGGGGTTAATCATCTTTTAAAATGACATTCACTAGTTCAGAGGAAAAGTTAGCACCCCAAACTTCAGAGAAAATACAAGCAGAGAAATAAAGACCAACAGATAGAGCTCTGACTGCCTGAATCAACTATACATGTTACATATATCCTTGGATTGAGAGAGCCTTTACATATGAGCAGCTGGGGAGCTCTGACCATACAAACACTGAGAATCTTGACCAGGGAATCACAAGATCCTCTTCATAAGTGAGCCCCCAAAGCAAAATATTGCTTCAGAGCCAAAAGGCATCACAACCCTTCTGCAGTGCCTAATTATAAATGAGCAAAAGGTGTGAAAGCCTTCCTACAAGCAAGTCTCCCCTAAGCAAGCCTCCCCTAAGCAAGCTTCCCTTAATGGACTATACATGAAGCCAATTAATGGGTGGGGAAGATCTTATATCCTATTAAGATTGCAAATGTGGATGAGGGGGAGAATAACACACGTTTAAATAAGTAGAATGGAGGGAATCTAAAGAAAGTCTTATAAAACTGGAAGCATAATTTTCAGCTAGGGGAAAGCTAATGGAGGAGAGAGGAAGTGGCTCCTGAGTTTAGTTTTATTGAAAAAAAACCCCAGCTATTAAACAAAAGTAGCTGTGTTGCTGTATTATAATTTCTGACTGAAAACTGACCATTAAACTTTCTGAGTTAAAAAAAAAAAGAATTAAAGACTTGAAGGTAAACATCAGATAAAGCTTCTTATTCAGATCTTGCAAGCAGCTGTTAGAAATTTGAAAGGGCACCCAGTCACAATAGGATACATGGTCTAAGGACAGGAGCAGACAATTTACAAAAGAGAAAACAATTGTTAAGTCACCACTTGAAAAACTTTTAAACCTCACAAAGGTCACTCATCAAAAGTAGTGGGGGTAGGCATTTTATGAAACACGTAGGAGTATATGAAACAATGTATGAGTATATATTGTTGGTCAAATGATCTTTTTGGACGATGACTTGATCATGAATATTCTGTCACAGAGTTAGTGACTAATAGTATATGAGGTATTATTAGACAAATACCCCTATATCTGCAATTACTAATATGTAAAATTTGACTAAATTTAGTAAAGTCTAAATGTTTATATTTCATAGCATGCAATCAGTTAAGTGATTGGACATCCTTTGCTATTCTGGTGGTCACAAAATATGAAAGTTCGAATTAAAAATGGAAAGCTCTAGGGGCGGCTAGGTGGCTCAGTGAGTAGAGTGTCAGCCCTGGAGTCAGAAGGACCTGAGTTCGGATCCGGCCTCAGACACTTAATGCACACCCAAACGAAAAAACCTAGCCGTGTGACCTTGGGCAAGTTACTTAACCCCAACTGCCCTCCAAAAATCGCAATAAATAAATAAATAAATAATAAAAAATAAAAAAAAATTTAAAAAAATGGAAAGCTCTAGTCATTGTTGTTCAGATGCCATTATTAAAACACAAAATCCCAATACCTTATCACTTAATGTTTTTCTGCTTATATCATAACTAACTCCACTTCCACAAACATTAGAGCTGTGAGTTCTAACAGTGACTAATTATCTAATTTTAGGAAAGTCACTTAATCTCTCTCTACCTAACTCACCTCATCCATCATAGGAGATATAACCTTTAGAGGTGATGTAACCTTTAGAGAAAATTCTTTATAGGAAAGGATAACAACAGTGGCTCTAGAAAGGCCTTTAAAAATAAGTGCTAAATCATAAGAAGTCATTAAAATCTGGGGGTCTTGTTAAGCTGATAAGCACCATATCCCTATTTAATATGACAACATTGTTTGATAGTTTAGTGATAGTGATGGTATGAGGTAGGGTGTAAAGGGTTTGACTAGGAACAAGTAACTGAACTGGTCTTTTGGAAGCACCCTGGGTAGGAAATAAATCAACTCTGAAATGAAAATGATATCTACGAGCAGGAGAGTAGGGTTATGTCTAATATACATGTGTATTTTCCACCATGACATGGATCTCTTAGGACTGACACAGAATCTATCATTGTTGTAGCTGGGATCTGTAAGCATAAGGCGCCATTTTGATTCTCTCCGCCTAGAAGAGGTGCCTATGGATGTATCTGGTTGCCTTTATGTATATCTTTGTTTTATAAGGTATGAAGCCAAGAATTTCTAAAAGGGAAAGCCAATCATTTAGTTTTGGGTCTAGAAGAAAAAGATTCCCTTGTTAAATTATCTGGGTACATATATAAATATTTACCTGGATATGATGATCGTATTCTAAGCAACATCATGAAAATTCCTGATTAGGAAGCCAGAGGCTTTGGCCATAGCTTGTTTTCTTTCTAGCTGAGCCCCAAACTGTCTGATATACTGTGGATGTAAAAGAGATTATAAAAAATAACATAATGTGTTGCAAAGTGGCAGTGAAATGAATCCAACTCTGCACAGAAGGAATAAATGATGTGTTACTGCCACGCTTCACAATTTAGTTTTTCCCATGCATGGGAGATAGGCTGGGAATTAGTCTATTCCATCTTCTTAATGAGACTTATCTATTACCTTAGATCATTTGTCTATTTTCTCCAAGCAGCCAGGTTGGTTACTCACTATCCAGAGGTTTTCAGGAGTGATTAGAGGGGGAATTTACCAAAAGATTTAAAAGGAACAGTATACTTTCCAAAGTTGCTATGTGACTAGTGAGAACACTAGCAAGTAAGTATTTAAATGAGATTGCCTGGAGGCACTATTAACCAACGCAGTTAAGAAATAGCTGCTCCATCCCACAATTCCATGGTGCTGCCTGTGAAAAGCTGCTTTGTATTTTCTATAATAATAGCAAGAACTTTCTGCATCAAAATGTTTACTTATTTGAGGATTTCAATAACTGGGAGGAGAGATTTGAAAATGGAATGCCATTCAATTCTGATAATTGGTAACAAATGGGAGGGGCAATGTAGTATAGTGGAATAGGGGCCATCCTTGGAGTCAGTAAGATGTGTTCAAGTCTTGACTTATACACACTGTCTGAGAGATCTTCAACAAGCCACTTATTGTGTCAGTATCTCAAGCATCTCTCTATGACTATGTAGAGAAAGTTGAATTATGCAATAGGGAATTTCAGGATTTCCCTATAATAATGAAACCACAGGTCTAGTCCAAATAATGTGCCAGAATATTATACATATAAGTTGTAACCATCTGCCAAATCTACTTTTTTTAACCTCCCCTCTAAACCTGCTGTAATCAAGCTCTTCAACATATCTAATGAATTAGAAAACATTGAAGGCAAGAGGTATTAAACACTATCCTAGGGATGCAATGCCAAGGTTGGTATCTCAGCGTTAAGAACTGATAACTCAGAATTTTGGTAAAAAGATGAGACACTCAGTGGCCCAGTGGATCTAGAACTGGCCTTGGAGCCAAGAAAATGAAGGTTCAAGTCTTGTCTTTGATGTATACTGGTTTATGTGACCCTGGGAAAATTACTTAACCTCTTAGTGTTATAGACAGCTTTTCTTTTTCTTTTTTCTTTTTTGGAGGGGGGAAGGCAGGGCAATTGGGGTTAAGTAACTTGCCCAAGGTCACATGGCTAGTAAGTGTTAAGTGTCTGAGGCCTGATTTGAACTCAGGTCCTTCTGATGCCAGGGCCTGTGCTGTATTCACTGTGCCACCTAGCTATCCATAGACAGCTTTCTAAGACTTGAAATTATAGAGAAGGTGCCAGTTTACATTGGTAGAAGGAATTTTCTCATCTGGGATTTTCACATATTAGTGAAATCACAGATCTGGTCTCTATGTTTGTCCCAAGAATTGGATGACTCAGAATATTGATTAAAAAAAAAGAAGAAGAGAGTGGCTAGGTGGCACAGTGGTGGTCACAAAATATGAAAGAGCATCGGCCCTGGAGTCAGGAGGACCTGAGTTCAAATTTGGCCTCAGATACTTAACACACACACACACACACACACACACACACACACACACACACACACATTAGCCATGTGACCTTGGGCAAATCACTTATCCCCAATTGCCCTACCTTCCCCCTTCCAAAAAGCAAAAAAATAAAAAAGGAAGCTCTATGTGGTAGTAATCAATAATTAATACCATTCTAGGCCTACAGTTTTATATGGTACAAATGGTATATTATGTGAGAGTAGGAACACAGAGTACTATGTTCTTGTTCTATACAAATGGGTATAATGCCATTGTAGAGAAAAAATAAAATAAAATATTGTTTGGAAAACAAACTTGTTTTTGCAAGACAGAATATCACACTAACTTCCTAAAAGAGATGATGCTTGCTGTAAGTAGGAGCTCCATGTGGAATTATTTTTAATGATAGTTGGGATGAATTTGCACTGACATGTTCACCAAGTACTCATAACCATTTCAACCTGAAACATTTCACTCCTTAGCTTCAAAGTATAACTCAGGGCCTATTAAAGTTATCCATGAGCCACTGATGAGCTGAAAAGGTCTTTTAGCTGATTTATATAAGCTATTGCAAAATGTCTGATAAGGACATAAGGTTCTTAGCACAGGAAGAAAATAAAGGTGAGTAGCTCAGTAGTTCTAAGTGACATCCCTCAGCTAAATTATAGGTCATAACTTTAGGTCATAGGGCAAGTTTATGTTGTTTGTGCTGCCACTGTCAGCTTACATGGTATGAACAAGATTTGAAGTTTCTAATAATAATGATAATATTTATTATCTCATTATTACATAATTATAATTAATATAATATATAATATAAATAATATATGTAATTATAATATAATTATTATAGCATTTACATGATGCTTTAAGTTTTGTAAAGCTCTTACAGATATCTCATTTTATCCCCACAAGGACTTTGGGAAGTAGGTGATAATATTTTTTCCCGTTTCATGGATAAGGAAACTTAGGCACACAAAGTTAAATGACTTCCTTAGGAGTCTCCTTGCTACTGTCTGAGGTTGGACTTGAACTTGGATCTTCTTGATGCTAGGTCTAGCACTTTATTGTCGATGCCACCATTTTAGTGGAATAAAGTCTCAATGTGAGTCAAGAGTGCAATATAGCAGGCAGAAAAAGTGACTGTGATCTTAGGCCACTTTAAGACAAGACAGGTATCCAGAATGAGGGAGAAGAGAAGACCAAGAGGGTAGGATAACTGTCCTCAAGTGTTTGAAAGGTTTTCACGTGAAGAGTGATTGGATTTGTCTTGTTTTGTCATAGGTGGAGAAAAACGGGGGAAAAGGATGGAAGTTCCAGAAGCATTTTTAGCTTTGGTTCAAGGAAAAACCTTCCTCCTAAATAGAACCATCCCAAAGTAGGATGAAGAAACTCCCTTCAACTTAGGTGACCAGTTGTTCAGATGGTTTGGCATAAAAGGCCTCTGAGGTCCCTATTAACTCAAAAACTCTTCAAACTACCTTGCTTAAGTCCATGATTTCTTGGTTCTTGGATGGGATGAAGGAGGTTTCCCATGGATGTGGGGAAGGAGATGTGCTGAAGGAGATTGTTATGAACTCCTTCGCTCAGTCCCTTTCTTCTAGCCATAACAGAGAATTCACAGTTTCCTTTCTTCTATGCCTCTTATTACCCTACCCAGCCATGCTCTTCTGGACTTATCCATGTGCCTAGGAACCTCATTATCCTACCAGATAACATCAGCCCTAGAAATCATACATCATCAGTTCCCTCTGCTCTGGAGCCTCCTTTCACTTTCTAATTAGAAATGGTAGAGGTACCCAGAGGAAAGCTCATTCCAGATTCTTCATTTAAGGAAAGCACCTAGGCCAACCATCTTTTCATTTCTCAAACAGTTGCACTCCTCTGGATTTCACCACACCCTTGTGCCAGGTACCTTCCTTATTTCCCCCCACCTCTCTGCATTCTTCCCCTTTAGACCATTAGATTGTGAGGTCCTTGAGGGCAGATGCTGTCCTTTGTCTTTCTTTGACTCTCTGGTGATTTGCACTGTGCCTGGCACATGATAAATGCTTTATCAATATTTGTTGACCAACCACTTGTGCATTCTAGTAGAAAGGCACATACATAGGCAATTTGAGCCACAGCTTGAGTGGAGAGCAATGCTGCATTGACTGTATTGATGAATCCTAAAAGAATGTGGCATTAAGGGATCACAATTAAAGGTCACTCCCAACGATAGAGAAGCACTGTTCTAACCTCTTGAATCAACCTTTAGTGGGTGGGATCCACTGTCAATCCATTTCATTTTTCTCTCTCTGAGACTGAGGGTTTGCACAAAGGGTTGGCTAAGTGCTGTTGTGGGGCTAGACCTTGGTCCTTCCCAGACTGGGGCTCTGTCTACTAAAATAAATAGAATGGTAGATTGTAAACTCTTGAGAGTATAACTAAAGCAGTGAGCAGGCTTGTAGAGCAATGGGAAGGCTGACCAAGTTTGACAGGGAGACTTTAAGGATGACAGGATGAAACTATTATGAGGCTAACCTAGGAGTCAGGTCCCAGACTAGGGTCACCTCACTTTCTGTATGACCACTGAATCTGCCCTGAATTAGTTTCCTTCAGTTTGAAGGATAGAGCTAGATTGGCAATGAGAGAATTTTTATTTTAATATATCCAATTCACTATCCCTAGATCTCTGTCAGATTGAGAGTGAGTATGGCATTGAAAGGGCCTGTCACTGTACAGAAAATTCACAGCTGTACAGGAAGAAACATAGTAAATCATTGTCCTTTCAATGAAAGCTGCAATCAATCATGGCACAGAAGCGTTTCCCCCTCTGCAACCAATAACTGCCTGAACTGCTGGAGACCCATTATAACAATGAGAATTGGATGTGGGGGGAAAAAGATGAATAAAGCCATTGTCTCATAAAACAAAAGCATAAAGCTAATTATAAAAACCTTCCTACCCCAAGGTGGGGGAATCTTATTCAGATGCCAATTGGTGATCAACAAAATCCCCAACTGATGGATTTATCTGCTGGGTTATTGAAGGGCATATACATCTTTCCAAGCCATTTTCACTAAATCACCTTATAAGCTTTAGACTAGACAGAGAAGATATTGTAGAAGGTAGGGGGGAAGTAACCCTGAAGGCACAATAAAATCTGCATTTTGCTTCTAGTAAATATATGTGTCATATGTATGGACCAGACTTGTACTTTCATTGATCTATGGAACTGATCGCAGATCAACAACTCTTATTACAACCTAGAGTTTCAGTTGACTGAACACTGAGAAGTTGTGACTTTACTAGAGTCACACAGCTAGTGTATGGTAGAGATAGCGCTTGAATGTGGTTCTTCCTAACTCTGAGGCTGGCTCTCTATTCACTATGTCTTTTCATTGATGTATTAAAAAAAATACCATGCTTATTTCTCCAACTAATCTTCCCATTGTTTTTTTTTAAAACCCCAAAACATAAAGAAAAACCAAATAGAAAAAAGACCACATCTGACACCATATGCAACATTCTACTGCTGTAATTCCCCACCTAATATTGAGAGAACTGAAATGTGCTTTATCTTGTTTTTCTGGGGCAAATGTTAGGCATTTCCACCAATTTGAGTAAAATTACATTTTAGGGGTATTTTAGTTTATATGATTTTGGTTAATCTGTGTCTTATTCTTCTGGTTCTGTTTACTTCACTCAATCAATTAATAGAAGTTCACTCATGGTTTTGTGAATCGTCATTTTGTATGGAGCAATAATATATTATTACACTCATAAACTACAGTTTGGTCAGCAATTCTTCTATCCACAGGCACTTATGTTGTTTCCAATTTTTTTTTTGCCACCACAAAAAGTTCTCTTACAAATATTTCGGTATTTATGGGACCTTTCCTTTTTGTCTTTGTAGTAGGATTGCTGAATCAATGGGTTTAGTGATTTTCCTCAAATAATTACAAAGTGATGTCCAGGACACTTAGACCAATCCACAGCTCTACCTATAGTGTATTAAAAAGTGCTTCCATGATTGATTATTTCCATCTTATAGCATGCCAAATTCATGGGTGTGAAGTGAAATCCCAGAGCTATTGTTGACAGATTGCAATTATTCCTTTGAAAAATATTTTTTCATATATCCTTCAACCACTTATATATGGAAGAATGCTTTCTAGCTTATATATTCACTTTGATTCCTGACATACAACCAAAAATTAACAAGTTAGCAATGACTTCTTAATCACCAAATCAGAGAGACTTTTTTCGTCTTCATCCTTGACACTTTTGACATAACTATTGTCCTGAATATACTCTTTCCTCTCTGCTCTTTAGTAACATACCTCTTTCTAGGTTATTTTCCTCCCTGTTTGACCATCTCATCTCAACTTTCTCTGCTGGATCACCACCTGTATATTGTCTTGTTTTATTTTGTATATATCTTTATATGAACATGTTGTCTTTCCTAATAGAATATAAACTACTTGAGTGGGCAGACTGTTTTACACATATCTCTGTAGTATCCCCAACACCTAGCATAATGTCACTTACTAATCACTTGTTGATTCATTAATATTAAATTTTCCTCAAAGATATCTGATGCAGAGATTTTTTTCTCATTCAACAGGTTGTCTTCTTATTCTAGCTATTTTGATTTCATTCATGTAAAAAAAGCACCTTTTGAACTTTGTCATTAAATTGTCTTTTATCTTTTATGATCATGTCTATTGCTTCTTTAATTAAGAACTGTCATAATTATAGACAGGAAATTTATTCCTTAGCATTCTTCTCTAATTTGGTTATTGTATACGTTTTTGTATTTAGTCTTAATTTAGAGCTTATTATGGTATTCCATTCTGTTTCCTACAAACTGTTTTCTAATTTTCTCAAAGGTTTTTTGTTGAATAGGTAGTCCTTTGGTATATACATCTTTATTGGTTTTTATCAAGCATTGATCTACTATGTTCAATTCTGGTATATCACTATGAAAAAATGGATTAGATTTAGCAGTGGGGAACCTGCAGCCTTGAGGCCACATGTGGCCTTCTAGGTCCTTGGGTGCAATCTTTTGATTGAGTCCAAATTTAACAGAACAAATGCTTTTATTAAGGGGATTTGTTCTGTGAAGTTTGGATTTTATCAAAGGGCCACACTTTAGGACATAGAGGGTCACATGTGACCTCAAGGCCATAGATTCCCCACCCTGATAGATGAATTTTTGTACTTAGAATGTGCAAGGTACTGTGCTAAGTCCTGTGAAAATGAATACAAGAAAAGAGAAAAACAGTCTCTAGTCAAGAACCTTAACCATTGACTGGAGGAAGGTAACACATGAAAGCAACTGAAAAGGAAAGAGGGAAGTTACCCATGGGGGAGGTGGGCAAGCTGTGAATGGCTTGAGCACTTTTTCAAATGGAAATTCTAGGGAAGTGATTCACCAATAGAAGATGTCTGTAGGACTGGAGACATCTTCAGCATGAGAAACCAGCTGGGGTGCATAGATCTAGAAAATTAGGAGCAAGGCTAGATTTCTACTTTTCTACTTTTTAGCCAATTCCAAATAGTTTTTAGTGATTACTGCCTTATGATGTAGTCTGACATTTAGTAATGCTATGTTCCCTTAATTTCCACTTTATTATTTATTATTCATCATTTCCCTTTAAGCTTTGATAAATTTTCTTCTTCCAAGGGAATTTTGCTCTTATTGCATTGTGACTTGATATAGCACCAAATCATTGTATTTAAGTATCATCATCAATGGTTTATTTTATTGGGTCAGCAGAACCATGAACAATGGATATATCTCTACAATTATTCATCCTTTTTCTTTCTGTAAAGAGTATTTTATAATTGTATTTCTGTAAATCCTGAATATATCTTAGCTAATTCCTAAACACATTATGTATTTTGTAGTTATTTTGAATGGAATTTCACATTTTATTGTTTCCCTCTTTTATGGGGAAGGAGATATTGTATGGAAATCCTAATGATTCTTTTTTTTTTTGATTGTTTGCTTGTTTCTTTTATTTTGTTGTGCAACTGTTTAAAAATGTGGGAGAGAAGGGTGTCAAATGAACATAGCATCAAATGAGTTTACTACAGAAATAAAAGGCTATTTTTTCATTATAATTACTTCATTCCAATTCATTTATGTCAGCTGTTGACAAGCTTCAAAATTTGACTGTACCTTAGGGGGGAAATATTAGAAAAGAAATCTATTGGCAGAGTAGAAAAAGCAATCATCTGAGCTTTCCTAATATTTCCTATAAAATTAGTTTAAAATAACAACTCAAATGGAATTCTGGAGTGGCAGAACCAAAAAAAGTTCAGAAAGAGATATTTTTCTAGTACAAGACAGTTTAGGAGGCCAGAAAGAGAGAATCATGACATGGAGGTACAGGTTGACCTGCAATTCATGAGTTAAAATCCTAGTAGTGGAACTAGGTGGTAGCAACAGAAGCAGCAGCCTCAAGAACTCTTAAACCAGAGATGGTAAAGGGAGCAGGCAACTGGTCACAAAGATCACAGAAGACCCATGTGATAGCACTGAACTCAGGAGCAGATGCTGTTTGGCAACTTCATTGCCTATATACACTTCTGGGTCATAGTTCAAGTACATAGTCCAAATACATAGCAGAACACTTTTGTTCAGGGAAGAGAATCGCTGTTCACTTTTGGCCACATGGAATCAGGGACTATGGGGAATAGTATATCACTTCTGGTTCAAAGATATCAGGGGCCTCAGGAAAAGTATCAATTGCATTTCCAAGAAATAAGGAGTCCTTCTCTGGTAAGGATCAGAGTACAGACCAGGAGAACAGAGATGACACTTTTCCCCAAATCATACTATATTGGAAGCACCTAAAACAACTAGAACTAGCTCTGAAGACAGCAGTGCAAAAATACAATATGATGGTATAATTAGAGAATGCTAGTGTTAATGTTTCAGTGTCAACTGGAGTGTGGGACGTTATTTCAAGATTCAGACTTTTTACCATACTTCTGTTTTCAATAGTAGTTCTTGGGATCTGGAATTTTTCAGTGCTTCCAAAATCATGTGACCTGGGGAGTGGTATTCTCCTAGTCTGTACTTTGGTCCCTAATTAAGAAAGGCACCTTTGATATTGCAATCAATATTATTCCTCAGGCATCCTGGTCCCTTGCAGTCTAAAGTGATTTTGCCCCTCAGGACTTCTACTCCTTGGCAGAAAAATCTCCCTCTTGCCTTTGAACTAAGACCCAAAAGTACATATAGGCAATAGAGTGGCCAAAAAGCACCTGGTTCTGTGTACAATAATAAAATAGGAGGCCCCTGTGATCTCTCTCTGACCATTTTCAGGTTCTTTTACTGTCTCTGGCTTCAGAGCTCCTGAAGCTACTGCTACTTCTGTTGCCACCACCCAGTCCCACAAATTGTGTTTTCTTTTTTTTTAATCTTTATTAAACAAATGCTTTATTAACTTCTGTTTTACATCATTCATTTCTGCCAGATTTTGAGTTACAATTATTTTTCCCCCCTGTTTTTCCCCTACCCACCCTTCCAGAATAGCAGTCCCACAAGATATCGCTTACTCCAATCTGCTCTCTCCCATATCTTCTCCCATACCCCCTTTGACTTTTCCATTAGAGGAAGGTTAATCTTTGTGTCCCAATGCCTGCACATCTCATCTCTCAATTACAAGCAAAAGAGTATTAATAATAGTATTTATATATATTTGAAACATTTAGTCTTAAAACCTCGAATTTCAGATCCATTTCCTTCCTCTTTTGTCACCCATTCCCTCTGGGAAGATAAGTAATTCAGTATATGTTGTACATGTCTAGCTATGATAAACATTACCATAGTAGATATATTGTACAAGGCAGCTTATAATTCCCTCCCACTCATCCCACCTGGTCCATTCCCTACTTGATCCTGTCCCTCTTCTATAGTGGGTACTCCCAACCTCCCTTCCCCCCAAGGATGCCCTCCTATCCATTATTCCTCCTCTCATCCCCCTTCCCCCTATTCTGCTGCAGGTTGAGATATCCCATTTAGTATGTATGTCATTCTCTCCCAGAACCAAATTCAATGAGAATGTGGTTTTGCCTTTTTGCCTTCCTATTCTTGCTCCCCGCCCCCCGCCCGCTTACAACAACTTCCCCTTGCTTCTTCTACATGAGATAGTTTACCCTACCCTGTCTCTCCCCATCTCCTCTTGCCACTTTCCTCTCTCACCTCATAATTTCACCCCTTGAGTATCTTCCCTTCCCAACAGATTCAACCTATGCCCTCTATCCATATATAACTGTAACCATATACACACACATTCACATATGTATTCATATGACCACACAACCTTCTTCCATTATTTTCATAGTGAGAAAGATTTCATCAGTCACAGTTATTGTTTTTCCATATAGGAATGTAAATAGTTCAACTTTGATAAGTTCCTTTTGATTTCTTTTCCTGATTACCTTCTCAGGCATCTCTTGCTTCTTGTGTCTGGATGTCAAATTTTCTATTCAACTCTGGTTTTTTCCTCAAGAATGCTTGAAAGTCCTCTATTCCACTGAATGACCATATTTTCCCCTGAAACAAAATACTCAGTTTTGCTGGGTAGGTGACCCTTGGGTTCATTCCCAGCTCTTTTGCCCTCTGGAATATCATATTCCATGCCCTTCGATCCCTCAGTGTAGAAGCTGCCAGGTCCTGGGCTATTCTGATTGTGTTTCCACAATATTGAAATTGTTTCTTCCTGGCTGCTTGTAGTATTTTCTCCTTGATCTGGGGATTCTGGAACCTGGCTATAATATTCCTGGGAGTTTTCTTTTTGGGATCTTTTTCAGGAGGTGATCTGTGGATTCTTTCAACCTCTATTTTGCCCTCTGGATCTAAAACATCAGGGCAGTTTTCCTTGAGAATTTCTTGAAGGGTGATTTCTAGGTTCTTTCTTTGATCATGGCTTTCGGGTAGTCCGATAATTTTTAAATTGTCTCTCCTGGATCTATTTTCCAGGTCAGTGGTTTTTCCATGAGATATTTCACATTGGCTTCTAATCTTTCATTTGTTTGGATCTTCTTAACAGTATCTTGATTTCTCATAAAGTCATTAGCTTCCATTTGCTCCAGTCTAACTCTGAAGGAATGAATCTCCTCAGTGAACTTTTGAGATTCTTTTTCCATCTGGCAAATTAGGCTTTTTAAGGCATTCTTCTCCTCATTGCCCTTTTGAGCCTCCTTTGCCATTTGATTTAGTCTATTTTTTAAGGTGTTGTTTTCCTCAATCAGGCTATTGACCCTCATTTCATACTTTTCCTGCATCCTTCTTATTTCTCTTCCCAATTTTTCCTCCACTTCTCTTATTTGATTTTTAAAGTCCTTCTTAAGGTCCTCTATGGCCTGCAACCCACTTATGTTTTTCCCTGGGGCTTTTGGAGCAGGACTTCTGGCCTCACAGTCCTCCTCTCTCTCTATGCTTCAATCGTTTTTGCCCCCAAAGTAGGAGTCTAAGGTTGCATTTTTTTGTTTAATTTGTTTCTTTTGCTTTGGCATGTTGCTACTTAATTACTTGACTTTTGGGCTTGTTCCCACAGTATGGCCTGGTGCCAGACAGAAACTTTTGCCCTAAACAGGTGTGTGGGGGGCCAACTTCCATTTCTGGCTAGCTGGAAACCCACCCACGACCTCCACCCCAGATCACAATCCAGATCCAGGGAGGGGAAAGCAAGAGTGATTACCCCCTAAGACTGATCGCTGGATCTCCCTACAGTTTGCAGGCCAGGAGCTGGAGCTGCCTCTGAAAAACTGCAAAATGGCGTCTCCTCAGTGGCTTCTAGCCCCCAGGGGAGGAAGCTGACGCATTCCCCAAATACTGGTCCCAAAGTCCATAGGGCACTAACCTCTCACTTTGTCCTAGGCATATCTATGTTGATAATTCTGGAATCGCCATAGCTGCAGGTGTTCTGGGGTCCCTCCAGCCAGCTGCTGGCCCTGCTGCCCTGGAGCTAAAACCGCAACTCAGGCCCGGCTGTGCTTGGCTCTCGGCTCTCTGCACTCTGCGCGCTGCACTGCAGGCTCCCAGACCACTGCGCTGGTCCTTCCTCCAGGGCTCCTGGGCTGTCCTCAGCAGGAGGTTAGCTTCTCTGTGTTGTTCTGTGGGTGCTGGGGCTCCAGAAGTTGTTCATAGTCCCCTTTTACATAGTTTGGAGGTGATCTGGGGGAAGAGTGGCTTGGACGCGCTGTTTCTACTCTGCCATCTTGGCTCCGCCCCCTAATGATTCTTATAGATACATTTTGTGTCCTGCTATTTTTCTAAAGCTATAGCACAACTAGAATAGTCTCTTTACTGGTTTTATAAGATATTTTAAGCTTTTACATCATTTACAAATGGAGATGCATTTTTCCTCTCTTTGACAATTTGTGTACTTTTAGTTTCTCTCAGTTTTCTTATTAGTGAAGCCAACATGTCTAGAACTGTCAAATTATGGTTGATAGGTGGGGAGGGATCCTTGGTTTGCCCATTTTCTTTTGGGGGAGATATTTCTGTGCTTCTCCTTTGTTAAAAGAAAACAAAAACCTTTTTCTGGCTTTGATGTGATGTATATTTTGATTATATTAAATAATATGTGACTCTACCATATCTAAGCTTTGGAAGGTTTTTAATGTAGAGAACATTATATTTTGTCAGTGACTTTTTATGTCATTGATATTTGTAGGTTTTTTAAAAAAAAAACATTTTCCCCCCTCATATGATCAAGTTTGCTAATAATTTTCTTAAAGTTGAAACATCCCCATATCCCTAGTAAGAATCCAAGTTGTTAATAATTTTGGGGCTATCTTTCCATCTTTATTACATCTTATTCCCATTAGTCTCCTTGATAAGATCATACTGAAAATCTCTGTATCAGTTTTCCTTAGAGAAACTTGCCACTCTGCCTTTCTTATTCTTGATTTGGGTGCAATAAAAGGAGTATGATGTAGTTTTTGTTATTTTGCTTTATTGTATTTGTATTATTTGAAATGTTTTTTTTCTTTCTAAGATATCATCCAAATATTTAGCTTCTTCCTGATAAATATCTTATTTTTAGATAACTTTGCTAAGTGACTCCCTTAACTACTTATAACTTTTCCAAACTGCATTTGTACAAAATGCTTTCTAAAAGAGTTTATCCCTTTTTTTACTACAGATCATTGCATTCTGAACATTTGAAACCTGAAATTAGTTTTAAGCTTTTTTTTTATTATGACATGAAACATAAAAACTCAAAAGATGTTCTTTTGGAGCTATGAGAGAAAGAGACTTTTGTCTGTTCTGTCCATTATGGCTAATGGAGTGAAGAAAGTCGCTCAGGGACCACTAGTTCTTTTGAGTAGAGATTAAACATTTTTTGCATCTGAAAGAAATCATTGGCCACATTATCCTTCCTATAATATCAGGTCATTCTGCAGCTCCTAGTTGCATGTCCTGTCCACCAAATATCAAGAAGAAGGCTAATATTAATGTCTATACACACACAGGCACATAGGCAGAGAGAGACACACATACTGACATGCACACAGACACATATATGTATATATGTACATGGACACACATGCATGGACACACACTGACATGCACACAGAGACACAGAGACCTATATGTATATATATGTACATGGACACACATTGACACACACATAGAGACATGTACACACAGACACATGCACACATAGACACACACACATAAACACACAAACACACAGACACACACTAAATCCTGAATAGGGCTCTAATCCTTAAACAGTGAGCAAACAAAATGATGAGCTTTCCCATCTCTGTAGCTCCCAGGCCAAAGAAACCCTTCGGCTACTCAGCCTACAAAATTATCAATAACAGCTCATTTTTTTTTATTGTATTTTTTGATTTACAATCATTCTCTTTCCTCAAACCCAAGGAGGTTGCTAGTGGGATATAGCCATAGGATTATCGCTATTTTAAAAAAATGAAGCAAACAAGTTTAGAGGAAATAAAGCAATTTGCCTTTTGACAGTGAGTCTCAGAAGTCGGACTGGAAGTGTACTTTTTCATTCCACAATATTGTAGGGAATGTTTTGGGGACATTTGAAAGATGTTGTATTTCTCCCTGAATATTTTTAAATATTAAAAGTGAAAAACATTTTCACTTGGAGCATTTGGAAGTAAGCATTATATTTTACATGTTTACTATCTTTTGGGCATGAGCTTAAAATCTAGGTACATTTTTCCATAATAACTTAAAATTTCTAGGCACTTTTCTTAAAACCAGAAATAGTTCTAGACTGTCTTTCAAAAATCAACTTTAACTAATGAGAACTGACTTTAAATTTTTTACTTTGGTTTTATGAACATGGCAGTGAGAATGTCTGACCTCAAATCCTGTTCTACCCTTCAAGTTGCTAATTCTTGTAAGATCCTTCTAAATTAAAAATGACTTTTGATTTTATTATACATAGGAGCATTTCTGCTAAAAAATCCATTTTAGCAAATGACCAATCTTTCAAATGATTCTAGTATTTATAGATTCTATTATGTGACTCCCTGTGCATTTATCATTTGCGAGTTTTTAGATGATTGTGTTCTAAGCCAAAAATTTTATTTAGACAGTCTTTTGATATTATTGATTCTTCTAGAGAGCTCTCTGTTGAAAACATCTAGAGATCCATCCAAACATCTAAATAGGTCATGAATCTAGAACTTGAAGTTAGCTCTGAGACTATCTAGTCTAATCCCTTCAAATTACAGGTAAGAAATCTGAGACCCCATGGAGGTTAAGTGTCTGGACCAAGTTCAATCAAACAGTAAGACTCAGAGTCAGAATGTAAATGTCTATTTCCAGGTCCTGGGCTCTTTTCATTGTATAATGCTGTTTTGCTTCAGGTGGATAAGGTTCTGAATGAAAAACTATAAACATTTTCTTACATATTTCCATTTTTTTAACCTAGAATGGTTGGACCAATTCAGTTTTTCCAAAAATCTATCAGTGTATCTGCCTTCTGATATCCTCAAATATTTCCTGACCTCATTCACCCCAGGAAAAGAAATGGTTAAGTAAACCCATGATACTTTTGCTTGCTTGGCAATATTCTTGATGTATTTCTAAAAGGAAACATGCTATATAAGATAGCATGAGGCCATCTGCCACAGGACTGTCTCACAAGCAAGGTCATGACCAATTAAAGACTATAAAAAAACTAAAGAGAAAATAAAAAGTGGGAAACAAGATATCACCATACTTCTCACAATTAAAAGGCTAAGTTCAACAAATAGGAAAATAGAAGGGAAATATCAATGGACAGAAACGAGGAATTAGATTGCCTTGTCTGTAGTCACAGATGCTTTGTATATTATTCACATATTACTACACAAGTCCGAGAGACCAGGTTCTTCTTGGGAGCCAAAATAAGCATGCACAGAAAGTTCAAAGGTAGTCATGTCACATTGATTAGGACATACTGGTTGTGAAATGTGAATCCTTGCAGGTATCACTGAATCAACACGGCACCAAAGATTTGTGAGTGTTATTTTTTGGGGAAGATAACACAGCTTCATTATGGAGTAGTTTTCAACTTATTTACCTTGGTAGAGTATGATTCAGTGCTGGCTTTATGACCAGGTGCTATGAACTAGAGCCTAGTCTCTCACTATCCCCAAATGAAAAAGTAGTGAAAAATCCTATATTTACCAACTAAGAACTATCTTTGCTAAATTCAGATAGGCTTTTTGTAGATGGTTGGTCACTTTAATATATGTGTGTGTATGTATATATGTGTGTATGTAGGTGTATACACACTCATATAACCACAATTTATAAAGATGATCTAAGTTGTAGAGTGACATGAAGTCCACAGGTTCCCACATTGATAAAATTGTAGATCTTTTGAAGTACTGAAATAACAGTATTTCTAAATGATAACACATTTAACTTTTGAAAACCTTTTCTCTTATGGATTTTTTTATATTATGGGATAATTTTTCAACACTTCTGGGTAGTAAGTTGCTGATTTTATCACAATTATTGTCATAAATTTTCACTAAGGTCTTTCAGGATCTCATTGTGGTGTGCAGAATTCCTTTTTTAATTTTTTTTAATTTATGGAATAAAACAAGTATTTTCACAACAGTACAACAAAACTAATGATTTCCTAGAAACTGTAAATCTACTACTTGCTCTTCCTTTCAAATATACAACAAAATTATCATATAAACATTTTTCTTCCCTCCTCCATCCATTACCTATAGATGGCTATCATTAGATACAAATTATATATATATACATATATGTATATATAATATGTATATGCATGTAGGCATGTGTGTGTATATATCACATATACTATATATACATATATACACATATATACTATATATATATACACACACATACATTATATATATACATATATATATATATATTCTATGTATACTTCTATTTACCGGTCCTTTTCTGGAGGCAGATAGCATCTTTTTTCCTATATCCTTTATAGTTAATTGGGTATTTATTATAGTGAAAATAGCTTATTTGCTCAAAGTCATTCTTAAAACAACATTACTATTACTGTGCAAAATGTTCTCTTGTTTTTGCTCATTTTACTCTCCATTATTTCATGCAAGTCTTTCCATGATTTTCTAAAATCATTGAACTCATAATTTCTTATAGTAGTGCTCCATCACAATCATACACCACAACTTGTTTATCCATTCCCTAATTGATAGGTATCCTTGCAATTTTCAGTTCTTTGCCACTATAAATAGAGCTGTTATAAATATTTTAGAACATAAAGGTTATTTTCCTTTTCCTCTAATCATGTTTGGAAATAGACAAAGTGGTGGTATTGCTGGGTCAAAGGGTAGAGGTAGTTTAATAACTCTTTGGGCATAATTTCAAATTGTTCTCCAAAATGATTGAATCACTCCACAATTCCACCAACAATGAAATAGTGTCCCAATTTTTCCATGTCCCCTCCAACTTTTGTCACTTTCTGTTTCTATCATTTTAGTCCATCTGGTAGGTGTAAAATAATATCTTGAGGCTGTTTTAATCTGTTTCTCTAATCAATAATGATTTAGAGCCTTTTTCATATGACCATGAATTGTTTTGATTTCTTCTTTGAAAACTGCTTGTTCATGTCATTTGATCATTTATCAACTGGGGAAATGATTCATATTCCTATAGATTTGACAAAGTTCTTTATATCATATATATTTTGATATCTTTATATATTTTGATATATTTGATATTTTGATATCATATATATTTTGATATACAGAATTCTGGAAGGTAATGGCAGAAAAGTACAAACTCTGTCAATTCTAAGTAGCTGGGGAGGCTTTGAGTGAAGGCTTAAAAATGGACTTTGTCATCTGAGGAACAGCCCAGCTAACTTCAGAGAAATTTGCTTTATCACAATTGATCACATCCCATGTATGGATTTTTACCATATAATTTTGCATATGATTTTGAAGGATGAAGTTAGTAATTTTTTTTCCCACAGCAACTCATGAAGGCTATCTACAAAGGTGTTGGAGAAGTTATCAACTATATCAGTGATGGAATACCAACATTATTAAAATTGTAGATCCTTGAAATCTTAATTCATTTAGTACAAAGGGGGCAGCTGATGTAAAGAATGGTTAATCAATTTGTTCAATGCAGCACCCTGTGGAAGAGTCAAGACCTGGACCTAAATATTGGTTTCTCTATCTATTTTACTTCTAGGTTTCCTTCAGGAGTGTTACTATTTAAATACACGTGAGTTGGGTTCTTCCTTTTTCCTATGTTTTTGACTCTTAAAGAAATGAAGTCTTCTCATGTTCAAAAACTAAAAAAAAAATACTATGACCATTTGATATGTTCACAAAGAGTAAGATTGTAATGTTTATGGCAAATTCTCTAATCCCAGGTACCATTGCTTACACAGGGATAGAAGTTATTTTCTTGCTGAAAGAAATGCAAATATAAGGGAGGAGTGGAGAATGAAGGTCACCAACTCTGCCTGACCCTTTAAGTGTTTCTCCCAATACAGGAAACTAGGGGCATGTGGGTATTGAAAGAAACTTCACCATACTCCCACACAGTACTTTGTAGGTTTGCTAAGTAGAGACCACAGGATCATTTAAAAGATACTTATAATAGGGATTTTGGGATATGATATGAGTTAAAAAGAATTTCAGTTTATAAGTTAGATAAGGTTTAGGCTGACATTCATAGTAGCAGGAGAAAAGGAGACCAAAAACAGGCTTTAAAATGCCTAAAGTTTTCTCTAGGGAGCTAAGAAGATGTAACTGACATGATAAAAGAACTAAAGCCTAATAAAAGTTGCTCTTTCTCTTATGATAGCAGAAGGTGGCAGAGGATGAAGACAGATGTATGGCTGGAGACCAGCAGATGAAGGCAGGAAAAGGTCCAGTAATGGAGATATATAACAGAGAACAGTGGGACAGAGAGAAGAGAATAGCAGAAGACAATACTTCAGTGGAGAAAGCAACTTTCCTGATAAAATCACTAGAAAACATAAGAGGCTTGGCAGTAGTATAACCAGGACCTGTCTCAGACACTACAATTTCATGTGTTTCTTATGTGTGTCTTGGCATGTTCCTGTATATATAAATTCCCCCATGTGTCACTTCTTCAACTGATGGGATAATTTAAAAAGTAGGATATACATACTCGTATGTATGCAGAGATAATTTTTCTTGTAATCTAACTTACTATGCTGTCTTTTTTAAATATTTCTGCTTTTTGGAGGAGGGAAGGTAGGGCTGTTGGGGTTAATTGACTTACACAAGATCACACGGCTATTTTGTGTTAAGTGTCTGAGGCTAGATTTGAACTCAGGTCCTCCTGACTCCAGGGCCAGATCTCTATTCACTGCACCACCTAGCCACCCCTAACTATGCTATTTTATTAAAGGAAGGATAGCTGATACATTAGATCATAGGGATAAATATAAAATTATACATGGGTTCAGAAATTCATCTTCACAACTATAAGATGAGGTAGGTTGGTTAAATGACACATGGACCAAGAGAAAGAAAAAGATTGTGGGGTTTTAGTGGAGTGCAAATGCAATATGAGTGAACAGTATAATGGCAGCTAAAATGTGTGTGCTTGGGCTGCATTAAGAAGCTTAACTTCCTAGAATAGAGAGTTACATTGTCCTCTGTTTTGGTCAGACCATCTCAAAAGCACTGTGTTCATTTCTGGCCATTGTAGTTTTAGGAAGGGCATTGAGATAGTTGGGACCCCATCTAGGGTGGTGAAAAGCCTTGAAATCACATCATGGGGGGATGAATTGAAGGAATTGGGGGATATTTAACCTGGATAAATATCAAAGTGACCCTGACAGCTCTTTTCAAATATTTATAATGAGAACTGAAATAAGGAAGAAGGATTAGATTTATTCTATTTTGTCCCGGAAGAAGGCAGAAGAGGGAGGGATAGGTTGAAAGTACAAAGAACTAAATTTAAGCTTGATATAAGCACATTCATAGAATGAACTGCCTTGGAAGGCAGGGACTTTCTTGACATTGTAGTTTAGGCAAACAGGTTACATGAATACTTCTGAATTATACCGTAGTAGGAATTCTTTTTGAGGGTATGAGATACAGATATACCAGATGGTTACTAGGGTTCCTTTCAAATCTAAAATTCTATCATTTCTTTATGTAGGGATTTCTTTAAAAAAAAACCAAACTTTAATTTTTAATTAATGGAATAAAGCAAGTGTTTCTATAATATAGTCCAATAAAAAGAGGATTGTACATGAGATAGCAAAATGACTATGTAAAACCTGCTCCTCTTTTCAAATATACAACAAAACTATCACGTAAATTTCTTTTTTCCCCACTCCCCCACCTTAGAGAAGGCTACTATTAGGTACAAATAGGTATGTGTGTGTGTGTGTGTGTGTGTGTGTGTGTGTGTGTGTACAATTATTCTATATATACTTCTATTTGTCAGTTCTTTCTCTGGATACAGATAGCATCTTTCTTCATGTTTTTTATAGTTAATTTGGGTATTTATAATAGCCTAAGTAACAATTCACTCAAAGTCATTCTTAAAACATCATTGTTACTGTATACAGTGTTCCCTTGGTTCTGTTCATTTTGCTCTTCATTATTTCATGCAAGTCTTTCAATGGTTTTCTAAAATCATTGAGCTCATCACTTCTCATAGCACATTAGTATTTCATAATAATCATATACCACAGCTTGTTCAGCTATTCCCCAGTTGATGGGTATCCCTGCAATTTCTTTTTCTTTGCCACTACAAAAGAGAGCTGATATAAATATTTTAGAACATATAGGCTCTTTTTTATCCTTTGTGGAAGGCAATTGGGGTTAAGTGATTTGCCTAAGGTCACACAGCTAGGTTTTGTGTTAAATGTCTGAGGTTGGATTTGAACTCAGGTCCTCCTGACTCCAGGGCCAGTGCTCTGCTCCCTGCACCCTAGCCACTCCAACATATAGCCTCCTTTCCTTTTCCCTAATTAGCTTTGGAAATGGACTAAAGTGTAGGCATTGCTGGGTCAAAAGACATAGGTAGTTAAATAACTTTTGGGGAATAATTCAAGGTTGTTCTCCAAAATGGTTGATTTTCCCATATCCCCTCCAACATTTGTGATATTTCCCTTCAATTATTTTGACATCTCAAGGTTGTTTTTAATCTGTGTTTTTCTAATCAATAATAATTTAGAGCATTTTTGTATGACTATAAATTGTTTTGATTTCTTCAAATATATTGGAATGGAAATTCCAATTGAAAACTACCTGTGTATAGGCTTTGATCATTTATCAACTGGATAATGACTTGTATTCTTAGAGATATGACAAAGTTCTAATTACTATTTGTGAATTTCTCTACACCTTATTTTTCTCACTATTTTTCTTCTCAGCCTTCTTTTAACCCGATTCCTATTACCTTATCTTTTCCCCCTTACTCTCTTATTTTACCCATTCCTCTAAATTCCCCTCCCTTATCTTCTCCTCCTATTTTCCTAATCTTATTCTATACACCTTTTGAAAAGTCCCTTCCCAACCTTATCCCCAATTTTCTCACCTCTCTAGGAATTCAGAAGACTTCTAAACCTCTTCAGATATACACTTTATTTCCTTTTTAACCAAGATGAGAACAAGGTTCCAACATTACCAGCCTTCAATAATCACCTGCTTTCTCTGTATTAGTTCTTCCTTTCACACCTCATTTTTATGAGATAGTTACTTCTTTTGAACCTTTTCCTACCCAAATTTGTTTTTTTTTTTTAGAATCACCCAATCATATACAACCTTTCTTAAAACTACCTTAGTAATGATAACAGTTTTAAGAATACTGATAACATTTTCATATATCATAAATAAATGGCTCTCTCATTCTTAGAGCTGACATGTTTCACTGTTGGCAGATGAAAGAAATATGTTGGGTGCATGGAGTAGGGGTTGTGAACTGTGGCTGAATTATATTCTCAACATGCCTCCAATCTGATGTAGATTTTTAGCAGGGCCTATGTATGAGTGGAGGGTCTCAGGTGCTACATTTCCAACTTTGTTGGCTCTGACTTAAGAGAATTGTATAAAAGTTTCCTTGAAAAAAATTACATATTTTGATTGAGTTCAAATAGATGGCATCCTGCAGTTCATCTCCATTCATGGTATTAGATATTTTGGTAGTTATAATTTAGGTAGAAAAGGCTCTTGTCCCAAATTTAGAATTTTTTCCCTTGTAAAAATCCCTGGTTGGTTTGGGAGTTAAAAGAGGTCATATATATCAAGGTTACATATACTAAGGAAAATGAATTTCTTAAGATGATATTAATTGCTATAGTAAGAAATGCAATTGAACTATTAGAATATTAAATATGGAAATTCTACCCATAGGTAACATTTGATTTTTGAAACAAAGCCAAAAAATACTATAACTCCAAGATGCAACTGCAAAGTACTGAAATGGATAGTGTGACTTGAAGGCACATACTGCTCTCTATACAGGTTCAGACAATAAGTGAAATGCCACCCATTTTCAGACCAGTCAACAAGCATTTATTAAAAGCCTACTATGTTAAAAGGCACTGTGTCAAGCGTCACGCTGTGCTAAGACCAGACCAAAATTAAAAATGTCCTGAGGTATGAAAATTATTTTGAACTTTCAATCATGATGTGTTTTCTCACATCTCTAGTCCCATGAAGCTCAGGCTGAGAAGTAATAGAAATAAATGCCTTATTCTTGACAAAGGCTATTCTCACAAAGCAAATATCCTAGGTATTATGGACATATTGGCACCTATGCTTTGGGAACTAATGCTCCAAACCACAGGATGAGAAATTAACCAATTATCAAAATGATTTTTTTACCTCCCCTCCCCCGCTTTTTTTAATGCTTTATTAACTTTTGGTTTACATCATTCATTTCCATCAGATTTTGAGTGACAATTTCCCCCCATTTTTCCCCTACCTACCACCCCAGAATAGCAGTCCCACAGGATATCCCCTCATCCAATCTGCCTTCTCTCATCTCTTCTCCCATATCCATTTTGACTTTTCCAGTAGGGCAAGGTGAGTCCTCGTGTCCTAATGCCTGCACATCTTATCTCCTAATTATATGCACAATAGTATTAACCATAGTGTGTATATATATATGTGTATATATATATATATATATACACACACACACACACACATATATATACACACATACATACATATACATATATATATACATATACATATATATTTTTTAAATTGGTTTTAAAAGGAAGATAAGCAACTCAGTATATACTGTACATGTGTAGCTATGCAATACATTACCATAGTAGATATATTGTAAAAGACTGACTATATTCCCTCCCTCCTATCCCACCTCCCACCTGGTCCATTCCCCACTTTGCTTCTGTCCCTTTTCAAAAGCGGGTGCATCCAAATCCCCCCCCCCCAAGCCTGCCCTCCCTTCCATCAACCCCCTTCTCAACCCCTTCTCTGCTGCTCTCCTGTAGGGTGAGAAACCCTATTTAGTATGTATGTCATTCTCTCCCTGATCCAAATTCAATGAGGATAAGGTTTTGCCTTTTTGCCTTCCTGTTCTTCCCCTCCCTTGTAACCATTTTCCCTTGGTTCTTCTATATGAGATAGTTCACCCCATTCTGCCTCTACCCATCTCCTCTCATTATATTCCTCTCTCACTTCTTAATTTCACCTTTTAAGTAGCATCCCTTCCTATTAAATTCAACCTGTGCCCTCTATGTATACCTGAAAACATATATACACACATTCACATATGTATTCATATGCCCATATACCCATATACTTCAACTATTTTCATACTGAGAAAAGTTTCATCAGTTACAGTTATTGTTTTTCCCTGTAGGAATGTAAATAATTCAACTTTGATAAGTTCATAATAATTTCTTTTCCCAGTTTACCTTCTCAACCATCTGTTGCTTCTTGTGTCTGGATGTCAAATTTTCTATTCAACTGGATTTTTCATTAAGAATGCTTGAAAGTCCTCTATTCCACTGAATGACCATATTTTCTCCTGAAACATGATACTCAATTTTGCTGGGTAGGTGATTCTTGGTTTTATTCCCAGCTCCATTGCCCTCTGGAATATTATATTCCATGCCCTTCGATCCCTCACTGTAGAAGCTGCCAGATTCTGGATTATCCTGGTTGTGTTTCCACCATATTGAAATTGTTTCTTCCTGGCTGCTTGTAATATTCTCTCCTTTATCTGGGAATTCTGGAACCTGGCTACAATATTCCTAGGAGTTTTCTTTTTGGGATCTTTTTCAGGAGGTGATCTGTGGATTCTTTCAACCTCTATTTTACCTTCTGGTTCTAAAACATCCGGGCAATTTTCCTTGAGAATTTCTTGAAGGATGATTTCTAGATTCTTTATTTGATCACGGCTTTAAGGTAGTCCAATAATCTCCTGGATCTATTTTCCAGGTCTGTGGTTTTTCCCATGAGATATTTCACATTGCCTTCTATTCTTTCATTTGTTTGGATCTGCTTAATAGCATCTTGATTTCTCATAAAGTCAATAGCTTCCATTTGCTCCAGTCTAATTCTGAAGGAATGATTGTCCTCAGTGAGCTTTTGAGATTCTTTTTCTATCTGGCAAATTCAGCTTTTTAAGGCATTCTTCTCTTCATTGCCTTTTTGAGCCTCTTTTGCCATTTGAGTTAGTCTATTTTTTAAGGTGTTATTTTCCTCAGTCAGGCTGTTGATTCTCATTTCATACTTTTCCTGCAGACTTCTCATTTCTCTTCCCATTTTCCTCCACTTCTCTTATTTGGTTTTTAAAATCCTTCTTAAAGTCCTTTATGGCTTGTAACCTGCTCGTATTTTCCTTTGGGGCTTTTGGTTCAGGAGTTCTGATCTCACAGTTCTTCCCCTGTTCCATGCTTTGATCCTCTTTGCCCCCAAAATAGGAGTCTAATGTTGAATTTTTCTGTTTATTTTGTTTCCTTTGCCTAGGCATGTTGCCACTCAATTACTTGACTTTTGGGCTTGTTGCCACAGTAGGACTCTGCCACCAGCCAGGGGAGCTTCCATCCCAAACACTGGGGATTTCCCAACTTCTGGAGGTATTAGTTGGGTGGCCTCTCTGAAGCTTCCACAGGCTCTGGCAAGCTGGTCACACACCCCAAGACCTCCACCCCAGACTGCAATCCAGATCCAAGAAGGTGAAAGCAAGAACAATTACCCCCCAGACTGATCACTGGATCCCCCTACAGTTCTCAGGCCAAGAGCTCAAGCTGTACCTTGGCAATGTGGTGCAAGCTGTTCCAGCTCCTCAGTGGCTTCTCGCCCCCAGGGAAAAGAGGCCACACACCCTCCCAACCAGTCCCAAAGTCCATAGGGCACTGAACACTCACTTTGTCCTAGGCATCTATGTGTTGATAATTGTGGAAACACCACAGCTATTGGTGTTCTGGGGTCCCTCCAGCCAGCTGCTTGTCCAGACTCCCTGGGGCTAAAGCCTCCAACTCACAGGGACCTGGACTCGACTCCCAGAGTGCTGTGCTGACTGCTCCCTGAAGGGTTGCTGGGCTGTCCTCAGCTGGAGGTTAGCTTCTCTTTGTCATTTTGTGTGTTCTGGAGCTCCAGAGGTCATTCAGAGACCCCCTTTTACATGATTTGAAGTGGTGTGGGCAGGAGCTCTAGGGAAGTGCTATTTCTACTCTGCCATCTTGGCTCCGTGCCAAATTTGTGCCAAATTTGGGATGTAAGAAACAAGATAAAAAAAGGACTTTAAATAATCTTATGACTTGGGCTTGATAACATCTGTTAGTTTCTTCTGTCTACCAAAATATTTTAAAGTAGATAACATATAAAGATATGATCTAGATGCAAACCCTACTTTCTCTGACCTTGAGTAAGTCATTAAACCATAACTTCCCAAATTTTCTTGGTTCATGGTCTTTTCAGTGTCTTAGTCATTTATTCAGTGTCCACAGGTAAAAAGAAAGTTCTGTTTATTAACTAGTTAGTTCCAAATAACTTAATAAGTATTTATATCCTAACAACTTAGTAGCTTATCTAAAAAAAGACACCTAAATTAAAGGATATTTTTATTTCATTCTTAAATAACAACAATTACTTAATAATGGGATGACTATACCTGTTGGGAACCACATGACTTCTCAACCTCTGGAATCAGATTGGATACTATACCCCCTTCATTTACTGTTCTACACTGATTTTTTCACAAAATATTTATTTTTAATCACAGCAATCCCCGAAAACCCAGCTTTGATATAGAAAATGATAAAGTCTGAGAAGTTACTATTATAGTCAGAAGGACCAGTAAATAAAAACTTATCTCAAGGATTTGAGAATGTCACTGAAAGCAGTGTAGTGATCTAATGTTGAAACTGTGAAATCCCCTGCAATAGTAATTCAAGGGGTATCTTGACAGATGGTGAGCATTGATGAGATTCCCTCAAAAATTTAAAATATCCAGAAGTTTTATGAGGGTTAGGCAGCTTCCCAGGATACCCCAGAACACTGGCATGAAATCTTTCTGGGACTTGGCTTCTCCATTTATAAATGAGAGACTGAGCTAGACAACCTTCATGGGTCCATCAAGCTCTAAAATCATGATCTTGTGATTTGACTTTTTTTCCCATGCTTACAGGTAGTTTTGGTTTGGTGTAGAGTAAGAAAGTGCATTAAATTGTGACAAGTTCAGCACTTTAGGGACTACAAAACAATACATTTACTTTGTAATTTCTCTTGGAGCCTAATGAATTTGACAACTCAATTTCCTCAGTTGTCATAGCCTGTCTAGTTACAGAATATCTGTCACATCTATCCTTGTCTCCAACAAAGAGGTCACTGCCCCAATCCTGGTTCAGATCTACATCCTGATTTGAATCATTATAAAGCCTTCTACTTGGGCATCTTGTCTCTTTTCTCCAAACCCATTTTTGCACTATTGCAAAAATCATCTTCCTAATAAACAGATCTGACCATATACCAGGCTCAAAAATCTTCACTAGTTTCCTCTTACCTTACAAAGTTCTTCACACTGAAAGTTTGCCTCAGTCTAGCTTCTACCTTCCTACCCAGCCTCCTGCTAGAGTTGCTTAGACATGCCATTCCATCCAGCTCTTGATTTTGCTGGGAATGGACTTCTCCATACCTCTGCTTTCAGAATCATTATCTGCCTTCAAGAGCAGGACCACTTTTTCTGTGACAGCTTCCCTGTTCCCTCGGTTACTTAGTCAACTACATGCCAAGCACTGTGTACTGAGGGGACAAACAAAGGCAAAAATAGTCCCTCTTCTTAAGGAGCTCACAGCCTAATGGGGAATACTACATGGAAATTAACTATGAACACATAAGATAAATTGGGGATAGTCTCAAAGGGCAGGCACTGAAAAGGACTGCGGAATTCTCTGCAGGTGAGTGTTTTGCCTCCATTTATATCTAGAGCATTTAGTCTGGATCTCCCCCCTTTGCCCCAATGATACCCTTATTGAGGTCTGATCTGGCAACTCAATTGCCCACGTCCTCAGTTACCATGGCCACTGAAGACTTCTACTCCCCCCACCCCAAATTCTCACCATCAAAATCTTTGGTATTGTCAAACAGGACAACATCAGAAACTAATCAGAAACCTCTTCTATGTATTGTCCCCTTGAGAACAAGGGCTATTTTCCCATTTGTTTCTTAGGGTTCTGCATACTGCAAATGCTTAATAAGTGCCTTTTCATTCATGCACTGTATTATAATTCCCTGTGTTCAAGTCATATCCCCTTCCCCACCCTTCCACTCCCCACCAATAGGCAAGCTCTTCAAGAGCAGTGGCTTTGATTATTTTGTCTTGTTATCCCCAGGCCTTGCACAAGAAGGCATTTCATGTTTTTGCTGAATTGACATAGCTGTGAAATGGAACAGACTGGAGAGTGCTTGACTTTATAAGAAAAAGACTCTAAATTGCTAACTCTAGGAAGCCTGCTAATCATTATAATTTGGAGTTTATGCTATTTGTCCTTGCTGAAGCAAAAGACCTATTATGGTCTGTTAGAGAAAACTGATCAGGAGCAAAACATGGGGGTAGAGGGCCAACATCTAGCTTTATATTGTCTATAAAGGGTATTGAAAGTATAATTTCATTTTAAATTTGTGAATTTAATTTAGGATTTAAACCTGGATCCAGATTGAGCTTCAGCATTAATATGACCAAGATAATCAAGCTGATTTAGTTATATTTTTTGTAGTGTCTTGCCTCCTTCCACGGCTTTGTCTTCAGGATTAAGGGGCTCCTTATTATCCTCTGATAACATATCCACCAGACAGTAATTAACTGATAAGAATTTTAAGAATATGTATAAATCTACTTTGTCAAACCTAAGACTCTCTATGTGTGGAGAGGGAATTTGGCACAATGAAAGAGGAGAAACTTCTAGTCAGGAAGTCTTGGCCTTTGATCCTGCTTCTGATACTTAATAGCTTTATGACCATAGACAAGATTGTTTATTCTCTTTGCTCTTGCTTAAGTGATGATCCTAACCTTGTTCTGATCAGTGTGACTTTATGAAGGAAAGCTCTGGATTTGGAATCAGAGGATCTTTGTTCACATCCTGGATCTGTCACTTAATCCAAGACACTGAATTCATTTTGGCCTCAGTTTCTTCATGTGTAAAATGAGAGGGTTGGACTACATGACTACCAAGGTCCCTTTCATTTGTAATGTTATATTATATGTGCCTATTAGTAAGAAAGAAATCTCAGAGCACAATTTGGCCAGAAATGAATACTTTCTCCACTCTTTTTCTCCCAAGCCTTTAGAATCTTGTGGTTTGCTGAGAGAATTATATTTCTTATTGCTTGGTGGTAACATATCTAAAATGGAGTATGGCTTTGGGGTTTTTATTTATCTTTACTGAAGCTTCACACCAGACAAGCAGTTATGGTACCAGCTTTTAAACTTGGCACATATGCATTGAGAATTTGAAGCACAAAGGGGATTATCTAGAATTCATCATAGCTTCTAGGCATTCTTTAGATTCCATTATCATAGGTGGATAGAGGCTAGTAACAATGAAGGTAATTAATATGGAGAAGTATTCACTCATTGCAAAAACCTTCATAAATATAAGAGAATTCTTAAAGGAATGTGGTAAATGTAGGAAAATCTTCAACCAGAACAGAAAGAGAACATACTCATGTTCAAGGCAAAGCATAAAATAGAGAAATGAAGAATTGGCAAAATTGTTCACCATTGTCAGAGAGCATAATTGTAAATTCCAAGTTGAAGAGGGAATTCCTATACATAATGACATTCTTCCAAATGCTCCTTTTTACAGATGACATTGTACTGGTTGCATCAACCCCTGCTTCCTGGATGATACCCATAAATGCTCCAAAGAGTCAGGCCTAACAATTCTCACAGGAAAATTGAAATGGATGAATAATGGCCATTATATAGACTTGTGGCCCTACGGATAGCATAAAGATCTTGTGCATTAGTATTTATCTTGGACAGTCACTTCAAAGGGATGAATTGAGCTTAGCCAATTAGCCAATTGCCTTATTGTTGAGAATTTGCAAAGCTCCTTTAATATTTCCAAACTTTTATCTGAAACAAGGTTCCATATTTTAATACCAATATTCTATTGGGATCTTATGGCTATGACTCATGGAAAGTGAGTCTAGTCTCTGAAGAATCATAAATGAATATCACTCTCAATCAAATACAATAATTAATTCTATGTTATTGCTTTAGGATTGAGTGTTTTTATACTTTTGCTCAGCCTATAAGATTGAAAGTGGTGTTTCTGATTATAGGTGATGCTTATTGCTCTCACTGAGGAGACTTGTTTTTCAGCTGTTTTAGCTCAGGAATGGGGAACCTGTGGCAGAAGTTATGGAAGAGTGAGAGAGAGGGAATGAGATCGAGCAAGAGAGAGGAGGGAGAGATAGAGAGAGGAAGGGAGAGAGGAACAGAGGGAAAGAAACCCAGAGCAAGCAGTGTCAAAGACTCACTATGACACTGTATAGCAACCATTTTTCTCTTCAACACTTAAGACTAGGTCAGGGGTGAGGGATCTGCAGCCTCAAGGCCACATGTAGCCCTCTAGGTGCTCAAGTGAAGCCCTTTGACTGAATCCAAACTTTACAGAACAAGGACCCTTAATAAAAGAATTTGTTCTGTAAAACTTGGACTCAGTCAAAGGGCCTCTCCCAAGGACCTAAAAGGCCACATGCAGCCTTTAGGCTGCAGATTCCCCACCCCTGTTCTAGCTCATATCATCCAATTTTTATCAATCCAATTTAATTCTATATTCTATATATACTTACTAAGTTCTTAGCCTCTCTCACTGTCTTTCCTAGCAATGTTTCTTGGACAGTGACACTGTTGGAATGAGCTCTGTCAAATGTTTCTCATAAATAAGAAGTATGGTGTAGGACAAAGACCACTACACTTTACATTAGGTTAGCTGGGTTCTAGTCCTGGCTCTGCTAATAAATTACTATATGATTCTTACCATGTCCCTTAGCCTCCGAAGGTCTCACTTTTCTCATCTATAAAATTTTACTAAATGATATCTAAGGTCCCCTTATAACCTTGTGATTTTTATGATTCTAGGTATGTTTTATAAGACAGGTGACTGAGGAAGTGTTGGATACACTCAAGCTTGTAGAAAAACCCAAGTAATCTAAATACTGATAAATAAGAAGAAAAGGTTAATATAAAAAAGTGTTCCTTAATGTAGCCTTACTCTCAGCTACACCTTTGGTTCATGGTATTTTGGGGGATAGTTGTCTATTCAAATTCACAGAATCACAGAATTTCAGGGTCAAAAGGAAACTCAGATACCAACTAAGTCAAACCCACGTGTGGAAAGCAATAACTATCACAGCATAATTGACAAATGGATGTTGAGCTTCTGATCAAAGATTTCCAATGAGGGGACATCCATTACCTCTTTTTCAGGAGCACAAAACCCCATTTTTGTATAACTTTAATTATTGTGTAGTTTCATCTTTGTATTCAGTTTTTGGTCCACTTTGACTAAAGACTGTCATTCATTATGCTCAATGTGTTTCTCGATAGTATGTATTTCCATCTCTTTCTGTCTCTATTTCTTTGTCTCTGTTCTGATTAAAGACTTTCCTACATTTACCACATTCCTTTAAGAATTCTCAGGGTGGCTAGGTGGTGCAGTGAGTAAGAACTCGGGCCCAGGAGACAAGAGGACCCAGGATTGGTTCTGGCCTCAGTTACTTAGCACCCACACATAAATAACCTTGAGCAAGTTACTTAACCCCAATTGCTTTAAAAATGAATTCTCCTATATTTATGAAGGTTTTTGCTATGAGTGAATACTTTTCCATATTAATTATCTTCATTGTTATTAGCCTCTATCCACCTGGCATTGGCAAACATGATTTGCTGACCTGTACTACTACTGGAGGAAATGAACAGACTCATGAATGTTATCTTTTCAATTCCAATTGAAGATCACTTTTGCAAATGGCAACATATCCTGATGATGGTACTTGGTCTATTCAAATTTGTGAAGTAGCTGATGGCTGTCTTGGCATCAACTTCTGCTATCTATTAGTCTAAGATAATGGAGATACCTTATTTACTTAGGCATTGCTACCTTTGATAACCAAGGTTTTCTCTCTTCTCCTCCAAAAAGTTATTTTATAATGCTGTATTCTTTTCTGTTGAAACCTATTATTTATCTCTTTTCATCTTCACAATGCTGTCATTTTCAACTAATAAATCTCATAAATTAATTCACATCTATATGGTAAAAGAAAACAGCCTATATATTCATCGAGTAAAAGATGCCTTTTGAAGATAATGTCAGAACATATTCCTTGAATGCCTTAAAGTCTAAGATGACAGTAAATTAGGTAATGAATCAAGTAGCAGGCTAAGGAGTAAGGAATTGGTGTAGATGTCACCATACATACAGCACTGTTCTGTGTATCCTGTAAGTAGAAGTATTTGTCTCTGCACTTGGGCACAAAAAGGTTGTCAATACAAAACCTTACTATACATGCTATCTTTCTCAATAGAATATGGATTATTGAAAGCAGGGACTGTTTAATTTTTGTTTTTGAGTTTATAGTACTCAAATCATGTTTGGCACACAGTAGGGGATTAATACATGCTCATTGATCGATTTCATTTCTAACCATTCTTTTACACAGGCTATTAATAACCTCTGTATTTGAACAAGCCTGATAATTTTCAGAGCCAGACTAATGTCTCTGTAAAGTTCATGACTAATTTTGGAATAAAACAGATTTTGGTGCTTAACTCTTATTTCCTAAGTTTAGATTATCAGTGACTAATTTAATAAAGTGAATAGAGAAAAGTGGGAAGTTTCAGCTTCTAATCCAAAGTGGAGGTGCTCTGAAAAAGTCTTCATCATGATGGTTTAGTTCTCACAGGTATAATTTATTGGCAGATACAATTTTTTAAAGTTCAATCTTTATTATTCACAACGCCAAAATTTTTCCTTAGAAAGAAATTGGTAAAGTAAAAACCCGGGACTTCCACTTTCATGGAAGAAATTGGCATTGACACATCATTGTCTTAACTTGATACTCCCCAAAGTATTTAAGAAGGACACAGGAAACAAAGCAGAGAAGCTATTATTGTCTAATGGTTTGGGGAAACATTTCATCCATGGCCTCTCTGTGTGATTATGTGTGTATGTAGAGAATATGATGGTCTCTTTTCTCTCTTTTTTGTTCTTTACATATGTTCTCATTTCCTAATGCAGGCTTCCCTTTAAACCAGTGCTGAATGCTGAGTGGGCAGTATTTGGTTTGCATTTAGGATGACACTGGTGCTCTTTCTGGTGACAGATTTGATATTTTCAGAAGTTATTCTCACATTTACAGAATCCTACATAATTTTGTTTGATAGCTTTGATGGCTGTCTCATTGACTATGTTTACATGCTGCTTTCACAGCAACAAAATATTTTATTAACACCCACAACATTATCCTTGATTTCCTTCTAAGGATGGAAGGGTGCTATTTGAGGACAAAATTTATTTGTTGGTGGTTTGTCTGCTCATCCTTCCTGGGAAGACTGTCTACCTTAAAAATAAAAACCAAACCAAGATTGAAAAGAAACTTTTCTTCAGGTTAGCCTGACATCATTATTTGTTACTGTTTATGTTCTCATCTGATGTACTCCCCCTACTGAAATAACTATCAGTCTATACATAGTCTCTTGACTTGGCTATCAGTAACAAAATTCCCTGCCTAAGTCATTCTGTTTGCTTAAAACTTAGTAAATCAATTCAATGAAAAAACACCAGAGTTTATGCTTTAAAATGCAATTTTCATGGTAAGAGGCTGCTTGGCAGGAATTACACATTTTATTCTTTGGGTTCTCTGTTCCTCTGACTGGGTAGGTGGTGGCGATAATTGTTATTAGTTTTCATTTGGTAAAGAAAAAGCCAAAAGAACTCACCACTGAGCACTCCTGAAGCCTACAGTGTGACTGCACATAATTTTCCACACTTCTGAAGATGATTTAGTAAGAGTCAAATAAAGAGAGTCATAAATTCTCTTACATACAAGCCTTTTACTTGCATTATTCATGAGAGAGGCAGGCTTGTATCACAGTAATAGCATTCTCAAAGCAATCGATATGTAGGTAATCTCATTCAATCATCAACATGATCAACAGGTAGGTGCTATTATTATCCCAATCTTATAGATGAAGAAGCTAAGGCAGACAGAGGTTAAGTGACCTCTCTGAGGTCACACAGTGTTTGTGACTGGATTTTTTTTTAACCTAGGTCTTCCTAGTACCACTCCCAGCATTCTCTCCACCATACCAAATAGCTGCCCCTAAAAGAGATAGTTTTGTAGGGGAATGTTGAGAAGCAAGAGGGTGGAATGTGGGAGTTTAGAATAGTACTATTAACAAGATAAAGTTTCAATAACAGTCCAAGTGCCACCAGGATAAACACCATTCCTTTATGTTTCTGTCACTCAGGACTGTACTAGGAGCCACATGATTTCTGCCCCACTGCTCTCATTGGCATGTGAAAGAAAACTGCATGATAGAAAACTGTTCACCACCACCTAGATTGTGCCCCAGGAGGCACAGGCATTGAAACCACAGGTTGGTGTGTAGCCTACTATATTGAGAAGGGGCTTTAAGGATAAGAGTTTAGAATTGGCCATGATGAACAGGGACAGAGAGGTGAGAAAGTGAGAGTTCAGAGGGTTGAGGGTCTGCAGAACTTCAGGGTTGGCTTTTCTTGCCCCTCCTCTCCACACCCGCTTCTGTCCTACTCCATATATACATATTTTCCAAGGATAGGGGAGGGTTGGTTGTATTTTAGTTTAGGTTTTGGACAATTAAAACAAATAAACCCTCCTTTCGAAATGCTTGCTATTCTAGGAATGGGACTAAGGTACAAGGCTTTTTTCTGGGGGAAAAAAAACCTGTGTTCTACTTCAGACACAAGAGAATCTTTGAATGACTGAAAGACAGGATCAGGCCCCTATTCCAGCTGTCTGGGTGTTGGGTAAAAGAAACCAGAATGAGTTGAGTATATGCTCATTTTATTCCTGGACATGTCAGAAGAAAAGAATGAGTAGGAAATGAGAAGCTTTTGGCAGCTAATATAGCATTAATGTATATAGTAACGCTATTGACAAATGACCAGTTATGCAGGAAGACAATAGAGATGATACCGCAAGCATTTCAGAAAACTGCTCTGTTATTGCTTTTAAGCTGTTGGGGCAGGAGAGGAATGCAATGAGATGTTCTCAGACTATGAATGACCAACAACAATATTGATTCCAGTTTTGGAAATGAAAGAAGAGTTTTTCTAATATTACCAAGCCAGCAGAATCTTTTTCAATTTCACTGCTATGCTTTAACACATTTTTTTCCCTTTATATTTGTCCATTTTTCCCTCTCCTTTTTTATTTGCTCTACATGTGCACAGTAAAGCAAATGTTTGTTTAGGAAGTGTTGTTTTCTTGCCATCATTACCAAAAAAAAAGGAAGAAAAGGGCATTTGTATTATAGGAGTAAGAAGAGCTGTCCTTTTCAAAAGCATTTTTTGCAATGTAGCCATTAGCTGCTGATGGAGTTGCCATGGTTATGAGAGGTCCACTGTGGGAGAAATCTTCATTTATCATTAGATTTTGACAGAAGGAGTCAGTATGTTTGATGGGGGAAAAATAAGAACCATAAAAAAAGCCTCAGCCATTTTAGCAGCACAAAGAGTTGAGTTATAACATAAAAATATTCACTGATAAAGTCAAGGGTAAGTTCAGAGCCAAGAAAATCTTTTTTTTTTTCAAAAAAAAATTTATAAACAACAAACACAGAAAATGATAGTCCCCTACAGAAAAAGGGAAAATACAGCAAGAGATATAAGCCCACGGAGTTGAATATGATTAAATTATTTCATGGAATAATTTATAGCAACCATTTCTTGTGCTAAACCAAAATCAGGCAATGATGGTAAAATGGAAAATAGCCTTACCTCCTAGTTTAAGAAAGAGCCTTGGCACTAATTATATTTGAAAGGGCTGAAGCGCTGCTCAGATTTGAAAAGTAGAGTAATAATAATAATAGCTCATATTACAAAAGGTCTCACTATTCTCTGGATGTACTTATGCCATGATAAACCTATAATATGTATTTTATTCATCCCCTTTAAAAGTAATTATATAATAGCATTCTACTTTTCCAAAATTAAGGTTTTCACGTATTCAGAACAATACCTAATTTTCTTTAATAACTCAGTATTTAGAGATGAAGTGTGACTCTCTGGAGATGGAACAATCTCAGAGTTTATTAGTAGTATATTGCTGCCTTGGAGTTGCCTAGGAGATCAGTATGCTGAAGATGAAAGTTTGTCAGTTTGGGAACAAACATCTTTCAGCATTTTACCTTTTCTTAATTCGTCTAGTGAATTTTTCCTAACCTGGGAATTGGTAAAAGAAGGCTGATGTAGAGTTCCCAGTTATAGAATCACATTGTGTAATTCTATAACTGGGAGGGCTTGGAGCTAAGGAAATAATTTCCTAAGGCAAAGATCACTGTCGAGGCCATGAGTCAGCACCTTGGCTGGTGTTGGGGTAAGGTGTGATTGGCTAGGCTGAACTGTTGGTATAGCCTGTACCATTTTCTTTCCTTGTTTCCCTTGGCTATGTTTGAAAGGAAAAGCACTTCCAGATAGGAAAGGGCTGAGGAAGAAAATCATACCCAAAGGGATGAGTTGCCCTACCTATATGAGGATGGAATGGTGAATAAGAGAGATCAACGATTCTGCTAACCAGCACAGCATAACACCATGTCAACACTGAATCAGTTATCTAGTGGAGATGAATCAATTGAAGAAGACAGTATCCCCGTGAGTAGGAAGTCAATGATGCCTTTTTTTTTTTTTTGGTAATGAACTGGAAGAGAAATGAGGCAAATCCAAGAGTGAGATTGAATAATTTGCTTGCCAGGGTAAAAATCAAAGGTATTCTGGCTTACGTGTATCCATACTAGGTTCTTGTAAGAGCATGCCCATTGAAAAATCTATTATTATTTGTCTATACTATTAAATACATCCATAGGACAGTGTGATCCAGGTTTATTTGTGTATTGTGATATATTTGATTTTTATGAATTTGATATGAGATTATCTTTAATCCTATTTCTTTCACTTTATTAAGAAAATTGTTATGTTTAAGATCTAAAAGTATATATAGTTATCTCTTCTACATGGCAGGGGTTAGTGGCGTGGCATCCCTGTGTTCTGGAAAATCCCTTTAAAAGTTTTTGGCCTTCCCTTCATACCAGAGAAGAAGTCTGATTTTTTTTTCTTTGTCTTTTATAGGGTTTTTACAGTACCTCATTTTAAAATTTGGGTTGATATTATACAATATTCTCTCTCTCTCTCTCTCTCTCTATATATATATATATATATATATGTGTGTGTGTGTGTGTGTGTGTGTGAGTGTGTGTGTGTGTATACATATATTTATATAGGAATTTTTGAGTTTCTAAACATTTTCTATGTCATCTGCTGGCCTTTGCATATCGTTTATGGCTTCCACAATATTCTCCCCAAATTGCCATTTGATTGCTTATGTTGACCTGGAATATATTGAAACCATGAAGGGGAAAATCTCAGTGTGGAAGGGATAACTTTAATATTGTGAGTGGCTGATTGTGTAGATAAAAAGCATATTGGATAGAGTTTTAGTAGATAGAATGGTCAGTGGGAAAAGTATATTTCCCTTGAATAGGATTACCCTTAGGACCCTGAGAGAGTTTGAATGTGTTGGTGCTCTGTCTGGTAACTTAGACTAGCTAGTGTGAGAGCAGGTTAGAGGAGGAAGCCTAATCCAAAAAAATTACAGGGTATTTCACACAGGTATGGAATTGACTGGGTGATTTCTGAAGTTTCTTCTAACTCTGAAATTCTGTTTTTATCATTTTATAATTTCTCATGGTATCTCCTCTAGAGAAATACCCTCAACAAGATCTTTAATATACATGAATTTACTACTCATTATCTTTCTCTCCAAACCTTCTCTTCCTAACTTCCCCATTACTCTCAAGGACAGCATAATCCTCCCAATTACCCAGGATCATAACCTAAGAGTCATCCTCAACCCCTCACTTCCATCCCCCATGCCCTCTCCCCCCCATATCCAATCAGCTGTCAAGACTTGTTATTTCTACCTTCATATTATCTCTTGTGTTTGGCCCCTTCTCTCTGCTGATACTGCCACCACTGTAATTCTGGTGTCTTCCTATCATTTCAGTCTTCTTACACTTACATTTTACTGCCTTCCATGTATTCCACAATCTAATGAAACTGGCCTTCTTGCTATGCCATACATAAGATACTCCATCTCCCAACCTTGCATTTTGACTCTTTGTCTCGCATTCCTGGAATTCTCTCCCTCCTTATCTCCATCTTCTGGCCTCCCTGGTTTTCTGCAAGTCTTAGCTAAAAGTCTACCTTCTATCAGAAGAATTTTCTGATGATTCCCCTTAATGTTAGAGCCTTTCCCTTGTTGATTATTTCCAATTTTTCATAAACATGCATATAATGATTGATCACACTTAATTGTTTGCAATTATCTCCTCTGTTAGAGTGAGAGCTCCCTGAGAGCAGGAACTTTCATTCATTTATTCTTTATATCTTTAGGGATAACTACAGTGCCTAGCACATAGAACTTAATATACCTTTCTGACTTGACTTGATACAGCAGCTAGGTGGCATTGTGGATAGAGTGCTGCACTCAAAAAAAAAAAAAGACCTAATTCAAATCCAGGCTCAGATACTTAGTAGCTGTACAACCCTGGGCAAGTCTATGTCAGATTTCTCTTCTGTATTGGGGATAAATAATATCAACTATCTACATCAAGGTTATTGGGAGGATAAACTAATATTCCTTAGGTACTTTGTAAACCTTAAAGTGCTATATAAATGCTAGCTTTTATTTTATAGTACAAGGGCATCTCTGGTACAGGCAACTTATACATCATGAAAAGATGCAGATATGTAATCTTGTATGGAATTAATTTATCTCTCCCTGATTTACAGCTGTAGTTCACCTTTCTCGTTTACACACACTTACTCTATCACAAGTATATTTGCTGAAAATAGCTTTTTCTCAGAAATTGGTCACTGAGAAAGCAAGGTCTTTTCTGTCTAGGATTATTGCTCAATAGGTGGAACCAGAACTACTAAGGGGCAACTGAGGCTGTGTGGTAGATGTCAAAAATATGGGGAATGTTTCCCTCATCCCCTTTGTCCCCATACTGCTCAGTGAGTAGAGGCCCTGGGATCCTGCTCCTTGCCCAACCCTTTGCTTCCACACACACCTCTCCTTTAGGTCTCCATGCTCTCTCCCACTGGGGGTGGGGTGGGTATAGACTGTCCTTTGCTCCTTTGCTTTTCCCCAACCCATCACCACCAAAGGAGCTGGCTTGGGTTGCTGTACCAAGGATTATTAAGAGATAAACTGGGGAGAATTGTCATAGAGGAAGCTTGCCCCTCCATGTCTTGATTGGCAAGTAAGAACAAACTCAATAAGCCATTATATCTAGTTTGCACCTGACCATGAGATTACCAGGGGTGGGGAACCTATGGCTTTGAGACCACATGTGGTCCTCTAGGTCCTCAAGTGAGGCTCTTTGACTGAATCCAAACTTCTTGTATTGTGAAGTTTGGATTCAGTCAAAGGGCTGCACTTGAGGATGTAGAAGGCCACATGTGGCCTCAAAGCCACAGGTTCCCCATCCCTAGACCATGATTAGTATCTTTTCTAGTTGTCTACATTGTCCATCTTACCTTTTGCCATGTCACTGTATTCCCCAACCCCTAGAAGCTAGCACAGTACTTGGTATACAGTATGTACTTTCATTCCTTCATTCATCTATTCATTCACTTTCCCTTACCCCGTCATTACCACTTTTTCTAGAAGTGACCTATCAATTGACTACTCTAGGGATCAATTTAGTATCCCTGTGACTCTCCAAATACTTTCTTCCCTAATCCATCTCCCTAATAAATATGCTGTCTCATCCATTAGATGGTAAATTTCCTTGATGGAAGGGACTGTCTCCCTGTTGATGTCAGGCAAGAGATAAATGGATATTTGAAAGGTATGTCAACATATATATTGAAATCCCCAAATATGAGGGCAGGGTTTAGGCTGTAAAGGAATACTGAGTCAGTAGTGAACCATTTGAAGAAAGAAAGAGAGAGTGACCTTGGCATTTTTGTAGATAATTGTAAACAGGATTTGGATAGGGTGATAAATTTGGATGGAGTGAATTTCAAAGGATTCATGACCAATAGTGAAAGGGAGAGTATTCAGAAGTGGCAATGAGGAATATGGTATGTGCCTACTTTTTCTGCTAGCTTAGTGTTTATGTGTGTGGGAGGAGAGGTACTAGGGAGGTAGGTGAGAAAGAAGGAACATCTAATCCTGCAAAGTGTGAACAGAGTTGTAGTGTCTTCTGGGTTGAGTCAACCATATGTGCAAGAAGATGGAAGAGGTTATTTTGTTAACAATAGAAGGCACAAAGGACAAGGATTGGGATGTAGTAGGGTTAAAGCTAAGGTTTAAGGTAGAGGCAGATGAAGAAACTAGAAGTAATAGCAGGGTGAAAGAGTTTTCACCAAAGTAGGGAGAGAGAGTGGAGTTTACATCACTCTGTGTTATTCTTACCTGCAGGTCATTATGTTCTCCAGGTCAAGAGGCCTGGAGGGAAGAGGCCAGTCTTTCAAGGCCAAGTGGCAAAAAAACTTGAACTCTGGACCCTATTTACTCCTACTCCCTAGCCAAGGTACCAGCTCAATGGTTTCTTTCAAGGGATCTGATCAGTAACAATACTATTCTTGGACAGACTGCATCAGATAGTAAATATAGGGAAGAAGTCAAGCAAGAGCAAGCACCAGAAACAACAGCTGAGAGAAATCTGCTCCTCTGAATGAGGGAGGGAAACAGTAGTTGGGAGAGAATGGGAAATGTTAAGAATCCAATCAGGCTAAAAGAAAAATGGCCAGGAAAGGATAATGATATTGCCCAGTGGAATGAAAAATACATGTTTAACTTGGCATAGCCTTTGCTTCCCGGAGCAGTACCTTTCAATTGAGGTAAAGAAGGTGAAGTACATTATGCTGTAAATGTTCCTTCATAGACATGTACAGGTACATGGTTCTTAATGAAAGTTTAGTTAAATTGTTGAAAAAGACAACACCAATACTTGACTCTCAGCATTGTGTAATACATAGAGAGGAGACACTTTAGTCAAGAAGACTGATGGGCTATGTGACCCTAAGCAAGTCACTTAATCTATTAGGGTTCTAGGCAATTCTCTCAGATGATAAATGATGGAGGAAAGATCATGGGTCTTTATCTATAATAATGGATGTTTTAATAATGATGATATACTGATGTAGTCCTTTAACATTTACTAATCCTTTCCATGCATTGTATCATTTGAGTCTTATGATAGCCCTGGGAGTGGCTACCACAGGTATTGCTCCCCTTATTTTACAGATGAAAGAACTGAGAATGTTTGGAGATTAAATGATTGCTTTGGCATACATAGTTGATAAGTGTTAAGTGGGATGATAATAATATAAAATAATCAATCATCAACAAACATTGCCTACTATATGTTATAGACCATAAAATTCAAATAATATAATTTCTGTTGCTTTCAGGGGTATGGCACCCTCATTTTGAGGGCCTGCACCTGTCATTTCATTGCTGTAGGGAGTTCTCAGTGAGGAATGCCTTCTAGCATTGCCAATCAGGACCTGTTTTGCAATTTTGAGTCTGAGAGAGTTTTCTGAGACCCCCCCCCCCAAAAGTTGTGACATACCCAGCATAACCAGCCAATATGGAGGAAAAGCAGAAGAACTCAAATTTTCCTGATTCCCAGGCTATCCATTTTACTATAATGACTCCCTGAAATCATTATTATTTACATATGCAACTATAGACCCTGGGGAGTGGGTGGAGGTGAAGCTAGATGGGACAGTGGATAAAGTGCTGTGCTTGGAGTCAGGAAGATTTGATTTCAAATCCAGCCTGAGACACTTACTAGTTGTATGATCACAGGTAAATCACTTAACCTTGTTTGCCTCACTTTCCTCATCTGTAAAATGAACTGGAGAAGGAAACGGCAAATTGCTCCAGTATCTTTGCTAAGAAAACCCCAAATCGGGTCATGAAGAGTCAGAAAGGACTGAAATGAATGAACAACAACAAAGACCACACTCTAGAAACTCATTTATAGGGTCATTGATTTAGAACTGAAAGAAACCTTAGAGATCTCCCACATAGGTAGGGAACCTGTGGGCCTGAGGCCACATGTGGCCCTCTGGGTCCTCAAGTGTGACCCTTTGATTGAATCCAAACTTCACAGAACAAATCCCCTTAATAAAAGGATGTGTTCTATAAAACTTGGACTCAGTCAAAAGGCTGCACCCAAAGACCTAGAAGGCCACATGTGGCCTCGAGGCTGCAGGTTCCCCACCCCTGTACATAACCAATTTTACAAATGAGTAGATGGTGGCAAAGCAGTGATTTGAACTGTATTCATCTGACCTCCCCCAATCCCAGTGTTCTTTTCACCGTGCCTCCCATTATCCTCATAGAGAACCCAATGGTTTCATGTAACCTTTCATCATCTCTGGTTTGTAAGATGTTGCACTCTAGTAAAATGAGAAATGCTGTGAATAGAGAAGGGATGTCCTCAAGCCCCATCCCAGTTCTGATATGGGCATGGGGGGATAAAGGGCTATTACACTCTAGAGAAGGTAAGTTTATGCAGTCTAATATTGTCATCTCAACTAAATACCTCTGAATGGCAATGATCCAATCAGGACTTCTGTTATTCTCACTATCATTATCAATGATTACAATCCAGATTACCACTAGCAGGAAAAAAAATCGCTAGTCCCAGTGGGTTGTTTGTTTAATTTACTTAAGCTTTGCAACAAATCTAATACCTTGCATCTTATTAAGAACTCTGCGCTTCTAAGCATATTTCTAAGCTCCAGTTGAGGAGAACAGACTAAAGCCATGTAAATGTAATTTAGCCAGAGCTATAAGGAGGCCAATATACACTCTGCATGAGTTCCTACATCAATTGCTGGTGTTAATGTGCTACACTTCAAATGTTCGCTCTTATGCAGGAACCTGAAGGTACAGAGTAAGCAAACCAAAATTGAAGGGGGCTATCACTTCTTCTTTGATCTTACACAAATCCTTTGGCTCCAAGCAAACATTTCTTTTAAGCATTTCCTCATCTAATCTCCTCAAGCCCCAAGCTAGTAATTCCTCTTAACTGAAGATGAATTTGGTGCACAAAAAGCTTCAGGTAACTTCCAGAAGGGTATAGGGATAAGTGAGGACAAGAAGAATTTTGGGTCCCCTGAGAGCCACTATCAAGAATGTCTAGTTTATTCTGTTACTTGACAGATAAGGAAACTGAAGTCCTTTGTGCTTCACTGATTTCCCCAAAGTGGGACAGTGATTTAGTAGGAGAGCTGGACCTGGAACCCAGATTTCATAAATGCGATACAATGAATGCCTTTAACATTGCATACTACCTCTTTCTTTGCACCTAACATTGATCTATTAATTCAGAAGACTTCTTTTCCATTGGCCAGTCTTGTTTTAGGCATTTTCAAATAAGGCATTTACTTGGCATTTTTTAAGTGTGTGTGTGTGTGTGTGTTTAAGTCCTTAGAGAAAGCACTGCCCCATTTGGAAAAGAAGCTATTTGGATAATCTTCCTTCTTGAATAGTTGGGCAATCCAGGTACCAGATAGGTTTGACTGGTTATTTGTACTGTTGAAATAAAAAATACTTTGAAATTAATTGTCTTATGATTTTTACCAATTTAGAACTGGAAAGCATCTTAGAGGCCATGTAGTTTAACCCTCTCATTCTGGAGATGAAGAAATGGAGACTGAGAGAGGTTAAATGACTTGGCCAAGGTCACACAGTTAGTAACTATCTGAGGCTAGATTAGAAGTCAAATTTTCCCAACTTCAAGTCCAGCATTCTATTCAATATTCCATTTAGCTGCCAACCTAATTATTTTATAGATGAGAAAAATGGTGCCCAAGAAGGTTAAGCAACTGAAAGAACTTTATTGCATATGGAAATTGTTGCTAACACTTTAATTTTTTACATTTAGATAGTACTGTGATTTTATCAGTGTAGGGAGTTTTCAGTGAGGAGCTCCCTTTACCAATACAGAGCAGCCCTTTCTCTGTAACTTATAGATTTAGAGAGTCTCTCCAGTTCCTAAATGGCAAAATAGTTTCCAAAAGGTGACATATAACAATGTGATGTGGCACTCAATCAGTGAGGTGAAATCAACAAGGTTTATTATTCGCTAAGGGCTGGGGATAAAAAGGGGCAAAAGACATTCCCCGTATTCAGGGAACTCATAATCTAATTGGGAGACCACATGCAGAGAAATATGTACAAAGAAATATACATACATATATATATATACAAAATAAATATACAAAGAAGTATATATACAAATATATACAAAGAAATCAGGATAAATAAGAAGTAATTAACAGAGGGAAGATAACTGGAATTAAGAGGGGGTAGGGAAAGGCATCTTATAGTTGTTAGGTAGCCAGGGAGGTCAGTGGTCAGAGTGGAGGAGGGAGATTATTCCAGTAATGTGGGACAGCTGGAGTAAATGCCCAGAGCTAAGAGACAGAGTGTTGTTGGTGGAAAAACCAGGAGGCTAGTAGTGTCATTGGACTGAAGAGTAAGTGGCCAGGAGTAAAGTGTAAGAAGACTGGAAAGGTAGAAAGGAGGTAGGTTATAAAGGACTTTAAATGCCAAACAGAGCTTTTTAAATTTGATACTGGAGGCAATGGGAGCCACTGGAATTGATTGAGTTGGTGGGGGTCGGTGGTAATGGCATAGAATCTGTATTTTAAGAAAATCAGTGGCTGAAAGGAAGATAGATTGGAGTGGGGAGAGACTTGAGGCAGGGTGACCCACTAGCATGCTCTTGCAAGAATCCCAGAGAGAGGTGATGAAAGGCTTCACTAAAGGGATGGCCATGTCAGAAGAGGGAAAGGGGTTTATCTGAGAGATGCTGCAAGGTGAAATCAAGTCTTGACAAGAGCTTGGATATGGGGAGCTACACATGGCTAAGTGATCTCTTTGCACCATAGTCAATTCTATAACATAAATTATACAGAAGGCACAGGTTTGTGTTGCTGGGGAAGCTCCCCACTGGAAACTCTACACCAGTGAAATCATGTCTCATTAAAAAAATATATATATATATATATATATATATATATATATGTGTGTGTGTGTGTGTGTGTGTGTGTGTGTGTGTGTGTGTATACATATATATATAATTTCGAGTTTTAGTGCAGCATTTTAAAACTCAATTGAGCAACATTTATCACATATAATCATATGATAATATTTATTTGTAAGACAGTCATAGGCACCAGGGAATACAAAGATTAATGAGAAAGATCTTACCCTCCAGGAGCTTAATAATCTATGCTGGCAACCAGGTGGTTACAGGGAGCAGAATGCTGGACCTGGAGTCAGAAAGACTTGATTTGGAATGCAGCCTCAGATACTAGCTTTGAGACCCTGGGTCACACTTACCCTCTGTTTGCCTCAGTTTACTCATCTGTATTACAGGAATAGAAACAGCACCTACCTCCTAGGGGCTGTTATGAAAATAAAATGAGATCAAATTTCTCAAATTCTTTGAAAATCTTAAAGTGCTCTATAAATACCATCATCATCATCATCATCATTTATTATTGAATTATATTTCAGATGAACTAGTATAAAACCATAGATTTTAAATCTGTTTCCAGACAGAGCATAATTAGTGTTTAAATAATGCTCATATAAAATAGAATATGGCTATAGTTTTTGCTTTCAACATCTCATTAGGAAATTTCTCTGGGAAGTCTATTTTTTATCATCAATATAGGATTTAGAGTTTAGAGATGGGGAGAAATGCCTCCTCCCCCACCAAGTCTACATTAAGCCCTGTGAAATTTGAGTCATAGAAGTGAAGAGGTAAAGGACTGTCACCAACTTGACCTGGTAAACACCCGAAGGTGTATCTTCAGGCATGCCAAGAATGAGAGAAAAAGCAAGGATTGCTCTTTAATTAATTGTTCTCAAAAACTAAGTCCAGTAAGGCCAAATAGAATATGGAATAAAATGTTTTTTTAGAAATCTGCCCACTGTAATCAGACTATTAAAAGGAAGAAAAAAGGAAGAAGTTACTTCTAAGCATAGCTCCAAAGCGCTCACTGAATCCTTAGTGAAGCTCAGAAAGCAGCACAGGAAATCATTTAATTATTGAAGGTGATAAAGCACCTTGTATAGCTTTCTTTATCTATCTGATATTGAATAGAATTCTGTGCATATTTTTAAAGTGCAAGAATAGGGAATTTCAGTTCTATTTTGACTTTGATTACACTTGATTAATCTTTCTATATACAAAAAAAGCAAACTCTCCATTGATCTAGCTCATCTTTTGTTGATTCACATTTGTATTGATAGGTTGAATACATGTGCATCTTTACTTGAGATAGAAGAGATAACAGTTTAATTCAAATGCTACTGAAAATGAAGATAAATTCAGGAGTTGTTAATTAGGAGAAGCTTGGTAAGAAAAGTCATTTAATGATGCTGATAAGAAGTTTCTTTCACTTTCTTCCCTTAAGTAAGCTTTTTATTGCACAGTCAGATGAGCACATACACTCTGTAAATAAAGGTTAAACAAGCATCACTTAGTGTCTGTAACTGTTTGTAATGTTATCTATTATAAATATATGATCTTGGTAGCTGAAGAAATGAGATGAAGCCCTTTGGATGCTAAGCTACTTCTCTGGAAAATACCGAAAGATCCTTTGCTAATCTACTATTTACTTTTATGAAAAGACCCACCTTTTAATAAAGGAAAACCAAAGTATATCCATTCATTCTATTGATTTCAGGCTTGCCCTATTAGCTGAATGTGGGGTGGTATTGGTGGGTACACTGACTCTATTCTTTAGAGTGATGAATGGCCTCTGAGTTATAGCCCTAAACCAAAACATCTTCCTCTAAACCCCAAGAAAGATGGGGCCATTGTGGCTAATGAAGAAAGACAGAGAAATGAGATCAGTGTAAAGAGCCACCATAGTTCAACAGTTAAGATCTTTGGCTAATAACAGGTGGTATAATCTAGGAGTGGGTTGGAGATCTCTGGACTGTAGGATGTACTTTGGTTATGGCAGGAATATACCCTGGTTTTTAAATCTGTCTTCTGACCTCCAAAGGTTTTGTAGGCTCCACCAGTCTCTCTTTTAGGATTTATATAATAAGTCAATCCAGCAATTTTTCAAATGCTTACTATTGTTTAGATATACTTTCACATCTTTCCCCCTGCAAATGATCCCATTTCCACCCCATGTTCTCCAGTAGATTATCCCATCTGTCATTGTGATTCTCAGCTATTCAATACCTTATCTACTGCTTGTTTTTCTGTTGCTCACATGGTCTCCTTTATCCTCATAAAATCCTCACTTGATACATTTATCCCCACTAGCTATCATAGTATATCTCTCTTCTTTCTTGTAGCTAAACTTCTACTTCATTTCTTCTTGTTAACTCTTGACAGGGTAGCTTCCAACATCATCATTCAACCAAAATTGCTCTCTCCAAAGTTACTAACAATCTCTTAATTTCCAAATCTAATGACTTTTTAATCAATCCTCCTTATTCTTGACCTCTCTATAGGCTTTATCCCTGTTGATCAGTCTCTTCTCCTTGATATTCTCCTTTGTCTCGATTTTCATGACATTGCTGTCTGGTTTTCCTCCTACTTCAGACTTCTCAGTATCATTCTTTGCAGAATCTCCATCCAAGGCACTCCTACTACTCACTCCTTCATGTACTCTGATCCAGTGACATTGGCTTCCTTGCTATTCCTCAAAGGTGAAACACCACCTCCAGACTCTCAGCCTTTTTTGGGGGGGCTGGGCAGACAACCAGGGTTAAGTGACTTGCTCAGGGTTACACAGCTAGAAAGTACCTGCAGTTGGATTTGGACTCAGGTCCTTCTGACTTTGGGGCCAATGTTCTATTCATTACATCCCCTAGCTGCATTTTCAATGGCTATTTCTTTTATGTGGAAAACCTTCCCTTCTCATCTCTGCCTCTTGGTTTTCATGGATTCCTTCAAGTCTCAGCTAAAATCCTACCTTCTATAGGAAACCTTTCCTGAACCCTCTTAATTCCAATGCTTTCTCCCTATTTTAAGTGTATTCTGTATATAGTTTGCTTTTACATAGTCATTTGTATGTTGGATATCCCATTAGACTTTGAACTCTTTGAGTTCAAGCTCTTTGAGTTTAAAGTTAACTACTTTAACTTTCTATCTCCAGTACTTAGCACAGTGCCTGACACATAGTGCTTAACATTGACCTTGATAGTTAAAGAGCTATTTTGTAAAATGATCATCAATCCTACAATTTATCATGATACAATGAAAACAATATTGATTCTGGAATCAGAAAACTTGAGATCAAATTCCACCCCTGACATTTACAACTCAATTTCTCTGATTTATAATAGATGTTTATTGTTTGAATGATTGTTAGCTTTATTCTACTCTAACCTTCCCCTTCCACTTTTCTGCCCCCTCCCCCAAAAAGGAAATGAATTTCAAGGATCTGGAAGTTATTACTGCTGAAAAACTCAGGTTGGAAGTAGAGACAAGATGGTGGGAGTAGCAGGAAGAAACCACTAAATGTCTGAGGTGGTATTTGAAGCCAGGTTTGACCCCAAGTCTACTATACCATGTTGCCTCTCAAGTCAACTCCCTCCTTTGATGTATTATACTTAGAATTTCTAGATTCAGCAGAAACCATATCTGTAGCTGTTACAATTCACTGAACTTTTGTAAGGAGGTAGTTTGGCCCTGGTTGATCTAGCTGGAACCTAGATGAACCATTTGCTTCAGAAATTTAAAAACTAATGATTAGCAGGATGTGCAGCATCTGTTGAAGTACAATACATATCTCCACTGTGTATCTAACTCTGTATGCAGAAAAACTTGGATAAAAGCAGTTAAGATATTGTACTAGTACTATTATACTAACATACTTAAGAAAGTATATTATAGGCAATGTAGTAGATGTATATCATTTTGGGGGGGAAGGGGGCAAAGGCAAGGCAGTTGGGCTTAAGTGACTTGCCCAAGGTCACACAGCTAGTATGTCAAGTATCTGAGGCTGGATTTGAACTCAGGTCCTCCTGACTTCAGGACAGATACTCTATTCACTGCACTACCTAGATGCCCTGTAGATGTGTATCTTTTGGTGTATACTGTGAATTCCAAGAGAAATACCAATGATTATTTTAAAGGAGAAAAAAGCCCAGATATATGAATGACACCTTTTCTTCCTTTTTAGAGCAAAGGAGATTTATTGGAGAAGGGTACAAATAACTTATTTCTGTTAGTCTTGATAGTCTAATCTAGTAATATATGCTTCTGTATATGAACTGATTGTAATTTGTGAACCAGTGAGAAAACTGCAGAAAGGGGGAAGTATGTTAGATTTGATGAAGTTTTTACTTTCTGAGGCTTTTATCAATCTATATACTCTCCTATCTCTCCATTAGTGTCAATGATGGAGTAGTTAGCTTGAGAAATGCAGCCAGTTTTAAGAAAATCCAACATATAAATATCAATATTTACAAACTAGTTTATAAATATAGAACAGGAGGGAACCGCAGGGGTCATCTAGCTGAACTCTATCACTGTGGTAACCATAGCTACTAAAGGCCATGAAAAAAAAGTTGTCACCAAAGTCATTGACATTGTAAAATTGTTCAACATCAGAACCTGATATGATTTTGTCAGTCAAAATTACATTAAATTAGATGCATTACCACATGCTATGCTGCTGAATCCTGAGGGCAATTGGACCTTTCTGTATGACTTAAAGTTGAAACCTTTCTCACTCCTGTTCCCTCTCTCTCCCTCCTTCTCCTTTTCCCTCCTCCCTCTCTCCCTTACTCTCCCTCTTCTCTTTTCCCCATTTCCTGTCTCCCTGTCTCCCTCTCACTTGTCTCTTTCCCCCCCTCCTCCCCTTCCTCTTTCTTCCTTCTCTCTATTTATATACCTATACATACTTATATAACACATATATACATATATATATATATATGTATGTACACACATATGTATATGTATCCCATATTAGAATATGAGCTCCTTGAGAGCAAGGACTGTCTTATTTTTCTATTTGTGTCTTTAGCAATTAGTCCAGATTTTGCACATAAGAAATAAATGTTTTAAATTCATTAATTATTACATTCATTCATCTTAGCTGAATGAGTATTCTGAGAAAGTAGTATCAAGATGATCAGAAGAGCCATCAAAAGTCCCAGAGACAATTAGACTGGGTAGTGGAGGAACTGGAGTAGATACAGTGGAGGAAAAGGAAGTGTTTGAAGAGAGAGGTAGAAAGAGAATCTCCCAAGGACTGAAGCAGTTTTAAGGATCATGATGGAAAGAAATGATTCCTATAAACTCTGGAGAGTCATTTATACTTGAAGAAAGGTCCATAAAGGGTGAAAAGCATTTCTTGGACCAATAGTTGGGAAGTATTCTTTGGACACCTGTGTTCCCTATATGTTTGCCTCACTACCATCTTCTTGATGACAAATATCTAGAAAATGCACTAAACTGAATCTGAATTGGCAAAGCCATGATAAAAGTCACAGTTAGCAATTTTTCTAGGTTAGGTTAATGTGTGCATTCTTGTTAATGTTAGGTTAATGTGTGTATTCTTGTGAAGAGGATTTGCCAGGACCACATGGCTGTCAATTAGGGGGTGTCAGGGAACATGTTAGTGCCCAAGGACTGAGAGGGAATTTAGGGCAACATAAAGAGATCACAGGGTGCCCTTGAGCAAGTGCTGGGTACAGAAATGAACTAGTGTCACCTAACAGTACTATCACCCATTGCTCAGTGCTCGGTTATGATCCAGGGGTTGATAAGAGGGACTGTGAATGTTATCACTAGCTGTAACTAATCATGGAATAACTTCTGGGAAGCACATGGTGATTGTGTGGTTCTGAGCCTAGAAACAGAATGCATCACAATCTAAATTCAGCAATTCTTTGTTTCTATCTTTCTCTTTTTCTATCTCTGTCTTGTTATCCCTGTCTTTCTGCATATGAAGGAGGAACTTATAGAATGTTACTTTGTTGATTTCTCCACCTTTTGAAGGGTGAAATTATGATTAAACCAAATCATGAAGCTTTTTCATTGGGGGAGAGAGAGCCAGAGAGAGAGAGAGAGTCATACAGAGACAGACAGAGAGACAGACACAGACACAGAGATACAGAGGCAGGCAGGGAGACACAGAGAGAGAGATGCAGTTGTGGTCTGAATAGCTGAATTATGATCTCTTTCCTGAACTTCTCATGTATTTTCACATTATATCTAGGTTGTTTATTGTATATTCTAATGATAAAAATCATATATTTCTACTCTTCATGATCTTTACTCAAATAATCTCTATCGTTCTTTTCCCCTTTTCTTCCTGAATTTTGTCACATGTACAATGCTATCTGTTCCTCTCTCTGCTCCATCTATCCTATTTCTTTTGAATGAAGTACATCTATACACAGCCACACTTTCACTATGGGTTTTATCTTACTAAGTCTCAGGGAGGTCAAATGAAGTCAAATATTCCCTGTTTCATTACTACCAAGTCTCATTCATCTTTCTTGCTATTTAAGCTTTTGGCATATAAAGAGATACTTATTCCCAGCTATAATAATATTTGTATGCTTTAAGGCTTGAGACACTCTTAAGAAAAAAATCATATAAAACTGTGCTGTTCTAAATATTTAACCACTTGACCTAAAAATGGGTGCAGAAGATGTACTGATTCTGATATAAAATAGGAATTTAATACTTCCTAATCATTTGAAGTAAGCCAGAATTTATTAATTATGCATTCTGGCATTCTTTTCATAGAGTATGGCTCTTAAAAAGTACTTATCAACATATGATCAGAGCTGAACTTTGTGAAATGGTCCATTTTGTTCCTGGCAATAATCCTATGTTGTTTAGGGTTTAATAAAGGTTTTTACATGGGACTGACATTATTGATTTCAGGGAAGGTTTCACTGAGGTTAGAATTTATATTTTCTCCAAATAGCATTTCTGGTTTCAGTGCTCCAGGCTTTTATTTACCATTTCAGAAACCAGGTTCATGAACTCATATTATTCCTTCCCCTACTTTCCCTGGTTGGTGGAAGCTGACAAGGCATGTGACATGATTACTCAAGATAGTAAGGTATGAAATATATTTAACGGTAATAAAATTACGTTCCCCCCCCCCCCACATCCCTGTTAGCTTCCTGCACAGAGGATAAGTCTCTATCTAAATGTCAAAAACTATAACTCTCTCTGAAGGTAGCTTATTAAGAATTTGCTATGGTTCATTTTACAATGACACCTTCATATTCAGGAGTGTCAGAGGCTCGAGCAGCAGTCTGGGATCAATTCATCTTGACGTTAAAAAGGAGAAGAAGGAAGGTAGGGAAAGAATTGGGACCTTTGAAAAGCATCTGGAGCCATTCAAAGATGATGCAAATTCATTATTGACTCCCTCTTCACCCTTATACACACAATCCCAGGCAGCAGGTATTGTGCTGCTTGTTTGAAACAACTCACCCAGAGGAATACATAACAGTCTTAATGCCTTATTGACTTAAGCAGCAAGACATATTTCCTTTTCTTAAACCACATGCTTAAATCCTAGATAAAACTACCCTGGGAAAATGAGACTTTAAGCCAGGGAAACAAAGAGGGGGCATGTTATAACATAGCTTTCTCTCTATTTGATTTCATTTTTTCCCAAATTCTATGGAGATGTCTAAGACACAAGGGAATTACATAGGTCAGGTAGCACTAGACTTGGGACAGCTCCAGTTGAAGAACAGCTTTGCCACTTAGAGTCAAGTGACCATGGGCAAAGCCCTTAACATATTTGAGACAGTAATTTGAGGCTCAAATTATAAAGGTCTGGAATACATGGATAATATTAACTTCCTGTGCCTCATGAGGTTACTCTGTGAGAATCAAATGAGTTAAATGTGCCCGATATTTTATAATTCTAAAGTTATATAGAGATTGAGCTAGCATGGTCAGTGATAATGATAATAATAAAGCACTTACCAATATCAATTCATTTTTATCTTCACAGTAATCCTGGGAGGTAGGTGCTATTTATGTGTGTATTAGATAAGGGAAGTGAAAGTGAGAGAGAAGTGATCTGCTCAAGATCGCAGCTAGCAAATATCTGAGGCTGGATTTGAACTCAGATCTTCCTAATTTCAAGTCCAGTGTTCTATCCACTCTACCATCATTTAATATTGTCACTAATATTATTAGTAATAATAAGGACTGGTAAAGCAAGGATACTTCAAAATCCTTAGATATATCATTAGATAATATCAATGATGAATGAGGCAGTGATAAACTGGTAATGATAAATTATAAAATGGCAACCATTATTCTTCTTATTGAAATGGAATCCTTCCAGTTGACTACAAAAGTGCCAACAAGAGTGCCTACAAGAACAAAGATGGGAAGGCATTCTTATTTTAGGTAATTTGTGGTTGGGGACATATTGGGAATAATGACAAATTGTAAAGACAGCACACAGTGGAAAGTGGCCTAGATTTGGAGTCCAATGCTTGGATTCATATTCAAGATGTTGAGCTGAACTGCCAAGTATTCAAACTCTACTGCTGAAAGTGTGACTCTGATGGGCTGGCCATGTAGACCAAATACCAAACATATGTTTACCCCAAGTCTATCTGATGAAGAACTTGCACAAGGCAAGTGCTCACATGGAGGTCAGAAGAACAAACACTTTTAAGGTCTCTCTGAAAAACTTTTTAGTATTGATTGTGAGACAGGTGCAACAGTGACACAGGACCTCCTGGCATGATATGCTTGCATCAGAGAAGGAGATGTGTTCTATGAGCAAAGCAGAATCATAGTAGCACAAAGAAAATGTGAGATGTGCAAATTCAAAGACATTTCTATCCCAAATGTCAAATGGACTATTTGTGCCCAACCTGTGGTAGAGAACTTCTGTGCTTACATTAGACTGATCAGTCTCAGTAGAATGTACTGTATAATGACCTCAATATCATGATGTCATTGGTCTTCTTCAAGTATGAAGGATGAATGAAGATTTTATATCCAAGATACTTTAGGCATCTTGGATTTCAACAGAGAGAAAGTACTTTGAGAGATTATTTATTCACTGGACTTTATATGACCTGGCATATAAGTTACTGAAGAAAAACAGCTGTAAATAGGCTTAAACAATCCCCATGTGGCTCAATTATACCTTAATTTGTAACCCTATAGTTTGTTCTGACTCAAGATTACCAAGGTCACCCTATATGTGTCCAGACTACCTCCCATACCATTAGTCCACTTTTCTCCCAAGCTTGCTTTCCTAGCTCTTTTTACTTAGCTTTCCAAAAGTTTTTTTTCTACTAACACAGCCTTTCTTGATCAGTACTATAATAACTGTGTATTTTCATTTCAGAGAGAGTATTCTTAATTTTGATAGATTACCTTTGGATTGCTCAGTGTTAAATGAGAAATGTACAGTTAATACATAGGCAACTGTGTAATGAAGCTTTTCTAAGACATCCTCAAAGTGACTGGGATAAAGATTACTGATATTCACATAAGTTGGGAAATGTGAACAGATATACATTTCTCAGATTTCTTGGGTTTATATTTCATTTTGCCCTAGAAGAGAGAGAGCCTTTTCTAAGTTTCTGTGATATAGGGTAGGAAAGTGCAGTGTTCATTAGAACTAAGACCCTTTATGGTTTTATTTCCAATGGACTGGGACCTGGAGCTTAAGGATCCTCATGTTACAGCATCAGAAAAAATGTTGGACCTGAAATTGCTCCTGTAGTGGTGTGGGGAGATGTAGTATTCTAAACCTGGAGCAGATGGGAAGAAGCAGAGTAGAAAGGGGCAGGTGAGAGACTGATGTGGAAAGTGGCTAGTGAAAATGTTGTGAAGTCAAGAAGAGACAACTCCAGGGCTCCAACTCTTTGTGACCCCATTTGGGATTTTCTTGGCAAAGATACTGGAGTGGTTTGCCATCTCCTTTGGCAGCTCATTTTACAGATGAGGAAACTGAGGCAAATGGGTTTAAGTGACTTGCCCAGAGTTACACAGCTAATGTGTCTGAAGCCAGATTTGAATTTAAGAAGATGAGTTTTTCTGACCCCAGGTCCAACGCTCAATGCTGCCACTTAACTGCCCCGGCATATTCTATAATTTCCCTAATCCTTCCATTCCTTTCTTCATCCATACTCACTGGAAACAGATGTGGGCTGAGGAACTGGTGGTAGAGACAAAGAAGTCAACAGACATGGGAATGACTCTTTCAGATTACTAGGTGAAGGCTCTTCATAACTGTGCTTTGTGTGTCTCTGGTGTTTCAATAAATAACAAGATTGTTAAGAAAATAAAGTAAACTGATGAATTCTGTGAAAATTTGATTATGAGGGACAAGTTGGAACATAGAGTGGTGCCTCCAAGAGCATAGATGGGAAGGTTTTCTTATTTTTGGTAATTTGTGGTTGGGACATATTGCACTCTCCATCCTCCCTTTCTTAAGCCCACAAGTCACCTGCTGCCACAAGGGGGTGTTTGTTTATGAGATTGGGGGGGGGGAAGGGAAGGAGACAGAGAGAGAGAGAGAGAGAGAGAGAGAGAGAGAGAGAGAGGAGAGAATGAGAGAGGGAGAGAGGGAGGGAAGGAGGGGCTTTAAGTTACTTTTATGCAGTAAGAGCACCATCTGGTGTCCCATTTATATGCTACACCTCAACTGGTTAATTACTCAATAATGGGACAGACTGCTTCTCTCCACAAATATCACAAAAGATGGGAACAAATCAAGTAAGGTAGTTCTAGAAGCCCTACCAAATGTACCTGTAGCACACACCACACATGTTACTTGTAATGCCTATATGTTCTCTATAGATTTACATTGCTAAAAGGGTAACATTAATAGAAACTGAAACCAGAAAACTTTGAAAATGAAAAGCAGTGAAGCAACCAAAGGTAATCACAGAAAAAATGCTAAGTGAAATATGATCATAAAACATTTTAGGAACACAATGATAAGTTTTACTGTCATTGAAATTTCTTGCATTTACATTATATATATATATATATATATGTGTGTGTGTGTGTGTGTGTGTGTGTGTATGGCTAAACATTATATGATTTTATATTTTTGCCTAGACCTCTTATTTCATCATTTTAGGAGCTCCTCCAATGAAAACAACCTTTTTCACTACTGCAGATTGTCAACTCTTATGTAATACCTGGACCATTGAGAAGGTAACTGGCTCAAGGTCATACAGTTCTATGTGTGAGAGGCAGGATTTGAACTCTGGTCTCCCTAATTCCAAGTCCATTTCTAATCTAAATGCAATGCTTTTTTTTTTAGCTCATCATTAAGTAATTCCCTTTCAAATTGTTTTGACTTATGAATGCCTTTTGGAAAACAGATACTATCAGCTTTATTTGTCTTAAATAGAACTTAAGATAAAAATATTTTTTGTGGATAATGCCTTCTGTATTCACCATTCATTTTAATTCATTCAGCAAAATATTTATTAGATATCTACTTTATTGGGGTTATAAAAAAGGAAAAAGTCCCTACCCTTGGTGATATTATAGTCTGTTAGGAGTGGAACTGTGTAGATACAACATTGATACGGTTATATGTATGTATGCATGTATCTATCCATCTATCTAGAAGGTACACAAAGTAAAATATGTAAAATTATTCTATACATATTTCTATTTTTCAGTTCTTTCTCTGCATGCAGTTAGCATCTTTCTTCATATGTTCTTTATAGTTAATTTGGGTATTTATAATAGTCAAAATGACATTCACTCAGTCATTCTTTTTTTTTTTCTTGCTTTTTGGAGGGCAATTGGGATTAAGTGACTTGCCCAAAGTCCCATGGCTAGTGTGTCAAATGTCTGAAGCTAGATTTGAACTCAGGTCCTCCTAACTCCAGGGATGGTGCTCTATTCATGGCGCCACATAGCTACCCCTCAAAGTCATTCTTAAAATGATATTGCTGTTACCACGTATGTCTCTTAATTCAGCTCATTTCACTCTTCGTTATTTTGTGTAAGTCTTTCCATGTTTCCTTAAAATCATTGAGCTCATCATTTCTTATAGCTTAGTAGTATTCTGTCACAATCAGAAACTACAATTTGTTCAAACATTCTCCAATTGATGGAAATCCCTGCAATTTTCAATTACTTGCCAGCACAAAGAGAGCTGCTATCAACATTTTAGAAAATATAAGTTCTTTTCCTTTTCCATATATATCTTTGGAAATAAACCTAGTAGTGGTATTTCTGGGTCAAAGGGTATATGTAATTTAATAACTCCTTGGGCATAATTTCAGATTGTTCTCCAATATGGTTGGCTCAGCTCACAATTCCAACAATGAATGTGTCCCAATTTTCCCACACCCCCTCCAACATTTGTTGCTTTCCCCTTCAATCATTTCAGCTAATCTCGTAGGTATAAAATGATATCTCAACATTGTTTTAATTTACATTTCTCTAATCAATAATGATTTAGAGCCTTTATATATGGCATTAATTGTTTTGATTTCTTTGCTGGAAAACTGCCTGTTCATTTCCTTTGGCCATTTATCAATTGGGGAATGACTCATGTTCTTATAGATTTGACAAAGTTCTTTATATGTTTTAGATATGAGACCTATATCTGAAAAAACTATCTATAAATTTCCCCCCAATATTATGTTTTCCTTCTGATACTGGCTATGTTTGTTTTATTTTTACAAAAACTTTTAAAATTTTGTATAATTGAAATTATCCATTTTATACCTAACTTTGCTGTCTATCTCTTGTTTATATCTATTTTTATAATTTTATTATCCCTATGCCTTTTATATGGACTTCGTTAATAGACTGTCTCTTATCTGTTTTGTTTCTTCTCAGAATCTCAAAGAATATAGTTTATTAAACTCACTGAGACAAGCTATTATATTGGTTTGCTGTAATGTTATTATAAGCCAGTAAGCACAGCATTACTTGTTACACACACACACACACACACACACACACACACACACACACACACTACATATTTATATATTCATATATATATATATATACACACACACACACTAATTAACTGTATTGATGGTGTCGGTACAAATGCTTACTGAATATTAATGTACAAACACAAATTTGGAAATGCAAAGCATAACCAGCCTGTGTTTACAGTTTTTGAAGGACAAGAGAAGAAACAGTTCAGCAAAGAGTTCAAAAAAAATCTACTTCGAGAAGTGAACCTGAAATAAATGACTAACACTTAGGAGACATAAAAGCGAATCATAATTACCAGTTTGGAAAGTACAATGACTGAAAACGTCCTGTGACCCTTGGACAGTTTGGTACAGCCCTGCTATAAATGGAGCCAAGCACATTTTAAATAGCAGATAGGAGAGAGAATGGCATCCCTTTCTTGAACTGAGAAATTGAATCTTCTATTCCTTAGCATTTATCACAGCACCTACTTATGTGACAATGAATTTTTAAAATGGAGAGTAATTGATTTTTGGCATGCCACATACAACCATTGTCTTTGAATAAAGCCATTTATGTGCAAAAGGAACCTAACAGACCAAATCTCTACAACTATGAGTGTGATAGACATTTGCTGGGGTCTGCTTCTCCGCATTAGATTACATTCTGAGCTTCAGTTAGAGATTCCAGGCTTGATATGTCCCACAAATTCACTGCCTTTCATTCATAGGCTTGAGAATGATTAGCAAACCAATGACTGGACTTCTGCTATTGTAATGGAAAGATTAAAGTCTTTCAAGAAAAAGAGCCAAAAGACAAGGCAACCCCTCTTTAGCTGAGAAATTCATTACTGATAAAAGAATTAATAATAATGTGATTATTACCACTTGAGAAATTTCTTACTGTTGGTGAAAAGTAATTCTACAAGAACTCTCTATGCTCTAATAGATATGTAGTCAAAGATAGGAACAGATAATTCTCCAAGGAAGAAATCCAAGCTACCAACAGTCATATAAAAAAATGCTGCAGATCACGAAGAAGCAAATGAAAGGAATTCTGATGTTCTACTGCATACCCATCAGATGATAAAGTTGACCAAAAAAAGAAAAATATTACAATTGTTGGAAGGGCTGCAAGAAAATAGACATACAATTATGCTCTTGGTGGGGCTTTAAATTCATCCAGCTTTTCTGCAAAGCAATTTGTAACCGTACTTATAAAATATAGTGGTGCATTTTGGGTATGGGGCAGCCAGATGGCACAGTCGATAAAGTGCTGGCCCTGGAATCAGGAGGATCTGGATTCAAATCTGGACTCAGACTAGTTGTGTGACCCTGGGCAAGTCACTGAACACTATTTGCCTCAGTTCCTCATCTGCAACATGAGATGGAGAAGGAGATGGCATATCACTCTAGTTTCTTTGCCAAGAAAATCCCAAATGGGATCAAGAAGAGTTGGACAAGAAGAGTTCAACAATTTTTGAAACTTCGCAACAGCAACAACAACAAAATTTAGGTGCATTGACTGTAATTTTAACAGCAAAAACTGGCAAAAAAAGTGTCACCAAGGACTTAGATGACCAGAAGTAGAATTGGCATGTACCAAGTAGGAGACTACAAATGAATAGCTCACAGTCTTCTCCACCATAGCCCTTGCCCTTCCTCGCAGCTATTGATATACGTGTCAGTTTTCACTCAAACACTCTGACCTCCTGACTCATTGGGCCTCTAAACTCCCCAGGACCTCCATCATCACCTAAACTCAGTCGCACAATTATACCCTTGATCTGGACACTGTGGTGGAGGGTTGGGTTTGGAGTTAGAGGAATTGATTCAATTCTGCCTGCTTCTTACCACCTCACCTTATAGGATCTTAATAGATTTTTTAAATGCTCTCTCCTTGAAATTGCATAAGTTTATACTTACTCATCTGTGTATGTATATGTTGTAACTCTAAACTGATTCTTCAGTAGAATATAAGCTTCCTGAGAGAAAACACTGTGCTTTAAAAATTTTTTTGTATGCCCAGTGCCTTAGTTATAGTAGGTGATTAAAAACATTATTTTAATAAAGAGGCATCAGAGTACAGAAAACAACCAACCAACCAACCAAAAAAAAAAGTTAGCTCTGGAACCAGAGATCCTAGGCTTAATGGCCTTTGGTCATTCCTACTCATATGACCAAAGCAAGTCATTTAATTTTCTTGGATCTCAGTTTTATTTGTAAGATGAGTACCTAAGCAAGGTAGCCTCTGAAGACACTTCCTGTTTAACTTCATGGCCCTAGAAATAAATCTCTTGAATTTAGTAGAGGAGTTTCCTCACCAGTTTGTTCCTCATACCAATGAAATCATAGGTCCAGTCTAGACCTTCCCTGTTATATGGCTTCCTTAACAAGGGGAACTAAATTGTCTCTGGCATTGTCTTTGTCAAGGAAATTTTTGAAAAATGATTTTTTAACATACACATGAAAGAATTTTTCCTGGAAAAGAGCCTCTTAGGCTTTGTTATTCGTCATGTAGTCAAATGCTTTTCTGTAATCTACAAACTAAACATGGTGGGATAGTGTTATTGCCTTTCAGTCAATTGTGTCATCTACTGTACAGAATAGTTTGGGAGAGACTTCTCATATTTTCATTGATATACACCTAGATCATCTCACAAAGATTTTATAAAGATGCAAAATGGGTATACCCATTAGTAGTTGTTGATGTTCTCTCCCTTTCTCTCTCAATTAGTACTGACTATGATCCTTCTACATTTTTTTTCATTACCTTTCCGTCATTGACTTTTTGCCTTGATATGCCATTCTTTCTAGACTTTTACACTACCTCTCTCTCCCAGGTTTATCCCTACCTATCTGACCATTCCTTCTCAATTTCCTTTGCTGGATTTACAGCCAAGTCATTCCTACTAACTGTGGATGTCTCACAGGTCTCTATTCTGGACCTCTTTTTTTCCTTCCTTTATACTGTTATCCCTTCCACATTGTGACTTTCCCTGTTGCAGTTTTGATATATCATGAATTGGCATAAGAAATTAAATAGGGATTTTTGGGGGGTTGTAGAAGCCACAGACAATACACAAAGGCCAGCAGATGACACAGAAAAAGAAAATCAGAAACTGAGAAACTCAGAAATGCATAAAATATATGTATAGCATTATATAATGACCCAAATTTTATAATAAAGTACTATAAACACCCCATAAAAAAAGAAAAAAAAATCAGATTCTTCTCTGGTATGAAGGGAGTGCTAAAATATTTTACATGGATTTTCCAGATCATTGGGGTACAGTACCCCTAACCCCCATGATATGGAAGGAATAGCTGCACTACACTTGGTGATCTCTTTAGCTCCCATGGATTTAATTACCATCTCTATGTTGATGACTCTTAAATCTACTTATCCTACCCTAACATATTCACTGACCTCTAGTCTTACATTTTCAATTATCTTAGATTGCTTAAACTGGATATCCAGTAGATATTTAAATTCAACATATTTAAAACTAAATGACCTTTCTCCCTAAACCATCCCCCTCAAACTTTCCTATTACTTTTGAGACACCACCATTCTCCCAGTCCCCCAGATTCATTACCTAGGTGTCATTATTACCTCCTCACTCTTTCAGCCCTTCTCTCATATCCAATCTATGATGGGAGCCCATAATTTTCACTTTCACAGTATCTTGAATATGCACTCATTGTACTCATCGTTGCTTGCTTAGACTGCTGAAATAGCCTTTTGGTGGATCTGCTTTCCCTAAGTCTCTCTCCATTCCAGTCCATTGTCCATTTAGCAAAAAAAAAAAAATGTTTTTGTATAGTGCAAGTTCAACTATGTTATCCTTAATGATATCTTTAATAACAAAGAATTTGAGGGGCTCCCTTTCACCTCTAGGATAAAATATTAAATCCTCTGGCATTCAAAGGTAGCTCCACCCTCTTCTCTGCTCAGTCTCATTCCCTGCCAAATACTCTTCAGTCCAGTGATGCTGACCTCCTTGCTGTTCCAGGAACAAAACAGTCCATCTCTTAGCTCTATGTATATCTTCCCCATGTCTGGAATGCTCTCCTTTAGGTTTCCTTTCAAGTCCCAACTAAAATCCCATCTTCTAAGGGAAACATTTCCTAACTCCTCAGGTTTAACCCCTAACCTCCTCTTTTTGATTTCCTATTTATTCTATATATAATATGATTGTACATAAATGTTTGCTTGTCTCCCCCATTAGAAAGTGAGTTTTCTGAGGTAGGGACTATATTTTGCCTCTTTTTGTATCACTAGCACTTAGCATAATGCCTAGAACATAGTAAGCACATAATAATTGCTCATTGACTATCTGGATTCTTGTGAGTCTGAGTAATCTCAAATCCAGCAGGCATTTTTTCAATGTCTCTTCAATTTGCCTCATCTGTGCTCTTTCAGAGTTTATATTCCTAAGTATGATCCCTACATCACCAGTTATCATTAGTGATACTGAAAATGGATCATTATAAAAACACCCTGGAAAGTGGTTTCCATTTTGCATCTATTTGTAATGCTCCTGTTGAATTAATCTATGAATGTTCTGGAATGATGTGCCTCATTCATGTTTCTTGCTAAACTTCCTCCATATTTTTTTCCATTTCCTATTTTTTTTTCTATTTTGATGAGAGGCACCTCAATTTTAGAAATATCAATTCATGAGGTCTGTAGTATGGATAGAAGCAGTGCTGTATGGTAGAAACTAACATGCATTTCAACAATGTGGTTCAATTCTATGTCCTGCTCTCCCCTTGATTATTGCCTTGCCCAATTTGCCATGTAATATTATCTTTGGGTCCACAGCTTCTCACCTATTTAGGTGTTATTTGCCTCCAGGATCTCTGATCTTCCTTTTCCTGAGACAGGATATTTTCTATGGAGATGCATCATTATCTCAGGAAGTAGCCTCCCTTTCCACAACTCCATCAAAATTTAACCCATCAAAAGGTCCTCTCATGTTTCTTTCCTAATGGGTATGTTCTTGAGTGAGACTCTCCCCTTTCACTACCCCAGTTTCAATCACTCTCTTCTATTTCCCATTTTCCTACAACCCCACCTTTGTTGAGAGAATAGTGGAGTTATCTTCCTTTCACTGTTTATACATAGATTTGATAAGGGTATATAGACTAATCTCCAAGGTCTTCTATTCTCAAGTTCCCATTTATGCACTACTCTGTGTTGTGGTTCTTTACTACAAAATGCATTGATATACTGGGATAGTGGGGTTCAGTCCTCCTTTTCCACTTTTATTTCTACCTTTAAATTCCCCTTTCATATTTTTCTCTTGTGTGCTTAAGGAAAAATATTTTAACTTTTCCCTTTTAATTTTTTTAACTCCATTGATCAGTATTTCTCTAAAATAATATTTAAAGATGGAATAACATTTCATTACATTACTTTTCCTTGATAGTTTCATTTATTTATCTTTCTTGGGTTTCTATTTTTTGTGCTATCTGAAATTTGAATATTTTGTTTATAGATTTCCCTTCCCCCAGGGACCTTTATTTTACTTAAATATCAGTCTTTTAAAATTTGTTATTTGGGTTTGCAGGGTATGCCATTTTGGGTGGTATCTTGAGGTCTTTTGATTTTCAGAATATATTTCCCTTCTTAAATTTCTAGTGAGTACAAAATAGTTGAGTTATTTGAATTTCTTTTCTTTTATACTTGAAGGTCTTTCTCCTTGGTATTTGTGGAATTTGTTCTTTGTCATGTGAATGGTTATATTTAACCAATGTGTGTCTTGGAGTTTGAATTATAGGCATTTCCCCACCTCTAAGAGGTAATCCATGGATTCTTTTGATGTTGTCTTGTATTATTTTCTGCAATATGGTATTCAGGATATTTGATTTGTTAGGTACTTCTAGGAAATTCATAATCCTTAAGTTGCTTCTGTGCATCACATTTTCAAGTTCAATGTTTTTTTTTTTTTTTAGAGATCATGTGTTCCTTTAGTGCTATTGACTTTGCTTCTCTTCATTTTAAAAAAATCTTCCAAAACTGTTATTCTCTCTTTTGCTTCTTTGGATAAATTTGCCAGTGTATTCAAGTGTTTCTTATCTATTAATTATTTCTTCCATGAAGGCTATAGCTTCTTATATCTGTTCCCTTCTATCTTCTTTTATAGTTTTAATTTCTCTTTTGAACCATTCTATATCTTGGTATTGTTCCATGCTATCATGGGATTCTATAAGTTTCTGTTTTACATTGGGTATTCATTCAATTTCCTTTTTATTATATTTGTTAAGATCTTTGTAATCTCTTTGAAGATTTATCATTCATACTTTCTTTTAATTTTAGTAACCTCTCTGTTGATTTATCTGCTTTTGCTTTAGCTTTCAAATTTAATTTTTTTCCCTCTTGATCTGCTTTGTGTTTCAGCCCTTTTCCCCTTGTATTTGTCTGTCATTTTATGATTGCTTTCTTAAGGCTTCCTTATTCTCTTATCACATTGGAATGTTAACTTTTCACCAGCCTTAGTCCATACCATATATAGCTTTGGAGAGAATAATATTGACTGTGAATGGATATCAGGCATGTTTCTTTCATTTCTGTTACATTCATTCATACCTTCCTTTGTTTATTCCCTAGATCTTATTTTCCCTTCTGTAGCTGAGCTGAATCAACTGTCACTCTCAGCAAGGTTGGGAGAGAGTAGGGAGGGTATTCTTGACAGTGACTCTGTGGTCTCATGTTTTCCTTCCCTACAGGATGCCCAAACAGAGAGTACCCTCTACATTTTCTCATATGGCAGGGCAGAATCAACATCTGCCACTTGTTGCAATGTAGTGGGGAAACTGGTATTGGGTGAGTAAGTGTGTGTTTGTGTGTGCTGGCAAAGTCTCTGAAGGAGGAAATAAATATCTTTGTAGAGCCTAGTTACATGCCTGTGGGTTGGTTTGTATATCCCTTTTATAGAATAATGGCTGGTGGAATTGGGAGGTCAGTGCATGAATGTGTCAATGATTAACATTTACCAGGGTTAATTCCTAAGGAATTTACCTCTTTGGGGGGTTTATTGATTTCTTGTTCTATGGATTTGGCTACAATTGTTTTACATCTGTCTAATCAGTTTTTTTTTTCTTTTCTTATTTTAAGAATTACTAGGGATTGGGATAATGCTTAGCTTCTTATCTTATTCATTACATGATCCATAAGTCCTAAATTTTTTTTTTTTGCTTTTTTTTTTTTGGAGGGCAATTGGGGTTAAGTAACTTGCCCAAGGCTACACGGCTAGGTTTTTATTTGTGTGTGCGTTAAGTGTCTGAGGCTGGATCCCAACTCAGGTCCTTCTGACTCCAGGGCCAGCACTCTACTTACTGTGCCACCTAGCCACCCCAAGTCCTGAATTTTAAAGTTATTAATCCAAACTGTTGACCTTCTGTAAGAAAGTCTGAATTTACATTTTGGATTGTTGCTTTATAGAATACTGATCTGTCTGATCATCATTTGAGGGCAGAACCATTTTACACTTAGATGAAAGGATCATTTGAAAGGCACAATGTGTATCCTGTCATTTCAATTTTCAAGATGCTTTTAAATGACCTTACCCTTTGATATAAATGCAGCTGTATAATGTCAAAATGGATACTGATAGGTTATGGAATAAAATACAAGGATTCTTGAAAATCTTACTTAGTGTAATTTTAAGCTATTAAAACTCTAATAGCAGGGTGAGGCCAACATGGCAGAGTAGAGGCATGAACTTTGTGTGATCTCCTGCTCCAATCACTTCCAATACATGTAAAAAATGACTCTGAGGGGGTGGAGTCAAGATGGTGGAGTAGAAACAGGACTTCCCCATGGCTCCAGCTTCCACCTTCCCCAATCCATGAAAAGGAGACTCTGAAAAAACTTTGGAGCTACAGAACCCACAAAATGACACAGAGAAGCTAACCTCCCACTGGGGACAGCCCAGCAGCCCGGCAGGGAATGACCAGCACAGTGCTATGGGAGCTGACCCCATCCATACTGGAGCCCAGATTTTAGCCCCAGGGTGGGCCTGACCAGCAGCTGGCTGGAGGGACTTAAAAACACTAGCAGCTGTGGCTATTTCCAGAATTATCAACACAGAGGTGTCAAGGACAAAGTGAGAGGTCAGTGGAGTGTGGAATTTGGGACCAGTAGTGGGGAGAGCATCAGGTTTTACCCCCAGGGCAAGGAGTCCCTGAGACACCACCTTGCAGCTTCAGCTTCTGGCCTGCATACTGTAGGGGGAAAAATCAAACAGTCTGAGGGGTAATCAGTCTTGCTTTAACCTTCTTGGATCTGGATTGTGGTCTGGGATGGAGGACCTGGGGTGTGTGACCAGCTTGCAGAATGTGTGGAGGCTTCAGAGAAGAAACCAAACTAATACCTCTGGCAGCTGAGAAAACCCCAGCTTATGGGACAGAAGCTCTCCTGGCTGGTAGCAGAGACCTACTTTGGCAAAAAAGCCCAAAAGTCAAGTAATTTAGTGGCAACATGCCCAGGCAAAGGAAGCAAAACAAACAGAAAAATCCAACATTTGACTCCTATTTTGGGGACAAAAAGGATCAAAGCATAGAACAGGAGGAAGACAGTGAAGTTAGAACTCCTGCACCAAAAGCTTCAAAAGAAAATACGAGGTGGTTACAGGCCATAGAGGACCTTAAGAAGCAGATAAGAGAAGTGGAGGAAAAATTGGGAAGAGAAATGAAAATGATGCAAGAAAAGTATGAAATGAGAGTCAACAGCCTGACTGAGGAAAATAACACCTTAAAAATAGACTAACTCAAATGGTAAAAGAGGCTCAAAAGGGCAATGAGGAGAAGAATGACTTAAAAAGCTAAATTTGCCAGATGGAAAAAGAATCTCAAAAGCCCACTGAGGAGCATCTTTCCTTCAGATTTAGAAAAGAGCAAAGGGAAGGCAGTGACTTTTTGAGAAATCAAAATGCTGTTAAACAGATCTAAACAAAAGAAAGAATAGAAGGCAATGTGAAATATCTCATGGGGAAAACCATTGACCTGGAAAATAGATCCAGGAGAGATAATTTAAAAATTATTGGACTACCTGAAGGCCATGATCAAAGAAAGAACCTAGAAATCATCCTCCAAGAAATTCTCAAGGAAAATTGCAGTGATGTATTAGAACCAGAAGGCAAAATAGAGGTTGAAAGAATCCACTGATCACCTCCTGAAAAAGATCCCAAAAAGAAAACTCCTAGGAATATTATAGCCAGGTTTCAGAATTCCCAGATCAGGGAGAGAATATTACAAGCAGCCAGGAAGAAACAATTTGAATATTGTGGAAACACAATCAGGATAACACAGGAACTGGCAGCTTCTACACTGAGGGATCAAAGGGCCTGGTATATGATATTCCAGAGATCAAAGGAGCTGGGATTAAAACCCAGAATCACAGGGCGGCTAGGTGGCCCAGTGAGTAGAGTGCTGGCCCTGGAGTCAGAAGGACCTGAGTTTGGATCCGGCCTCAGACACTTAACCCACACAAACAAAAACCTAGCCATGTGACCTTGGGCAAGTTACTTAACCCCAATTGCCCTCCAAAAAGCAAAACAAAACAAAACAAAACAAAAAACCCAAGAATCACCTATCCAGCAAAACTGAGCATCATGTTTCAGGGAAAAATATGGTCATTCAGTGGAATATAGGACTTTTGAGGATTCTTGAAGAAAAAACCAGATTTGAATAGAAAATTTGATGTTCAGATACAAGAAGCAAGAGAAGCATGAGAAGGTAAACTGGGAAAAGAAATCATAAGGAACTTATCAAAATTGAACTATTTACATTCCTACATGGAAAAATGATAATTGTAACTGATGAAACTTTTCTTGGTATGAAAATAGTTGAAGGGAATAGAAACATATATGTATATAGTCTTTATCAGAGGGTATATAGGCATAAGAAAACATATATGAATGTATATATATATATATATATATATATATATATGTGTGTGTGTGTGTGTGTGTGTGTGTGTGTAGAGGGCACGGGACCAATTTAATAGGAAGGGATGATATTTCAAAGGTGAAATCATGAGGTGAGAGAGGAGTATAATGAGAGAAGGGGAGAGACAGAATGGGGCAAACTATCTCATATAGAAGAGGCAAGGGAAAATGGGTATAATGGAGGGGAAGAACAGGAAGGCATAAGGGAATGAGTCAACCTTACTCTCATTGAATTTGGCTCAGGGAGTGAATGATATACACATGAAATAGGGTATCTCACCCTACAGGAGAGTAGGGAGTAAGGGGATAAGAGGAGGTATAATGGAAGGGAGGGTAGGCTGGGGGGGAGGGAAGTTGGAAGCACACACTTTTGAAAAATGACAGGACAAAAATAGAGAATAGAACAAGTGGGAGGTGGGATAGGAGGGAGGGAAATATAATCAGTCTTCTACAATATATCTACTATGGGGGTGGCTAGGTGGTGCAGTGAGTAAGAGCGCTGGTCCTGAAGTTGGGACAACCTGGGATTGGATCCAGCCTTAGAAAATGAGCACCCACACATAAATAATGACTCGCTGTGCAACCTTGAGCAAGTTACTTAACCCCAATTGCTTTAAATATATATCTATATATCTATATCTATATCTATCTATCTATCTATCTATCTATCTATCTATCTATCTATATCTACTATGGTAATGTTTTGCATTAGCTACACATGTACAACCTATATTGAATTGCTTATCTTCCCAGTAAGGGTGAGTGACAAGGGAAGAAGGGAATGAATTCGGAACTCAAAGTTTTAAAACCAAATGTTTAAATATATATAGACATACTATTATTAATACTATTTTACATGTAATTTGGAAATAAGAGGAGGGGATATCCTGGGGGACTGCTATTTTGGGGAGGTGGGTAGAGGAAAAATGGGCAGAAAATTTGTAACACAAAAACGGGCAGAAATGAATGAAGTAAACCAGAAGTTAATAAAAAAATGACTCTGAACAAATTTTCGAGCTAGAGAACCCACAAAGTGACAGAGAGGAACAAATCTCCTGCTGAAGGCAGCCTTGCAGGTCGACAGAAAGGTTTCATCACACCAAGCAGGGAGCTGAATGCAGTCCTGTGTGAGCTGCCCCAGTTCTGTCCCCAGAGCATCTCTGATCATCAGCAGCTGGAGTGCACTTCCTGAGAGTGAGTCACCACCAGCTGTGGCAGTTTCCAGACTTCTCAGCCCATACAAACCGAAGAGAAAGTAAAAGGTCAGTGGGGAACTCTGTTGGAACAGGGGGATGGAAGAGCATGGTCTGGCCCCTGCCTCCAGGGTGAGAGGTGGTGGAGGTGAGGCAGCTGTAGCTACTGCAGCTGCTGCCCTGTGGCAGTCCCTTGAGCTCCTGGCCTGCAAATTATAGGGGTGCCAAGTGACCATTCAGAGGGTAATTTCTCTTGCTTTAATCTGCTTGGATCTGGATTGTGGTCTTGGGTGGTCTTCCTGTGGTATTCGGCCAGAGCTTGTGGGGGCTGTAGAGAGGGCACCCTTCTAAAAGCTCTGGCAGCTGCAAAAATCCCAGCAATTTGGGACAAAGCTCTCTCCTTTCTGGAAACAGAATTCTACCATGGCAAAGAGCTCATAAGTCAAGAAAATGGCTAGCAAGATTAGTAAGCAGAGGAAACACAATCAGACCATAGGTTCCTTTTTTGGGGACAAAAAGGATCAAAGCATGGAACAGGAGGAAGACAACAAAGTCAGAACTCCTGTACCAAAAGCTTCCAAGAAAAATATGAACTGATTACAGGCCATGGAGGGACTCAAGAAGGATTTTGAAAATTAAATAAGAGAAGTGGAGGAAAAATTGGGAAGAGAAATGAGAGTGATGCAACAAAATAATGAAAAGCAAGTCAATAGCCTCCTATAGGAGACCCAAAAAATACTGCAGAAAATAACACTTTAAACATAGATAACTCAAAGGGCACAAAAGGCCCAAAAAGCCAATGAGGAGAAGAATGCCTTAAAAAAGCTGAATTTGCCACATGGAAAAGGAATTTCAAAAACTCACTGAAGAGAATGATCCCTTCAAAAATTAGATTGGAGCAAATGGAAGCTGATGACTTTATGAGAAATCAAAATACTATAAAACAGATCCAAACAAATGAAAAAAATAAAAAGCAATGTGAAATATCTCATTGGAAAAACCACTGACCTGGAAAATAGATCCAGGAGAGATCATTTAAAAAGTATTGAACTACCTTAAAGCCATGATCAAAAAAGAGCCTAGATACAATCTTTCAAGAAATTATCAAGCAAAATTGCTCTGATAGTCTAGAACCAGAGGGCAAAATAGAAATTGAAGGAATTCACCAATTGCCTCTTGAAAAAGATCCCCAAAAGAAAATTGCTAGGAATATTATAGCCAAATTACAGAGTTCCCAGGTCAAGGAGAAAATATTACAAGCAGTCAGGAAGAAACAATTTGAGTACTGTGGAGACACAATCAGGATAACACAAGACTTAGTAGCCTCTATTTTATGGGATCAAAGAGCTTGGAATATGATATTCCAGAAGTCAAAGGATCTATAATTAAAACCAAGAATCACTTACCCAGCAAAACTGAGTATAATGTTTCAGAAGAAAATATGGTCATTCAATGAAATAGAGAATTTTCAAGCATTCTTGATGAAAAAACCAGAGTTGAACAGAAAATTTGATTTTCAAATACAAGATGGAAGAAAAGTATAAGAAAGTAAACAGAAGAAGGAAATCACAAGGAACTTATTAAAGTTGAACTATTTACATTTCTACATGGAAAAATGATAATTTTAACTCATGAGACTTTTCCCAGTATGAGGATAGTTGAAGGGAATATATAAGTGTATATATGTATGTATAGGAGGGTATATGTGTGTATAAATATATATATATATATATATATATATATATATATATATATATATATATATATATGAGTGTGTGCATATGTATGTGCATGTATACATAGACAGAGGACACAGGATGAGTTGAATATGAAAGGATTATATCTAAAAACAAAATTAAGAGTTGAGAGAGGAATTTATTGGAAGAAGGACAAAAGGCGAGATAGATTAGGGTAAATTAACAGAGAAAACTGTTACAATGGAGGGGAAGAGCAGGAAGGTGAAAGGGAATGGACAACCTTACTCTCGTTGAATTTGGCTTAAGGAGGGAATAACATATACACTCAATTGGGTATCTTATCTTTCAGGAAAATAGGTGGGAAAGGGATAAGAGGAGGAATGACAAAAAAGAGGGCAGATTGAGGGAGAGGGTAGTTAGAAACAAGCATTTTTGAAAAGGGATAGGGTCAAAGGAGAAAATAGAATAAGTGGGGGGGAGTGGGATGTGATGGAGGGAAATATAGTGAGTCTTTCACAGTATAACTACTAAGGAAATGTTTTGCATAACTACAAATGTACAACCTATATTGAATTGTTTATCTTCCCACTGGGGGTGGGTGAGGATGGGAGAATAGAAAAAATCTGGAACTCAAAGTTTTAAAAACAATTGTTTTTTTTTTAAATATTCTTTTCTACATACAGCTGGCAAATAAGATATATAGGCACTGGGGTATAGAAATCCCTCTTGCCCTACTAGAAAGTTGGGGGGGGGATTGGGAAGGATATAAGGGAGAACAGATTGTGGGAAGGCATATTCAGTAGGCCCACTATTTTGGGGTGGGGGTAGGGAAAAGATGGGGAGAAAACTTTGAAACTCAAAATCTTGTGGAAATGAATGTTGAAACCTAAAAATAAATAAATAAATTGGGAAAAATACTCTAAAATCTTAAAGCTTAAAACTGCACTAAGAATTTTGGAACACTCTAAAACACTGTTTAGGGTCTGATTTATAAATATGAAGGGCATATCTCATCTAGTGGCCTAAATTTATAGCTTGTCTTTCATATTCCAGCCAGTTGTTTCAATGCCATATTATCTACACTAAACCAAGAATAGCACATCTAAAATCTTTTTTTTTTTTATTCTCTGATAATTATCTTTAAAGAAGCTTGGGAAGGAAACATGCAATTATTTCACAAAACTTGGAATGAAGTTTGGCCTAACCAATCTGTCATTTGTCAAAATTAAAAGAGCATCATTAAGTTTCATTTTAAGCAGTTTAAAGTAAGTAATTAGCTCAAGTATGAAAACAGATATTTTGTAGTGAATCAAAAATGACATTCTCATTTGTACTTCACACTTTGAGCCAAATTTGTTGGCACTAAGTAGTACTGTATAAAAAGTCCCTAAATTGGAATTATTTTCTTTTTAAAAAAAACTCTTTTAAAAATATCAATAGAATATTTTGTGATAAGAACTACTTTACTGTTGAAAAAACTACTTCTCAAATAAATATACTTTTAAAAAGAACCTAGATATTGAATATATACCTAATACTTTTTTGAGGAAAGCACTTTGTAAAGCTCATCTTACTATATAAATATGAATTATTATTATTACTATCTCTGACTGGAATAGCTATATACTTTAAGGGACCCAATAACAGAAAAGAAAAAAGAATTTAAAAAAATTTAATATCTTAGATGTTAGCTCTGAAACTTTCATAATCATAGACTTGCCATATTAAATTAAGAATTAAATCCTCTGAACATAGCTTGTACATTCCAATCTCTAAGGCTGCCTTTACTTACATTCTTTCCTCCATGGGGAATGCCTGATTCTCAGGCCTAGTTCTGCTTTCTGGTGTTTGTGAGGTCATTTGAGTTCTTGAACCTTCAGTTTTTACACCTGTAAGACAGCAATGTCACCTCACAAGGTTTTTTGCTAATGAATAATGAGAAAATGTACACGAAAGCTCTTTTCTAAACTATAAAATGCTATATGCAGAGATTATTTCTCCCCTTTCTATCTACCTAATTCTTATTCTTTGTTTCAGGGCCCTGCTCAAATCCTCCTACTACCTGAAACCCCTACCCACACTCCTAAATTTTCTTGTTTCTGTCTCCATCTTTGTCTCACCTTCAATCATTTCTCCCTTTCTCCCTGAACTTTCACAACACGATGTAGCTAGAATCATAGAATCTTTGAGCCAGAAGAGACCTCAGAATTTATTCAATCCAAGCTACTCATTTCCTAGGTGAAATTGAGGGCCAGAGAAGTTAATCTTCCTTCTGTCTGCTAGACAAAGGAGAGTAAGTGCAAAGGGGAGGTTTGGGTAATAAGTTTTGACAAATCTGAGGAGGGAAACATCACTTTCAGTTGATTTGGCAGGGCTGAGGAGAGGAAGCATGACTTCTCGGTGGGCAACATGGAGATATTATCCCCTGAATTGATCCTTGAAAGAAGAATTAGACATCAACATAAGAAGATGTGCACGGTGGGGGCAGCTAGGTGGCACAGTGAGTAAGAGCGCCAGCCTCGGAGTTGGGATGACCCGAGATCGAATCTGGCCTCAGAAAATGAGCACCCACACACAAATAATGACTGGCCGGGTAACCTTGAGCAAGTTACTTAACCCCAATTGCTTAAAAAAAAAAAAAAGATGTGCATGGTGAGGTCATGGGTGATGTCATGAGCAAAGTCACAGAAAAAGGAGAGGATATAACAAATACAAGGAATAGAGAGTAGTCAACTTTGGCTCAAATGTAGAACATATGAAAGAGTATCATGAGCCAAAGACAGAAAAGTAATATGTAATCAGATGGTAGGGGCTTTGAACATGGAGAACAAGGGTTTTTAATTTGTTGGGCAATAGAGAACCTACTCTGTAATTTATAAAGCTCTTTTACAAAACAACTCTGGGAGACACATAGTACAAATTATAGTAAGTACCATTGTATCATTTTATAGCTAAGAGAACAGAAGTTCAGGAGGTCTGCCTGCTTGCAGTCACTTTGCTAATTCAGTGGCCTGGCTTGGGGACTCCAAATCCCGGGTTCTTAGTGATGTGTGACCCAGAAAGAAATGAAAGTTGGTGTGTGAAGGTCAAAGACTATGTGAGTACATCAGAGTGAGTCTGAAGTTTGCTAGAAAAGTGGCTAGCATCAACAGAAAAGGAGATACTTAAGCCTTACTATTTGCATACCCAGAGCATCTCTTGTGTGTTTACCTTAGTTGGGACCAGTTTATTCAAGATCCTATTAATATATTTCAAACGCCCAACAGGGATTCAATTTTTGAATACTTTGATCATCCAAACAGCTTGTGCTGAAGCATATAGATCCAGAAAAAAAACATCAACTGAAAAGTTTCTAGCACTTGAGGAATAGAAATTTTAATTCTGAACTTTAAACTCTTAAAACGCCACTACTCATATGTGCCTTAGATTAAATTAATAGCTATTTATAAGGTATTAAGATAAAGAGCTTAAAAAGTGAAAAAAAAACTATTTCAAATGAAAATTACAGTCTTTTCTGCATTGGACTTGATGGCCCAAAGGTATGGAATCATATTGACAGAACATTCAACCTTCATCGCAAAAATTCTTTGTTTCATAGACCCTTTTGCAATCTGGATCCTTTTTCCAAATCATATTTTCTTGCCCATGTTCATAATTGAAAGAAATATATAATTTCACTTAGAGTCTAGTGAAAACAAAGATGTAATTTGCCCCTATTTAAGTTGACAGAGAGGCAACTCAGTAAATCGAGCCCTGGGGCCCAGAGTCAGGAAAATCTCAGTTCAAATCTAGCTTCAGACACTTGTCAACTACGTGACCCTGGACAAATCTATTAACTTCAATTTGCTTGTAGGAATTTAGGTGGCTCAGGGGATAGAGTGCTGGACCTGGAATAATGAAGACCTCAGTTAAAATCTAGCCTTTGATACTTACTAGCTGTGTGGCCCTGACCAAGTAACTTAACCTCTGCTTGCTTCAATCCACTGGAAAAGGAAATGGCAGATCATTCCAATATTTTTGCCAAGAAAACCTCATGAACCATATTGGTGTACTATGGTCCACAGGGTCACTAACCACTGAACAACAAATTGACAGGTCGCTTGGAATCCATCCTTGGAATTCAAATTAACAAAAAACCCCAACAACTCCTGCATTAGAGCTTTTATTGTGCAATAGGGAAGGGGGACAGTGCTGGAATCTTGACATCCCTAGCATAAAAGGAAGAAGAACCTTTCTCCATACTTTAGGGCTATGTAAATGTTACCTTTTCTCTTCATCCAAGGAGGTTTGAATTGGAATACATCCAGCAGCTAGCAGAAAGCTTTTGTTACACCATTTCAAAGGCAAAGAAGGAGAAGTTCCCCCAGAAATTCAGCACAGTTGTGAAATAAACAGTACAAGAAAGGAGGTTGCCAGTTTCTCTTTCAGAAGGGCATTGCTAAAGCTGTCATTCCATGTGCGGAGTTCCAGTGCTCATCAGTCATGGAAGATGTCCTTCCCTTATCCCTTCCTGAGGTCATAGGGTGTTTCTCGGTTTGCAAACAGACTAGAATAGCCTGGAATGAATGCCCAAGGAATTTATTGTTCCCAGTCATGGTTACTCACCCCTCAGAAAGAGCCCACAGTTTACAACACCTACTCAGCTATTACCCATTATTTCCTCAGGCCTCAGGGGCCATTTCCAAATGTGTTATTATTCCCCAGAATTGCTCAGTGCTATAATAGTGGAAAATAACATTGAATGCAGCCTTCTGTGCCAAGTCCATCCTTAGTGTCATCAGACTAAATTCTACAAAGGGAGAGAGTACAGGTAGATTTTGCTTCTTTGAGGCAAAAAAATGATTTTTCTATCTGGATTCAAATGTGAAACAACATAAGCCTATCTATTTTGGCATGTTTAATAAAGAAATGTGGAACAAACCTTTTTGTAAAATGGCTAAATGCAGTAGTGCTGTCAAATTTCAGAGTAAAAAGTCCTTTAAAAATGGATTAGTTAATTCAAATCAAGATTCTCCCCAATATAAATACCTTATTTTACTCTGGAAGTACATGATCAAATGACATATCTCTGAATTCAAATCTATGTACAGATAGAAATGGACACAGCAAACATGGTGAAACACCTATGTCAATTGGGCATCCAAGTTCTTCCAAGTATATGAAGCTTTATAGTTGAGACCAAATGTATTTTACTTTCTTACAATGTTAAGGTGACAGGCTATATATCAGATCAAGTAATTCTGCAATCCTTCTTTTCGTTTGGTGTGACTAAGAAAGCCCCATTGACATGCTGAGATAAATCAATGTCTGATTTGAAGAACATTGAGCTTCTCTTGTTTAACATAGAGAGCTGTGAAAGGTTAGCCAATAGGTTAGAGCTAGGTCTGCATGTGAATTCAGTGTCTTAAAACAACTTGCACTGATTGTATTCATAGGAAAGACTTTAATGTAATTGTAAAATAAGCCAGTGACCTGTCACTGTTCCCATCCATCGCATTTGCTGTCTTTTTTACACGGCCAGTTTTTGCTTTATATTTAGACATTTCAATTCTGGAAAATAAACAAGTAAATCAACCATACTCCCTTTTGCTTATTCTACATGGTATGACTTTTCAATATAGTTATTTCTTTCACATGGGTGGGGGAGTTAGGGACATGGCCCCCCTGGGTCTGGAAAATCTACATAAAATATTTTGGTCTTCTATTTGTACCAGAGAAGAACTCTGAATTATAGTATTAAAAGATAAAATATGTTGATATTATATAATACTATATTATATACATTTCTGAGTTTCTAAACTCTGTGTCATCTGCTGGCCTTTGCGTGTCATCTGTGGCTTCCATAAAACTCCCCCCAATTCCCATTTAATTTCTTATGCTGACCTATTATAATATATCTTAACTACAATGGAGAAAATTGTGATGTTGAAGGGATAACTGTATTTTATTAGATGGAGGAAATGACAATGTTTAACAATTATTAGAATGATTCACAGCCTTCATATTACATTCTTGCAGGGCTCTGCTTCACTAAAACAAAACAAAACAAAAAAACCCCAAACACCTTCTTGATGTAATATAGTAACATGTTTCCAAGGCTTTCTAAGAACTACCTCTAGGAGCTTTTTTCTTGGTATAGAATGAGTATGCTATAATAGTGATTCCTTTGTGTCTTTCTTGTGTGCTATGAAGGAAATTTAAACTCCTTAAAAGTACTGGAGGAAACTGAAACTTGAATATTTCATGGTTATTGCAACCAATCATAATACATAGAGAACTTGACAAAGAAAAGCATGTCTCTAAGGCAGAGCCAGAACTGGGACAGGGCTAGCTGGCTTTTGTAAATATAAGGATGACACTTACTCCCTGAATAGTGTATAACTAAATGAAAGAATTGACCTCCTTGAAAAGATCAATTAACTAATTAGTTAACTAATTAAATAAGCATTTCTTAAGTGCTGACTACATACTTGGAATACAAAGACAAAAACAAAACAGTCCCAGCTCTTAAGGACCTTACACAATTTATTGGGGACAAACAACACATACATATCAAAGTAATATAAAATGTCTACAAATGACTTTCCAAGGAATGGGCACCAGCAACTGGGGAGGATAATCTGGATAGATTTCCAGTAGGAATGGCTTTTGAATCAGGCTTTGCCCCTTGGGTCAAACCCTTTACCTTTATATTATTCAATCTCTGTTTACTCCTTCAATATAGCCTACAGATCTGCCCATATCTCCCCCATACTTTATAACAGCAACAACAACCTTCACTTGACGATGCCATCCCTTTAAGCTATCCTTCTATATATTTCTCTTCCCTTTCACTGTAAAACCTTTGGGAAAAGCTAGCCTACTAGTTTCCTCTATTTCCTCACCTTATACTAAGTTATCAACCCCTTGGTTTCTGGCTTATAAACCCACCAATCACTAGATACTGCTCTCTCCAAGGTTATCAATAATATCTTAACTTCGAAATCAAATGACCTTTTCTCAGTCCTCATAAATATTTACTTCTCTATGGCTTCTTCTACTCCATCCCCATCAGCACTCTCTCCTCCTTAGATTTTCATGACACCATACTCTCCTGCTTCTCCTGTTTCCTTTTTCTTTCTCAGTCTCCTTTGCTGCATCATCAACCATGTCCCAATTGCTTTGCATGAGTGGGTTTCAAAATGATGTCTTTAAACAAGTAAATGCCAAAAAAAGAAAGACAAGAAAATGGATGAGATGATGATCACACTCATTGCTTGTAAAATTTTTATTGTAGAGATGTGTGACAAACATAATAATCCACAATACACTACTAGAAGAAATGAAATGAAAAATAAACAAACAAAAACATAGTAGCTGGGAATAAATATATCCAGAGAAGGCTTGTGCTGAAGGTGATGTAATTTTGAGAGCATTATAAATGAAAGGAGGTGATACCAAAGATGTGGAGGAAAAACCCTGTATAATTTTTTTAAGAAGCTTTTTCAGAAAGTATAACAACTGATACATTTATGTATTTAATAATTTTATGAGACTAATCTACACATGATTCATTTAAATCCTTGACAAGAGAATCAGAATGGAATAGACATTCTTTTGCAAATCATATTCCACAGTAGGCAACATCTTCACACACTTGACTTCAAGATGTAGTGAATAAATTATTTATTATATGTTGATTATTTAAAAATGTACTTGAATTGGTAGAGTAAAATACGATCACCTTGAAGGTTTTCCTGCAATAAACTTTTCCTCATGCACATGTTACAATCATACAAGATTCTTTGTAAGGTTTGATATCAGATGTTTAATGACCTTCTGTTTATTAATAACAAACATGACAGAAGACAGGAAGATGCATACACACCAAAGATGTTTGCTACTGTCATAGATCAGTTCCAGTGAAGAATTCAAACTGAGGGTATGTGCTTTACCTACAGTCACCAAGTGCTGACAAATGCTCCTGTTTATGGATGCTATTGTGCTGACTTCATAAAGCCTCATGCCACTGCACAGCTTCCTGAATGAGATTCATAATCTGTCAAGAGTTTGACTTAACTCTCCACAGGGGAAAGACCAAACAGTTGGAGTAAGTCTATTGTTCAGATATACAGTTAGACAGATAACCCAGAGAGCTGGGGCCTTCCTTACCTTTATCTTACAATTCAAAATGGGCATTAAGCAGGACTTAGATTTGAATAGGGGAAGAGAGGCCTTTGACGGCCTTTGGGGACTCATACAGTGATTTTGATGATCCCAGGATTCTTCCTGAAACAAGGCCCCATCCATTCCTATGCCAATATTTTTCTGGAGACATAGAAGTATGTTATTCTATGGTTTCCAAGCAACTGAAGTTGAAAATTACCCAAATGCCAACAGAGGGGTTTAGCTTGGGCTTGAGTTGGCTGCACACATTATAGATGAGAAATTATGCAGGGATGGTGAAAAGTATGTCATTTGAAGAATATTTCACCAGAGAAAAATATGGGTCTGTCTCACAAAGAGGGCAAGGGATAACTGAAGAATAATCTACATATGCCATTGGTGTTTCTGCAATGTCAAGAAAACTTGAGAAAGGTCCCCAGTCTTTGTGTTAAGTTTATGGATGGACATATTTGAAATCAGAGCAGGTAGGCAGGTGTGGATGGCATGAAATCAGCATTACCAGAGAGAATACTCATCGGCATCTATGAAACTTTAAATCCACTTGACTAGTGGAGAATAATATGTACACAAATTTTCAAATTCAATCCCTGCTCTCTAATGTTTTGGATTCTGTCTGCCTCAAATTATTTCTGATTTCAGAATGCTGTCCTGCCTTAGGCTATTATTATTAGGCAGAAATTATTATTATTATACTGACATGTATATGGGTATATATGTATAAGTATGTAATTTATATTATATTTCAATATAATATTTATCTTATATATTTATATATGCAGACATATATACACTAATAAACAACCATTACATTTCAGCTGAAGGGAGATATCTTTCAAAGGATGGGTGAGAAATGGTCCCAGTCTTTGAGAAATTATTTGAAGTAAAAAGTATAATCTATTATTATTTCATGTACAACAGCATTTTTTAAAATTTTGGGATTTAAGCTCTTTAAAACATTGATTATTTTTACAAATTATAAAATATTTCAAAGCTTACCCAATAGATAAATGATGTTAAAAGTTAAACTTATGAAATGGGGCATTCACCTTCTTATGCTCCTAATTCTGCTGCCATTGTAAGAGTTGGAATAAGCTTAACGGTTATTAACTCAGAGGCAAAGTATTAGGAAAGTGTCAAGTACTCTTCCTTGGAAATGGTTTCATTATCTATAAAATCATGTACTCAAATGATCTCTAAGCCCCCCTCTAATGATATAATTCTAGAATTCTGTAACATATTTAAAAAAAGAGAGAAGTGAAAATTCTAGACCAGTGTAGTTGATTATTAACATATGGGAAAATTTTAGAAAAAAATTACTATAATGCAGTGAGGTGGTACAGTGGATAGAATGTGCCAGAATTAGAATAAAGCCTTGAGTTTAAATCCTCTTTTACCTCAGACCCAGGGCAAATCATTTAATTTCTTAGCCTCAGTTTCTTCATCTGTAAAATGGGGATAATAATTATACGTATCTCACAGGGCTATTGTGAGGATTAAGTGAGATAACATGCATAAAATGATTTGCAAATCTTCAAATGTTATATCAGTGTTAGTTATTAGTTTAAAAATGTGTTTGCCACTGGAGTGGAGTTAAAAATAAACATGACAAATTAGAGCAGTCCATCCATAGGTGGCATTACAAGCTCTGTAATTTGTAATTATCATTAAGTGATAGCCAAATTGTCAGAAAAGATGAAGAGAGAAAAAAGGAGTGGGACGATATGTGAAAATATAGCTAGTGGTTCTCATTTTTAAAAGGTAGACCTTTAGAATCACTGCCATCCAACAGCATAATCATACATGCAAATTTCCCTTTGAATCTATATTACACGTAAAGCATTTCATAATTTAGGAAAAAGATTTTCAAATATATACCTATTTCAAATATATACCTTTATGTAGATGTGTCCAATCCCATCATTAATAATCTATATAATGAACTCAGAGGAGTGAAAGTCACTGGTACTTCTTAACCTACCAATTGCACAAATACCAATTTAAGTTATACTCAAATGGGGTCTTATTATATATATATATATATATGTATTTTAGTTATGACTGCATGGCATTTAGATCTTGCTTTTGACAATGAATAAGGATTCCATACTATTTACTGATATAGGAACCAGTCATTATTTATATGTAATATGGAGACAATTTCAAATATAAACGCTTTACTAACTCTGTCAACAAACTAAGTCCCAATGCATTTTTCAAAAAGGCTTATCTTTGCCTATGAAAGTAACTGCATGCTGAAGGAGAGATTGCTGAAATTCTAAGATGGCATGGGAATAAGGGTCCCTATTTCTGACACCACCATGGGGAACAGAACATCTGCAAACTATTTCAGAAATAAACAATGGAATGCTACGTGACCCAACAATGAGAGCAGGGCTGAGCATGGGGGGCATGACAGTAGGTCATCATGGACCCTATTCCTTTTCAAAACAATAATGGCTCTGAATAGGCCAAAAATGAATTCCTGAGAAAAAAATGCACAAGGACCAGATGGATCTACAAGTGAATTCTACAAAACGTTGAAAGATAAACTAATTCAAATATTAAGTAAATTATTTGTGATAATAAGGACAGAAACAGTCCTGCCACATTCCTTTTATGAAACTATAAATATGGTGCTGATACCTAAACCAGGAAGAGCAAAATCAGAGAAGGAAAATAATAGACCCATTTCACTAATGAGCATGGAAGCAAAAATCCTAAATAAAATACTAGGTGCCTACAACAATAGATAACAAAGACTATACATTGTGACCAAGTTAGATTTATATCAGAAACACAGGGATGGTTTAACATAAGGAAAATATTACTGTAATCAATTACATCAATAACAAAAGCAACAAAAATTATATGATTATATAAGTAGACACAGAAAAAACTTTCAAGAGTATATAGCACTCATTCCTATTAAAACACTTAAAAGCAGAGGTATAAATGGATTTTTTCCTTAAAATGATAAGAAGCACTTACCTAAAACCATCAGCAAGCATTATTTGTAATGTGGATAAGTAAGAAGTCTTCCCAGTAAGAACAGGAGTGAAAAAAGGATGCCTACTATCACCAGTATTATTCAATACTGTATTAGAAATGCTAGCAATAGCAATGAGAAGAAAAAGAAATTGAAGGAATCAAACTGGTCAATGAAGTCATAAAATGATCTCTTTTTGTAGACGATATGATGATATACTTGGAATATCCTAGAGATTCAACTAAAAAGCTAGGACTAGGCAGATAAGGAGGAGCCCTGAGGGGGTCCTTTCATGAAAATTAGGTTCCTAGGTCTAAGTGAAGTATGTGTCAGAGATAAAAATACTTCAGGGGGTGGTTGGTTTAGAGCTGATTAAGGATTTGGGATCTGTTATGCTGACCAGTAGACAGATTACTGAACCTATGTTTGGAAATGCACAGGAGAGCAGATAACTATCAGGAAAAGGGAGAGTAATGCACAAATCCCAGGCGAAGCAGCCACCAGCAACTAGAAATGAAGATCTTTTACTCATAAGCTGAGTTGCCTCTACTACTTAGTTTAACTCATAATTTGCCATGTGTCCTATATGCCACCAAAACTGGGTCATTTTTAGGCCCTTGGACATATACTATGATTTCCCAACTCTCTGCTTTTCCCTCCCTGTGTTTTTCCTGTGTCTCCAATGTCCATATTCCCCTTCTTTATTGGTTGAATGTTTTTGGTGGGGGTCAGGATCTATAAATTAAAATGTATATGGAATGCCACAGAGATCAGTAAATCATTTGCAAATTTTGGTGGTAGTTATCTACAGGTACCGAGAGGTTAGTGGACTTGCCAATAGTCCCATATTATAAAATTTCAGAGAAGGCATTTGAACTCAAGTCTTCTTAGCTCCCAGGCATCTTGGAGTGGTAGATAGTTTTATCTATTACTTTGTCCCCTGTTGAATTCCTGTTTTTCCTTAAAATCCCAACTTAAATGATGCCTGCTCTAATGAATCACACAGGTGAAGGTTCGGATAAACAATTTCCTTAATTAGAACATATCCAACAATCCACAAGGTAGTAAAAAACCAAACCAAACCAAAATAAAAAACCCAACAACATCTAAAAACTAAATAGGCCAGGAAGGTCAAAAACAGAAAGAAGGAGTTAGGAAGTTTACTGGGGTCTCAGGAAACCTCTACTAAATTCCTTAAATTCTGTTTATGCCCTCCTTGCCCAACCAGCCCAGAGCTGGGTGCAGAATTAATCTGCCTGAGGGCAAAGCTGACTCAAACTGTCCCAGGTCTGCTCCATTTTTGACTTGTAACATCCTGGGTTGGTGGTGAGGATACGCTGACGAGTCAAATCTCGACAGTTTCACAAGCATCCTGGCCTGCAATACAATGAGACCTTTCCTGATCTTCTCTCTTTGTTCTTTTCTAATACACTTATCATGTATTTTATATCATAGTTATTCAGAAGGAATGCTTCAATTTCATCACACAGTATGGAAGAGACTGGCTATGTCAATAGAATGTCAGGGCTAGCTGAGTCTGCTAAACTGGCCGACTCCTAAAATAAGGTTCCAGCAATAGCTCATTTCTATTACCAAGGTATCAGCTTACACAAATGATAAAATTATCAATGGGTAATGAATTTACTAAGTGATGAATATTTGTACTTTAAATAAAAATATAAACTAGCCTTAGTCTGTGAGGATCCCTTCCTATTTCAATCCTGATGAAGTGGCAGAAAAGTAGAAGGAGTTTGGTATTACATTTCTGAAGGAACTGAATCATGTCCATATTGACATTTCTACCATCAATAAAATCACAAGGCGTGAAGAAGTTGCAGCTAAATGGCATGATGGGACATAGACTTCTTCAGAGAGGGAGATGAAAGAGTTGATTTCATTTTGTTCTTTCCAAAGGAAGTAAGAAACATTTGAGACACTTGGTCATCTCATCTTGCAGTGCTCAAACAAATAAACTAAAGACAGTTGCAGCTGATTGGCCAATGTCTGATGGAGAGGATGAAGACAAAGAAAACTTAGATGGCAAGAATCTGATAACTCCTATCAACTTAATCAACTTCAGGAGTTGCTTCATTGAGAAAATGAGCAGGCAACAATGGAAAAAGAATGGAAAATATGTTCAGGATTAAATGGTGAAAGAGGACAAAAGATGTTTTGATTATTTAGAAGACTTACAATTGGATTTTACAAATACTTTCTTCAAGAAGTGAGTTAGAAGGCCTTGGATACAGAGAGCATGGAGCAACATCACTAAAAAATGAAATTGATTTTATCTCAACAGATTGAAAATGATGGTTACTGATGTGGAAGTCATTGTAGAATCAGCTGCCTATGTGCAGTCAGATCATCAACTGGCTAGAGCAAAGGTCAAAATCAATACCAAATTAGAAGGAAGGATAAAGATGAGAAAAAGACCCTATGTATGATTACAGGCCTTCTAACCTGACCTGTTTGGATGAACTATTGACTTTGAGAAAGGCCAAATTGACATCCTAGGAAGGAAAAGAAAGTTAGATACTTACTTTGAAAAAAAACTAAACCATAAAAGTACAGTATAGGGAAAACATATATCCGAGCAGGAATTCATGTAAAAAACAAAACAAAACAAAACTTTGGGGATGTGTGTGGGGGAGATAAGGTGTTGACTGCAAACTTTTTTTTAATAGTTTAAATTATAGTTTAAAAGTATAGTTTTTTTAGTTTGTAACATAAATATATTGACTTGATCATTATTTCTTAAATAAGTTTAACTCATGAAAAACAGTGACTACAATGAAGACGACAAAAAAGTCCAGAAATTGTCTTATCCAGTAACCTTTTGATTTTCTTGACAAAGTGGAATGATAAGACAACACATGACAATGATAGGGCATAGTGAAATTCATTTGCAAAACTTATGTAGGAGAACAATTAAAGATTGCCTTTCAAAAAGGAAAGAGCAGGTGAGGGGAACATGAGAAAGAAGAACAAAATCAAATCATTCCCAAATGCTTTATAGATAAAATTGGAAGTAGTTCCAACAAGTAGACATGAAATGGATCAGATTTATCATCATTTTTATGGTGATCTATTTTCTTCAGCAAAATTCTAGCTTGTTCTAGTCAGCTAAAATATCTTATTTAGATTTCTCCATCTTCATCTTTGAAATTGGGATAAACAAGAGGATCTGAGTAAATATAAACAAGAAAACTGTAATGGAAATGAAGATTTGAAGATCTTCCCTGCCCCTAGGCCCTTTGATTAGCTTAAGAGACTTTGATTGACTTAAGTGACTCTGAGAACCTTCCTTGATTTGAAAATATATTCTGCCTCCTAATAGGCTGAATGTGGTCACATGGAGCCTGTGGTAGGAGGCTTGGTTTTCAGGAATGACCACACCTTGATGCTGTATGATTGGACAGTGGGTCAAGAGGGTGGTTACATTCTCTAAGCCAGGAGAAGACTATATAATCCCTGATTTGAGGCTTTGCTTTGGGGCTCACTTTGAGAAGTGTTATGTGATTTGACCAGATGAGACTCTGGGAAGCCGTTGTTGAGAGCCCCCCAGCTTTGAAAACCCAGATGTTGATGCTTCCCTCTCTGGGAACTGTGATTTGGTATTGATAGAATGGTTGGACAGTTTGGAAGCCTGTCTGCTTGATCTGTTTGTTTCTCTGTTTTGAAACTACTGTCTGTATACTCTGAAGTTTGGGGTGCTGACCTTTTTCCCCTGAACTAGGTAAATGATATGTTTGTTTGATTAAAGTAAGCTTGTTAACCCATTTTGAGTTGCTTTCCTTTTGAAAAGCAGATCTAAGAACCTGTGTTGGCAGCCACTTGGGGATGCTGCGGTGCTTGCTGCTACAAAAACATTGTTGGAGGCAAAGCATTTTTACTGGCACTTACGGGCCAATTTGCAAGATTTTTTTTTTCTTTTGGAGGGAGGAAGGCAGGGCAATTAGGGTTAAGTGACTTGCCTTATTTAGGTCACACAGCTAGTAAGTGCTAAGTGTGTGAGACCAGATTGGAAATCAGGTCCTCCTGACTCCAGGGCTGGTGCTCTATTCACTGTGCCACCTAGCTGCCCCATTCCCAATGAAAGTAGGTTACCAGAACTACCAGCCCTCCTTCCTTATCTAATTCCTCCATATCATGTAAGATTCTTTAAAGTGCAAGAGAAAGCAGCAAAAGATGACAATCAGACCCAGAGCTAGAGTTTGAGAGTGTTTGAATGGGTCTGTGTCAAAGTTGATTGAGGGATGGAGAATGTTAAATATGTCTATGTGTATCGCTTGTTATTACAAAAAGAAAAAAGCATATTAGACTTCGTGAGCAAAATTTCTCCTCCCAAATAAATTTATCCCGCATATGTTAATATTGTACAGGTTTCTATGACATATGGAACAATGTGGATGACTATATTCAGTGCTCTGCTAAATACAAACATTAAGTGAGACTTCCAAAAGGAAGACATGATTAAGGTGTTGGATATCTCATTCGACGCTCAAAGGAAGAGGTATTATTTATTGTAAGATAGCTAGATAGATACAGAGACAAAACCCATGATTTCACTGATATAAATAATGTCTGGAGGAAGATTCTCTCTCTATTAATGCAAGTTGTTGTCTTCACTTATAGAGTTACTTAGAGTACTAAGCTCTTCTTGGATCACTGCCTTGTAATGGAGAGATTTCTGTAGCTCAACAAAACTAGTTGCTATGCTATGCAGGGTTACCTAAGATGCACAGAAGAGTGTTCACAAAAGGTGATCCACTGGAGAAGGAAATGGAAAAGCACTTTAGTATCTTTGCCAAGAAAGCCACATGGACAGTATTAACATAACAAAAGAGATGCCACTGGAAGATGAGCTTTTCTGGTTAGAAGGTACCCAATATACTACTGGGGAAGAGAGGAGGACAAATGCAAGTGCCTCCAGTATTAATGAAGCAACTGGGCCAAAGCTGAAAGGAAGTTTGGCTTCAGATACATCTGGTGATGAAAAGAAAGTCTGATGTTATACAGATCAATATTGCATTGGAACCTGTAACATAAGATCTATGAACCAAGTCAGCTGGATGTGGTCAAACAGGAGACGGAAAGATTAAACATTGATATTTTGGATGTCAGTGAGCTTAAATGGATGGGAATGGGTGAATGTAATTCAGGTGATTACTATATTTACTACTGTGGGCAAGAATCCCTTAGAAGAAATGGGGTAGCCTTCATAGTCAACAAAAGGGTGAGAAAAACAGTACTGGGGTATAGGTTTGTGTTTGTCCTTTGTTCTCAAAGAGGACTGTGACATCAGGGAAATGATGACATGACTTGCAGTTGACTTGGATTTGAGTGAAGGAAAATGAAAAAACAGTGCCTGTTTAAATTCAAGGGAAACCATTCAACATCACAGTAATTCAAGTCTATGCTGCAACTACTGATGCCAAAGAGGCCAAAGTTGATAAGTTCTATGGAGACCTACAACATTTTCTAGAAATAACACCCAAAACCCACATCACATTCATCTTAGGGGATTGGAATTCTATAATAAGAAATCAAAAGATAATGGGAATAATAGGCAACTTTGGTTTTGGACTACAAAATGAAGTGGGGCAGAGGAAAATAGGATTTTATCACAATAACTTGCTTGTCATAGCAAACACTCTTTTTCAACAACCCAAAAGGCGACTGACTTTACCCATGGATGTCACCAGGTGGTCAATATAGAAATCAGATCGACTATATACTTTATGCCAAAGGTGGAGAAGCTCTATACAGTCAGTTAAAACAAGACTGGGAACTGACTGTGGGTGATAAATAGTTTTAAGGGGTTAGATCTGGTAGATAGAATGACTGAAGAAATATGAAGAGAGGTTTGCCATATTGTGCAGGGGGCAGCAACAAAAAAAATCCCAAAATAAAAGAGCAAGAAAGCAAAATGGCTGTCTGATGAGGCTCTAGAAATAGCTGAGAAGAAAAAAAAAAGTAAAGATAAAGGAGAAAGGGAAAGATATACCCAAATCAAGGCAAAATTCCAGAGAATAGCAAGGAGAGATAAGTTTTTCTTAAATGGGCAATGCAAATAAATAAATGAAAACAGCAAAATGGGAAAGAAAAGAGATCTTTTCAAGAAAGTTAGAGATATCAAGGGAATGTTTCATAAAAAAGATGGGCACAATAAAAGACAAAAATGGCAATTGAGAGAAACAAAAGATTAAGAAGATGTGCCAAGAATAAACAAAAGAACTGTACCAGAAAAACTGTAACATCACCTATAATCACAATGATGTAGAGCCTGACATCCTAGAGAATTAAGTTAAGTGGCCCTTAGGAAGCATTACTAACAATAAGGCTAGTGGAGGCAATAGAATTCCAGCTGAGCTATTTAAAATCCTAAAAGATACACGTACAACTTATATTGAATTGCTTATCTTCCCAGTAAGGGTGGGTGATGAGGGAAGAAGGGAAAGAATCTGGAATTCAAAGTTTCAAAATGAAATGTTTATAAAAAATTATTATTGCTATTATTTTTTTCATGCAACTGGGAAATAAGATATACAGGCACTGGGATATGGAGATCCATCTTGCCCTACATGAAAGTCAGAGGGGGGGTTGGGGAGGATATAGGAGAGAGCAGATTAGGAGATGGGGTATTCAGTGGGATCACTGCTTTGGGGCGGGGGTAGGGGAAAGATGGGGAGAAAATTGGTAACTCAAGATCTTGTGGAAATGAATGTTGTAAACTAAAAATAAACATAAATATGAAATTTAAAAAATCCTAAATGATGATGTCATTAAAATGCTGCACTTAATATGCTAGTAATTTTGCAAAACTCAATAGTGGCCACTACTGAGTATTCAGTTTACTTCTCAATCCTAAAGAAGGGCAATGACAAGGAATGTTCAAATTACTTTTAAAAAATTTCACTCATTTCACACACCAGTATTACGCTTAAGATTCTGTAATCTAGCCTTCAGCAACATGTGAATTGAGAATTATCAGAAAAGCAGGCTGGTTTTCAAAGAGGTAAAGGAACTAGAGACCAAATTGACAACATTGGCTGGGTTATGGAGAAAGCAAGTGAGTTCCAGAAAAAAAAAATCTATTTCTGCTTCATTGACTACCCTAAAGACTTCGGGTGGATCATAACAAAATGTGGCAAATGATCAAAGAGATGGGAGTACCAGGTCATCTTGTCTCCTGAGAAACCTCTATGCAGGTCAAGAACATGGAACAACCATTTGGTTTTAAGATTTGAAAAGGAGTGCAAGGATACACACACACACACACACACACACACACACACACATACATATACATATACATATACATATACATATACATATATATATATATGTATATATATATATATATATATATATTTGTAGTTACCTTATTTATTTAACTTAAATGCAGTGTACCATCATGTGAAATGCCAGGCTGGATGAATCAAAAGCTAGCATTAAGTTTGTTAGGAGAAATATCAACAGTCTCAAATATGCAGATGATAGCACTGATGGCAGAAAGTGAAGAGGAATTAAGAAGCTTCTCGATGAGGGTGAAAGAGAAGAGTAAAAGCTGGCTCAAAGTTTAACATTAAAAACAAACAAACAAAACAAAACAAAAACTAAGATTTTGGCAACTGGTTCCATCACTTCCTGGCATATAGAGTGAGAAGAAATTAAAATATTGTCAGATTGCATATTTTTGGGCTCAGAGATGGAGATGGTAACTGTAGCCATGAAATTAAAACATGCTTGCTGCATGGAAAGCTATGACAAATCTGGGCAGCATACTAAACGGGAGAGACATTACCTTACTAACACAAGTCTGGATAGTCAGAGCTAGGGCTTTTCCAGTAGCAATATAGGGCAGTAAGAGTTGGACTATAAAGAAAGCTGTCAATGCTTTTGAATAGTGGTGATGGGGAAGACTTTTGAGAGTCCTTGGAATAGTGAGGAGATCAAATCTGTCAATACTTAAAATAAATTAGTTCAGGCTTTTCACTGGAAGGTGAAACACTAAAGCTAAAGCTTAAGTACTTAGCTCACATAATGAGAAGATGGAACTCAATGGAAAATACCTTGATGTTGGGCAAAATTGAAGGCAAAAGAAAAAGGGGATGGCAGAGGATGAGATGGATATATTTTGTCATGGAAACAATTAGCATGTGTGTGAAAAGTCTTTGAAAAACAGTGGAGGATAAAAGAACCTGGCAGGCTATGGTCCATGGGGTCATGGAGAGTTGGACATGACTCAATGATTGAACAACAACAAAGAGCATTAGGGTCATCCAGGGTCACACACACAGTTTTGCCAGGGGCAGGAGTTGAACCAGGTTTTTCTAGCTCTGAGGCCAGCTTTCTATATATGATGCCATACATGTTCCCTCTTAAATATAAATACACACATAGAAAAACATACATATTTGGTATATGTGCAGGAACACATATACATGTATGCATATACATACAACCTACTTATGCATGCTTATTCTCTTTTTATGGAATTTAGCTCTATAACACAAATAATGTACGTGATAATATCCATACTAATTTTACAATAGCTCTTCCTTATTTTACACATGAGGACATCTCTAAAGCCAACCATATATGGAATAGCAGAGTTAGCTTTTGAAAAACGTCTTCTGACTCCAGATCTAATGCTTTTTTCCTACTACATCACACTTCCTACTTAGAGATTAATCAAGAAAGGAGTCTGGTTTCTATGTTCTTGTAGGGAACTAGGTAGTCATACAAAGGGAATGGGTACCAGGATTGCCTCTACTGAGGTCAAGGAATAAGGAAGAAGGCTAGCAATAAACAAAAGTTCACAAAATTGCAGAGAAGAGAGTGTGTGTGTGTGGGAGTCAGAAAATGGACTAGGGAGTCACAGGAAGAAATTTGTTCTAATAGTTAACTTTGAAAGGTCTTCCTGAGAAGACCTTTTCTCCTCTGATTCTTGAAGGGTCCTGATTGGTGGATTCTATCAAATATGGGTTTAAGTCAAATGATGCTGTCCAATTGATTTACAGGAATAAGAACTAATGTGGTCACAGAAGCTATAGCCAAATTCTAGATGCATTTCATTTGTATTTCATTTATCTGATACGTGTTGTCTTGAATGCCATCTAGATGGTGTAGTGAGCAGAAAACAGTAATTGGATTCAGGAAGATCTGTATTTGATTACCGTCTCAGACATTTACTAGTTGTACTGCACAAGACACCTAAATTCTCTGCCTCAGTTTCCTCACCTGTAAAATGAAGATAATTGCATCTATATAGTGGGGCTGTTGTGAGGATAAAATTATATATTTGTAAAATACTTTGCAAACCTTGAAATTCTATAGAAATAGAAATTTTAGCTATTAGGATGATTAGCTATTAATTGCAGTCAATGCAGAAACATTTGTTGGGATTGCCAAAACACTTGCTTTATTTCTGGGGACCATTCTTGTGAGAAGAATGGACAAGAAAAGACTCAAAGAAATCACTTGAATGTAAGCTGAAGAGTGTCAGTTTAAACAAGGTACAAGAAGAATGAAAGAGAAAACCGTGAAATAGAATCTGAAGACACTGACTTTTCAGGAGTGATAAGTACTGACAGGCCACATTGGTGTCAAAGATAGAGTGATTTAACTGGAATAAAAACACCATGCTCGTGAGGTAAATATGTCAGTCTACTCCTTTTTTTAAAATAAAATATTTAGGTTTTAAATTCAAGTCAGTTTCTGATATTGCTCTTCTACCAAAGTAAATAAATTGATCAGAGATTAGACAAGTAATCTGCAAAAGTCTTGCATTAGGGTACAAAGAAATCAATTTCAAAAGTATAAGATGGGAGCAGTTGTTATGAAAAGTTCTGAGGGTTTTAGTATATTGCTAACTTTTGTGTCAGTAGAGTGATATGACAACCAAAAATGTTAATGCAATCTTGGGCTGTAATAAGAGGGGCATGGCTTCCTAGAATGGGGAGTTGACAGTCCTGTTGTAGTTTGCCTTTCTCAGGTCCCATTTAGAATATTGTGTTTGATTCTGGAAAATACAGTTCAAGGACATTAATGAATGGGAGAGTGTCCACAGTTGGGCAACGGTGAAGGGATTTGAAGACCATGTCATAGGTTGAAGGAATTGGGGCATGTTTTACCTGGAGACTAGAAAATTCAGGGGGGATATGATAGCTATCTTCAAGTAATTTAGAGTTGTCATATAGAAAGACTAGACTTGCTTGGTTTGACCCTAAAGATCATGAACAGGTATAGTGGGCAAAAGTTGAAAAGAGGCTAATTTAAACTTCATTTAAATTTCCAATCAGGGCTGTCTAAAACTGGAATGGACTGCCTTGAGAGCTGGTGCATTCCTCTTCACTGGAGGTCTTTAAGTAGAGGATGTACAACCAGTTGTTCGGTATGTCATATCAGGGGTTTCTTTGGAGTATGGGTTGACCTGGATGACGGCTGAGGGCCTTGCAAACCTTCAAATTATTTTATTCTGTGATAGAAATATGAAAGTTAGGATGACGGATGAGTTTGGGGTAAAACTTAAGAGTCGTTTTGAACATGCTGAATTTGATATGTCTATGGGATATCTAATTCAAGATGTCTGGATGTGGTTTCTGATGTGGGGCTGGGACTCATTTGAGATGCTAGGACTGGATACATAGATCTTGGAATCGAGAGAGAGAGAGAGAGAGAGAGAGAGAGAGAGAGAGAGAGAGAGAGAGAGAGAGAGAGAGAGAGAATGATTGATTTTTACTGTAGAGAGAAGAGACCTTTCAGGTGTAACCTTGGTTAGTAGGAGAAACTTAGATGATGATACATCAAAGGAGACTGAAAAGAGGGGAAGGAAAATCAAGAAATTAATGTCATGAAAAACCAAAGATGAGATTCAGGATTAGAAGGTCATCAATAGTGTCATGTTATAGAAAGGTCAAGAAGGATGAGGACTAAGAAAAGGTCATTGGGTTTGGCAATTGAGAGGTTGTTGGCAACTTTGGAGAAAGCAATTTTATTTGAATGACAAGGTCAAAAACCATATTGCAAAAGGATTTGAAAAGCAAGACAAAACTTTTTCCTAGGAGTCTGTGAAAGGTAGCAAGGAGATAGGGTCATAACTTGAGCAGATGGCAGGGTCAAGTAAAGATTTTTTAGAGATAAGGAAAACCTGGCCCAGTCTATAGGGCACAGGTAAGAATCATTAGACAGGGAGAGAATTAAGATTGAAGATAAATGTTGATCATGGTGGGGGAATCTGCTAGAGGAGAAAGGATCAAGCATTCATACTAGAGATTTGGCCTGGCCAAAGAGAAGGGCCACCTCTTCATCAAAGACTGATTTACAGAGGAAAGGACAGAGCATGATGCCAAGGTCAGGGGAAGGGGTTTGGGTACAGTAAGAGGAAAAAGTGAGCTCATGGAAAATGGTCTCTAGAAAATTTCAATATTAATGTTTATGTAGTCATTTTAATTTTATAAAAGTATTTCTTCCCAACATTCCTACAAGGTAGTGTAGGAAAACGTCATTCACCAAAGTAGATCAGCAATTTGTATGTAGCTTACAGGCTAAGACAGTTGGCTAGAGAACTGAGGTGTTATATGATAGGCATCATGGTTACAGTTAATGTCAGAAAGTAGACATCAGTTTAGGTTTTGGGACTCTAAAACTGGCTCTCTCTATATTACTCCATTGTTGTGCAAAATGACTGTCTCCCAAGAACAGAAATAGACAACATATCAGACCTCCACTATAGCAAAATGATGTCTCATTGGGCCATGGTACAATCCTGGAATCTTGAGTGTTATGACAATGAAGAGAAGGCTCTCCTATGTTCTAGGAAACTTGAAGGATTTCAAGCTTGGGACTAGGGACAAACTTTGAGGGCTATCATAATTTGTCCTGGATCATTGCAAGAAGGTGGTAAAGTAATTTTTATTTCTTTTTTGGTATAAATAAGCTCATGAAATGATTTCTTAAGTCATAGAGGAGCTGCACTTTGTTCTACATTGATAAAAACAGATTATTTGAAGTTGTAGCTGACAAAGCAACACCCAGGGAATAGTAAAATCCCTCACTAAATACAATCATTGAGGAGGTAGAGTCAAGATGACAGAGTGGCAGGAAGCAATATAGAAAACTTCACTCCTTCCCTAGAAACAACAATAACCACAACTAAACTCTTCTCCAAACCGATCTAGAAAATTCAGCAGACCAAATACTCCTGGGGAAATCCAGAAAAACAAAGTCACAGTAAGTCACTTATCTGTCCCAGATTAGCAGAGGGAAACAGAAAAGGAGGTCTGTAGAAACTGGAGACAAGGTCAGGCCAGGAGATCACTGTGCTTCAGAGCACCCCAAGGGAGAGGTTATAAATGTTGGGATTCAGTCACATACCTGGGCATCACCAGACACATATTGGTTTATTGCAAGAGGGACAAATGCCAAATGGCAGCTTTGTCATTCACTACCTTGTTATAGGGCACAGATCCAGGGCAGACTGAGAACAGGACTTAGGGGAGGTGGGAGATAGGGAGGCTCTAGGTGGGTTACTGAGAAAGAAGCAAGTGGTGGTGGTATGGCTCAGACCCCAGAAGCAGTGTAGTATCGATTCTAGTATCTAGCCCAGCCTGCAGGGGAATAACCAGGAAAGGAATCTTAGCTAGATCTTTTCAGATGACTGATGGGGGCTGAATCCAATTACAGTCTAGTATTGCTCAAACCCAAACACAGGTCAGGAACTTTTGGGACTTGGATCAGGGGGACAGTAATCAGACTTTGCCCTAGATCACACCATGTTGGGAACCCTAAATGCTTGCAGGTCCCCAGCCTATCTCTGAGATTTTGGAATAACTCAATACCTCAAGGAAGCAGCAGTAGGATTAACCTAGACTTTCCTTTCAGTAGTGTGTCAAAACACAGACCCAATATAAAGTCCAAAGTCAAAAGATGTATTAGCAAGCACTCTAGAACACTCAGGATGGCCTGTTAGCACTGGTCCATTGATCTGCTTTTCTAAAAGAAAGACAACTTTAAAGGGGTCAACAATCTTACTTTAATTGCAGTTAAAATACAGTAGAAAATACAAGCAGAGAAATTAGCACAGTAATTCGACAGATAAGGCTGCAACTGTCTGAACAAAGTAATACAACCACCTAATGTAATGGCAAGCCTAGAAGTACTTAATGCCTTGTTTTAGTTATTTAATTATTTAGCACCTTGCTTCAGTTCAAGTTTCTTTTGAGCCTTGACCATGATTATATCAAGTCTTTGTTAAGAAAGAGAACTTGTGAAACCCACAATGGGAGGGACTTGCCAAAGACAGGAACAGGAAGGATGTAAAAGGTGCGTGGAACAGGGAGGAGCTAATGACGAAATAAAAAGCTGAGCACAAGCTGGGAGAGAGCCACTTGTGGTGGCCAGGCACTCTGTTTGTCTGTTCTGTGTTGATTTTTGTCTGTAATACTTTGTAGAAGAAGCCCTGGGACCTTACTGGTAGCCCTGAAAGCAGATTTTCTTGTGATCTGTTTACTGAAATACTGGAGGATGGTTCCAGAGGTCTTGGGACAATACTGATAATTTGTGTTGAGTTCTTAAACTTTATTTGTGAGTCTGTGTTGATTTCACAGACAGAAAGTGAATGGATGATGGTGTTGGCAATGTGTATAAGTGGTGTTTTGACCCTGTTAAGCTTTGTCTTCCCAGAAACAGAAAGTGTGAAGGACTTGAGGTCGACTGGACACTGTGAACTTCAGTGTGGAATGGGAACTGGATGAGGAGCTGTACAAGGTGCTAAGAGCTCCCTACCTTTGAATCCAGTTGACAGTTGGGTAGATTCAAGCAGGAGCTGGACCCATGGGAGAGGAACCATGGAATTTGGGAGCCAGCCTTGAGTCAAGATGAAAAGACTTCTCCTTGGCTACTTAATTTTGACTGAGAAGATAATGATTTGCTGTGGCCTAGGGGTGGGAGAACTTTTTACTCTATACCTTATACCTCTTAAGGATGATTGTGTTAAGGATGATTGGAAAATAATCTCCAATCAAGAAGAAAGAAGACTTTTTGACTGAGAATTAAGACAATGTGACCTAGGGGTGGAGAACTTTAACCTTTCTACTTTGTGTCCCTTAAAGGAGGCTTGCTCCTTAAGGATGACTGAGTTAAGGACTTACTGAATGAAATCTTTTGCTTAAAACTATGTGGCCACTTTGGTGGAAATTATGTGATCACTTTAGTGATAAGTTGTTCTATTATAACATTGTAAATGCTGTACTTTGGTTTCTGTGAGTGTCTTGTTTTAATTTACTGCTGAATAAGTGGAGAGTTCGCTATACTATGTGATCAGAACCTTAGAGCTCTTCACAGCAGCAGTCTTCTGGAAAGGTGCTTGGCTTAACACCTACCTAAAACACTAGAGCATGAGAGCACCAACATCTGATAGTCAGGGGGCTCTTAAATGGCTTATCAGAGTCTGGTCCAGAGAACCAAAAGGTCCTTCTCATGAGTGAACTCCCAAAGCAAAACGCAAAATTCCCAGAATATATAAAGACTTGGCCCCTGATTTGCTCAGAGTCAGAAGGCATAAAACCTATGTGACTCAGCACATCTGTGAATTATCAGAGTTCAAAGGAGATCAATCCTTTGGATGCTGACAATTTAATCTGAGCCTGGGAAACTGAACCCCCAAAAGAAAACAACAAAATCCCACCTTGCTTGCACTTACAAGAGTCTAGGAGAAATAAAAAATGAAAATTGTGGCAGGGAAGCTCAAGAAAAAAATGCAGAACAGAATGATTGTAAAATATCTACAAGTAAAGCACCTGAGAAAAACACAGCTTGGGTACAAAGTCAATGAGAATTGCTCAAGTAAATAAAGCAAGAGTTTTTAAAAAAAAGTTAGAATGAGGGGTGGCTAGGTGGTGCAGTGAATAGAGTGCCAGCCCTGGAGTCAGAAGGACCTGAGTTCGGAGCCGGCTTCAGACACTTAATCCACACAAACAAAAACCTAGCCGTGTAACCTTGGGCAAGTTACTTAACCCCAATTGCCCTAAAGGGGTGGCTAGGTGGCACAGTGAGTAAGAGCGCTGGCCTCGGAGTTGGGATGACCCGAGATCAAATCTGGCCTCAGAAAATGAGCACCCACACATAAATAATGACTAGCCATGTAACCTTGAGCAAATTACTTAACCCCAATTGCTTAAAAAAAAAAGTTAGAATGTTTTTATAAGTAAAATGAGAATTGAGGAAAAAATAGAAAATAAATGAGGGCTATGGAAGAAAGAATCAGAAAGGGAATTAGTAGCTTGGTACAAGAGGTACAAAACCTTGCCTAAACAACAGACTTCTCAAAAAATTAAAACAGAACAAATAGAAGCCAATGACTTGCTTATACAACAAGAAACAGAACAATGTCAAAAGGCTGAAAAAAAAGAGGAAAATATAGAGTATCGTATAGCAAAATTCCCAAACCAATTGCCTCCCTCCCTCCAATGAAACAAAACAACTAACAAGGAAAAACTAAGAATCACTGGATTATCTTATTTCCATGATAAAAAAAAAGTTTAGAAATAATATGTCAAGAAATCTTAAGAGAAAACTGCCCAGATTCTTAGAACCAGAGATACCCTGCTGAAATAGATCCCCAAATGAAAAGTCCCAGGAATATCATAGTCAAAATCCAAAATTTCTAGGTCAAAGAGAAAACAAAACTATAAGCAGCATTTAAGTATTAAGGAGCAATAGTATCATACATGATTTAGCAGCGGCTATTATAAAGGAAACAATAGCTTATAATACAATTTTCCAGAAGGAAAAGGATTTATAGCTGAGAATAGCTGACCCAGAAAAACAGAGTAAAATTCTATAGGGGAAAAATGGTTCTTTAATAAAATAGAAGATTTCCAAGCAATCCTAATGAGAAGATCAGAGCTGAATAGAAACTTTGAAATTCAAACATAAGAGTTAAAAGAAATGTAAAAAGGTAAACATGAATGAATAATGACAAGGGAATAAAAATGAATAAAATACTAGAATTTGAGAGTAGGGAGATGGCATGTGTTTCCTCTAAACCTTATAATCATCACCTGGATGTGGTCTAATTAGACAGAAAACCTGTGAGTAGTTCTATTGTCTTGATCATAGGAGAATGGAAAGAAAGAGAAAGAGGAATACCCTGGGAAGGGGAAATTATCTCACAAAATCAAAGTGGGCCAATTTTTTACATTCTTTGCAAACAAGAATGAGGAAGTGAGAGGAATGGCTGACCCTTTGACCTCACATATCTGTACTAGTCAAAGAGGGGAAGAATATATACACACAGAATTTGCTATAGAAATACATTTCACTTAACAGGGAAATAGAAGGGAAAAGGAAGAAGAGAGAAAAGGGAATTAGAGGGAGGGTAGATTAAGGGAATGATTAATCCTGAGGAAAAAATAGGATCATAGGATGTAGTACAGGATAGGACTTTTAGAGATCACATTGTTTAAGCTTTTTATTTTACAAATAAAGAAATATGAGTAGGAAGCTGAGAAGGGGTAGAGAAGTTAAAAAATTGGTGCAAGGTCACATAGATCTTAAGTAGTAAAACCTAGATTCATTTCCATGACTTCTGATGACAAAGCTCAGTGGTCTTTCCAATACAACATTTATCATAAAGATTTTTAACCTAGATTATTTTTCTAGAAAAATTCTCAATTTTATATGACAAAATCCATCTATAGTTTCTCCTATTTTTAAAAAGATAAGAATTGTCCTTTTCTCTATAGCTGTACAAATAATATAAAATTCTATTTTCATATACATGTTTTTTTTTTCTATTTCCATCAATGGTTCACTTGAATGGACCTGAGTTCTTTTCAAAAATGCAGGTTACAACCCATCCATGACAGACCATTCTGTTTAAAATTCTTATTCATGTCCTCCATAAATAGGGAAGGTGGGGGCCATCCATCCTATATGTTTGAGACCTTTCTTTCCGTCTCTTGACATCTTGATGATATCATTGGACCATATGAATTTTCCTTATGAATTATCCCCTGTAGCAACATAATAATTCATTCTTTTTACAATCATACATTCCTATTGTTGGACACAATTCCATTTTCCCCTTCCCTTCATTGATTTGTAAACTCCAACCTTTCCCTTCCCTTCCCTGATCTGTAAAACAGAGAACTCAACCTTCCCTTCCTTTCATTAATTTGTAAAGCAGACAACTCAACCTTCCCTTTCATTCAAAGCAGAGAACTCTACCTTCCTCTCCCTTAGTTGATCTGTAAACAAGCCAACTCCCACCCCTTCCTTTCCCTTGATTGATCTGTAGGTGGGAGTCACATTGCCTTCTATTCTTTCATTTGTTTAGATCTGTTTAACAGCATGTGGATTTCTCATAAAGTCATTGGCTTCCATTTGCTCCAGTCTAACTCTGAAGGAATGAATCTCCTCAGTGAGCTTTTGAAATTCTTTTTCCATCTGGAAAATTTGGCCTTTTAAGACATTCTTCTCCTCATTGCCCTTTTGGGCCTCCTTTGCCATTTGAGTTAGTCTATTTTTTAAGGTATTATTTTCCTTAGTCAGGGTGTTGACCCTTATTTCATACTTTTCCTGCATCTTTCTCATTTCTCTTCCCAATTTTTCCTCCACTTCTCTTACTTCATTTTTAAAATCCTTCTTAAGGTCCTCAATGGCCTGTAACCCACTCATATTTTCCTTTGGGGCTTTTGGAGCAGGATTTCTGACCTCACTTTCCTCCTCCTCTTCCCTGCCGCCAAAATAGGAATCTAATGTTGCATTTTTCTGTTTATTTTGTTTCCTTTGCCTAGGCATGTTGCCACTTAATTACTTGACTTTTGGGCTTGTTGCCACAGTAGGACTCTGCCACCAGACAGGGGAGCTTCCATCCCGAACGTTGGGGTCTTCACAACTTCTGGTTCTGGCAAGTTGGATACCCACCCCAGACCACCCCCTCCAGATCACAATCCAGATAGAGCGTTTAACCCCCAAGACTGATTGCTGGATCTCCCTATAGTTCACAGGTCAGGAGCTGAAGCTGCCACTAGAGCTGCAAAATGGCGAGTGTGCCTTGAATCCTCAACGGCTTCTAGCCCCTAGGGGAGGAAGCCTATGTGTTCCCCAAATACTGGTCCCAAAGTCCATAGAGCACTAACCTCTCACTTTGTCCTAGGCATGTCTGTGTTGATAATTCTGGAATTGCCACAGCTGCTGGTGTTCTGGGTTCCCTCCAACCGGCCAGCTGCTGACCCGGCAGCCCTGGGGCTAAAACTGTGGCTCATGTGGACCTGTGTTTGGCTCCCCGAGCTGTGCTGTTGGCTCCCAGAGCACTGTGCTGGCTGCTCCCTGCAGGACTGCTGGGCTGTCCTCAGCAGGAGGTTAGCTTCTTTGTGTCGTTCTGTGGGTGCTGGGGCTCCAGAAGTTGTCCAGAGTCCCCTTTTACATGGTTTGGAAGTGGTCTGGGGGGATAGCACCTTGGAATTGCTGTTTCTACTCTGCCATCTTGGCTCTGCCCCCCTCTCTATTGCTTTTTGAGGATTGTGTTTTGAATTTTCCACAATCTATAATGTTCTGTCACCACATAATTCCAGTATAATACAGACATTTAAAAGATGAGTCTTTGTATCAGGAAAAAGTTTTTAATTATTTCAAATGCAATTTAGCCTACTCCTCTTTCTACTTAAATCTCAACTGCACCATTTATAGTATCTGTTCAAGATTATCTGTCTATAAATGAATGAATAAATCATTTATTTTTAGGTGCTTGATATGCACAAAGAGCTATGCTAAAGTCTGGGGATACAAACAGAAAAGTAAGACAATCCCTGCCTCAGGGAGCTCAAATTCTAATGGGGGAGAGATAATACATATAGAAAATTTTAGTTGCAAGTCAGATGGAAGGGTCTCATGCTCCTCAGGGTAGAGGAGCAAAGCAGATAGTAATTCCTCTTATTTAATGTCATTAATAATGATAAAATTACACACAAATATACTCACACTCTGATGGATAAGCTCTGTAATTGAATAATGTGTAATAATCTAGACAAGTCATTCTTGAATTATCTAGTTTTTCCTTTCTGTATTGTCGAACTATTTTTATTGGTAATGGGTCTTAGCTAGGAAGCACTGCAATGTTCCCCCCCAGCCTTGATGTAATCATCAGAGCATCATTTAGAAATAAGAGGATCCCTCAGAGGTTCTCATTCTCTCCTGTGTATGCATATATACACATATGTATATAGCTGTATGGGTGCTTATGTGTGTATACACGTATATGTGTATGCATGCATGCAAACACACCACACACACACACACACACACACACACACACACACACACACAGACACACACACCCCAAAGACCATTTTTAGAGAATCACTCTTCAAAATGGAAACAGTGATGCAGTGATAGATTCCCTCCATTGCAGTGGGGAACACTTTAGACATATGCCTACCTTCTTGTTTTATGCTTCCTTGATATTAATGACCCTCAGGCAATCAAACAATATCTTCTCTGTTATATCTTTTAAGGAACCTTACCTATTGTTGATGTATTTATGGGAGATACCATCCTTGGTGGAAAAGAGACTTTAAGTCAATGTTTTGCTATAGCAAAATCCATTGCTGCCATAATGCTAAATCAGTTTTCCCAAAAGTTTTCACTGAATGGTGATTTCTGTCTGTACTTTTCATATATTTATCAAACATTGCACATTGTTAGCTTCTGCTTCTAATGCTCCACTATTCTGTTTTATTGATATTTTCTTATATTTGTTTTTTCTTATTGGAGGGGGGAAGTTAGGGCAATTGGGGTTGTGACTTGCCCAAAGTCACATGGCTAGTTTTTTCTGTTTAGTGTCTGAGCCTTGATTTGAACTCAGGTCCTCCTGACTTCAGGGCCGGTGCTCTATTCACTGTACCACCTAGCTGCCCCAATATTTCCCTTTTTAAAATCAAGAACTAGACAATTTTGATAACTACTGTTTTGTAGCCCAATGTAAAATGAAGTAGGGCAAGTTCTGTTTTTTCTTCTTCCCCTGTCATATGACTGACTTTATAGTCTTTTCCTTTTTTTCTTCCATATCAATTCTGTTATCATTTTAATAATGCAGCCCAATGTTTTCTTGATTATAGTACATTCACTCTATAAGTGATTTTGGAGAGTGTTGCCATTTTTTTTTGCTATAGCATCTTACCTTATTTTTAGTATCATTATTTCATAACTGATTTTATATAGATGTTGTTTACATTAATAAATAGTAGTCTAAGATTTTTTATATAATTGAACTTAACACAGTGCCTGGCACATGGGAGACTTTTAATAAATGTTTATTGACTGACTGACTCTTCTATGATAATCTCTGGTATTAGAGTAATTTCTGCACATAAAATTTTATCTCCCTACTCTTCCATTAAGAGGCTGCATGGTTAGTGTTTTGGAGTTGAATCCAGGAGGACCTGACTTTGGTTCTTGCCTCTGCCATTTACAAATTGTAACCTTTACCTCTCTCAGCATGAGTTTCAATTGCTGTAATACCTATAGTATTGATCTCACAGAGTTCTTGTTGTAAGGCTCAAATGAGACATCATTGCAAAAAGCTTACAAACTTTAATGTACCTTAAGTGGAGCATGAATAAATACTATTAGGAAGAAATTTGGTACTGAATTTTTAAAATTAAGAATATTCATTTATCAACATAATTTATATAATCACTTGTGTTTATTTTAATATCCCTATATAAATATTTACCATCTTCCTCTCCTCCTCCTCCTCTAAGCTCTGTGAGGCCAGTGACTGTGCCATGTTTATCTTTGTATAGCTAAATTTTATAAATTAGATCAGTAATGCAACAGAAGGAATTAACTGAACTAAACTAAAATAATGTTCTTTAAAACATGCCAGCTATTTGATAATTGTTTGTGACTCTGTCAATACATTGACACACACCGAGTACTCTTGGCCATTTTCTCAGTATAGAAACCAGTCATGCCTAGAAAGGAATAGTATTTCATTAGACATCACATCCTTATTGAGAATTTAAGCAAGCCATCATGTTTCAGGACAACTCAACTAAAACCTAATTTCTTTGCTCCCTATAAATGAAGTATACTTTTTCTCGAATGTTGTTTGTTTTTCAGTTATTGGATATAGAAAATGATGAGAAAGGAAAGGTCTTTTCTTTTTAAAAGAGCAGGAGACTAAAATCCTCTTGTGATAGTATGATGTTGACTTCATTTCTACAGGAAAGAATATCCTTCTATTTCATGCAGAGTGGGAGGGGTGTTATGCTTTCTCTTCCATATGGTTTGAAGCTGTCCTTATCTTTTCCCCCCAAATGCCTCGATTAAATCTACTCCTGAAGATATTATATACAACTTCCTCATTTCTTTCAGAAGAAAGAAATATAAGGCATCTTTTATCTTTCTCACTTCAAGCCCTGGTTCTAGTACAAAATATACTTTAAAAACTGGTGTTTCCTGGCCATTCAAAAACATTATTTTAAAGTGGCTTTATTTACAGAAAAACAAAACAATAATGTGAAAGGTAGCCATAATTTTACATAGTTGGGGACACTTTCTATCAAGAACATTAAGTGGAGCTTAAATAAATGTAATTAAGAAAAAATTTGATACTGAATATTTTTCATTTAAGGATATTCATTTATCAACATAATTTATATGAATAACCATTTGTATTTATCCCTGAATGTTATGGAGTCCTCACATTTTCAGAACCCTATCCCACTCTTGTTCAGGAAGAAAAACTATCAGTAGTTTGCTTCATTTGTAAAACTTTCACAGTAACAATGCTTATTATTATTAAAGGTACACAATACATTGTTGTAAATGACTACAGTAATCTTGTGTTTGACAAACTCAAAGATTCATGCTTTTGAGACAAAAACTCATTATTTGACAAAAAAACTTCTGGGAAAACTAAAGTGGTATGGTTAAAACTAGGTTATAGACCAACACCTCACATCTACCAAGATAATGTCAAAATGGGTACATGATTTACACATAAAGGGTAATAACATAAGCAAATTAGGAGAACATCGTCAAGTTTACTTGTCAGATCTATGGATAAGGGAAGACTTTAGAACCAAACAACATATAGAGAATGCTGAAAAATGTAAAATGGATCATTTTGATTATATAAAATTAAAAAGTTTTTGCACAAAGTAAAGCAGTGTAATGAAAATTAAAAGGAAAGCAGAAAATTGTTTTTTTTTTTTACAGCAAGTATCTCTGATAAAGGCATCATTTCTCAAATATATAGTCAAGTCAAATTTATAAGAGTACAAGTCATTTGGGGCAGCTAGGTGGCAAAATGCATTAGAGTACCAGCCCTGGAGTCAAGAGGACCCAAGTTCAAATTAAACCTTAGACACTTGACACTTACTAGGTGTGTGACCCTGGGCAGGTCACTTAAGAATACAAGTCACAGGGGTGGCTAGGTGTCACAGTAAGTAGAGCGTTGGCCCTGGAGTCAGAAGGACCTGAGTTTGGATCCGGCCTCAGACACTTAATGCACACACAAACAAAAACCTAGCCGTGTGACCTTGGGCAAGTTACTTAATCCCAATTGCCCTCCAAAAAGCAAAAAATAAAATAAAAATATAAAATAAAATAAGATAAAAATAAAAAGAATACAAGTCATTCCCCAACTGATAAATGGTCAATGTTTATGTACAGTTTTCAAACAACAAAGTCAAAGCTATCTATAGTCATATGAAAACATGCTTTAAATCACTACTGATTACAGAAATGCAAATTAAAACAACACTAAGGTGCCACTTCACACCTTTTAGATTGGCTAATATCACCAAAAAGGAAAATGATGGACATTAGAGGGTATGTGGGAAAATTGGGCCACTAATGTACTGTTGGTGGAATTGTGAACTGATCCAACTATTCTGGAGAACAATTTGGAACCATGCCCAAAGGGCTAAAAACTGTGCATACCCAGGTCTATATGCCAAAGATGTCAAAAAAGGGGGAAAGGAACTATTTGTACAAAAATATTTATAGTAGCTCTTTTTGTAGTGGCTAAGAATTGGAAGTTGAAGAGATGCCCATCAACAGGGGAATGACCAAACAAGCTGTGGTATATGATTGTAATGGAATATTATTGTGCTATAAAAAAAATGACAAACAGGATAATTTCAGAAAAACTGGGAAAGATGTACTTGAAATGATACAAAGTGAAATAAAGTAGAAACAGGAGAACACTGTACATAGTAACAGCAATATTGTACAATTAAGAACTATGGATGATTTGGCTCTTCTCAGTGCTACAGTGATCCATGACAGTCCCAAAGGACTCATGATGAAAAATGCTACCCCCCTCCAGAGAAAGAACTCATGTTGTCTGAATACAGACTGAAGCATACTATTTCCCTCTTCATTTCTTTTTTCCTCCCTTCCTCCCTCCCTTATTCCCTCCCTTCATTTCCTTCCCCTTCTTTCCTTTCTTCCTCTCTTCCTTCCTTTATTCACAAAATGACTAATATGGAAATATTTTATATGATAGTACATGTAGAATATTGGATTGCTTACCATCTCAGGGAGTGGGGGCAGGGGGAGGGAGGAAGAGATAGAATTTGGAACTCAAAACTTTAAAACGATGAATGTTAACAATTGTTTTTATATTTATGGGCAAAAATAAAATAATATTTTTAAAAAGTCAATACTAAAACAAAGTAAATAATAGCATGTAAGTCTATTCCGTAGTGAATCATGAATTCTATTATGAAAAGAAATCATTAAAACCTCAATTTAAGTCATACAGTACAAAGAAGATCTAGACCTCACATCTTGATCAGGTTTTCAATTTAAGAATAGCCCTTAATTTCTGTCAGTACTGAGGCCTCTTAACAATGATATCTAATTTAAAATTTAAAAGAGTACAAGAGAAGGAATGGAAATTCCCACTGAAGATTACACTGTGTATAGGTCTGAACTCTGCCTACAGTATCTTCATTATCTGTCTTCCTTCTGATGTCTGTATTCCACTCTGTCAGTCATCCAGTGCACAGGGACTTATAGAGCAACTCAAAAGCTAAAAAATAAAATATAACCTTTTCTACTTTATTAAACCCTTTCTGGAAGATGACATTTTTCAAATAAGCTACTTTATTTTTAGTTTCAATTTCCAGAAAGTTCCCCTTTCCAGATTAATTCTGGATATGTATAACATTTAATTAAAAATACATATGTATATATATGTATATATATAAATATATATATATATATTTATATATAAATGAAACAGTCATCAGAGAAAGTGATTCACTGTCTATAGTTCAATGAAAATTTTATTCTGATTCAGAATCAGAAACTCTTGGCTGTTCTTTAACTTGGCCTGCTATGAAAAATGTTCCATGGATTTTATTGGTTCCTTGAGGTGTGTCTACTGCCTTTCAACTGGCCCAAATATATTTATTCAATCCATATTTCCTGGCACTATCTATGAAATTTTGGCTTGGTTCTGGGAGAATTTGATTCTGCTTCAATAGCTCAGTGGCATTTCTATGAAACATTGCCAATAACAATAATAAAATCTTTACAAAATAAATAATAAATGGTAAATCTTGGCACAGAGTGCCTATTTATTTAAAAAATCTCATCTCCAATGAAGCTTCCTTTTCCATTTTCTAAGAGAGAGCAAAGTAGGACTTGGCCATGATTTTAAGATGTTAGGACCATTTGGGTCATATTCTCTTTCCAAATTCAAATCTTGTCATTGTTAGGAAAGTAGGAAAGGGAAAGTCTCTTCAGAAAGGGGCCCATGGGAAATGGAAGTGAACAGTCCATTTCAGTGGAACACTCATTTTGAGCAGGATCCAGGTCACTGACTTGGCACAAACCAATTTTTTTTCCCTTCAACTCAGTTACTAATGAACATACTGATTGCCCTCAAAAGGAAATTGGCAGCTGTGTGCTAGGCTCCACTGAGGAACTTATACTTTTAGGTAATCAAGCCATACCACTCTGCCCTCAATGAAGCATCCTGATAGGCCTCCAAGGAAAGACCTAAGTGGAACATTTTGAATAGGAACACAACCAAAAAACAAGAAGAAACGCTTCTCAGAAATTGAGATTATTATCTGAAGTAGGGGGCAAAATTGGTTGGAATTGTAGCCCAAATTCTGGTCTCTGGGTCCAGGTTTGAGGAAGTATTAATAAGAATGTGGTTCTTAGATTTCCAGTAATCAGGGATTTAAATATACTCTGCTAGAAGGGAAGTTGGAGATCTTCTAGTTTTGGGGTTCCATATTCTGCGGATAAATTTAGGGAGTCCATGAACATGAATAGCAAAAAAAATGCACTTTTTTTCAAAATGATAGTGTGAAAAATAATTTTTAATAATCATTATCTTGGTGATTTAGCCACACACCCCCCCCCCCTTATTCCAAAGTTCAATTTCTTCTTCAAAAGGATATTACTGATAATGAGATTGCATTGAGTCCCCTTATCTTGGTCAAACCCAGACCAAACTCAGAAGTAACTTAATCCAAAATAGGGAGGCATATTGTATCCTCCCTAGACTTAGGTGGAGATAAATTCTTACCAAGATTTTCTCCTTTTCTACTTCCTTGTCCAGAAACCAACCAGTTTGGGAGATCTTTCTAAAGACTTACCCAGGTCAACATGTAATCAGATAGTGAAAGAAACTCTTAAGTTTGGGCTAATGGGTGTATTCCTGTTTTTTGTGTTTGCTTAAAGAGAAAATGTTGATTCTTTCTATAGACAAGACGGGTAACATGGAAATTGATGTCTCTTTGACCAAGATTTAGATGACCTAAGTCATGTGCCCCAAGACCTTCATTTTAATATAGGATCCTTCCCCCAGTTAACCAATCAGAGTTGATTGGTGCCCCTTGGGAATACCTACTATTCAAAAGGCATATAAACTGTGTGCTCCAACCCCAAGAGGAGCTCTCACTTCCAAACTGTTAGCTCCCATGCATGTGCATACCACTTGCTTTCAGTGAAATAAAACATGAACTCAGGCAACCTAACTCTGTCTTTCTTAGACCAAACTCTCAAAAGTTGACAATAGGGTGGCTAGGTGGCACAGTGAATAGAGCACCAGTTCTGGAGTCAGGAGGACCTGAGTTCAAATCCACCCTCAGACAACTTGACACAATTATTAGCCATGTGACCTTGGGCAAGTTACTTAACCTAATCCTCCCCACCGAAAAAAATAAAGCAAAATAAAGTTGACAATAGGGTTCTGTAATTGTTTTCTGCTATTTTTTTTAATCCCCATCACTTAGCACAGTACATACTACAAATTTGGCACTTAACAAATGTTTATTGACTAATTCTAAGTATTTTACTTAATGTACTTACAACATTCTTTTGAGAAGTGTAAATAGACTTTACTATCTGTCCAAGGGCTCCATGACACACAAAAAAGTTAAGAACCCCTATCTAGTCTCATTCTTTTCTTCACTGAAGAGAGTAATTGGGATAAAGGGCCTCTTATACCAGAACATCATCCTAGTATGGAGTTAATATAGCATAGGGGAAAAATGCTAGGGAAAGTTACTTACCAATAAATGAGTTTTATTGTCCTTGAATACTTGGTTCAAATTTAGCTTCGAGATTATTTTCAGTACTCATTATTTGTTAAACTTGAACTATGTTCAGACCACTGAACATGACACAGGGTTAATCTGGGAATATTTTATAACCTAAAAATGACAGGTAACACATGCATAGAAGAAGGGTTCAAAATCTGGCATGTCTTGGATGGAGGGGGATGTACTTGTTCACAGCTACATGAATATGTAAGCTACAATAGAGGATTGGCACAGGGGATATTGAACAACTTGTGTCTACCCTTTGACTTGAATAACTATTTTCTCCTTTTTTTCCTCTGGTTTCATTCTTATATTGCTAGGAAAATATAAAAAAAGTGACAGGAATATTGTTAATATCAAATGTAATATTAATTTCTCTGTCAAAAGGTCACACTGCCAGTAAGAAAGCTTCTCCTTCTGAACAATCCTAATAATGTCAGAACTCTAGTAATGTCCTTCCATTCCTGCTCTTGAGGCCTTTAATCTCAAATAGATAGAGCTACCTGGGGACCTTACCCTGTAAACAAAGCCAACTTGAGCCACATCATTTACCAAAATAGCTGCTAATATGCTTGGGCCCCTCATTAGGATTTAAGACAAGTTAGATCATGAAGGGTAAAAAAACCAAAGAACCAAAAAAAACAGACAGCAGTGGGGCTGGGGTCTCATGACTAGGCCTGGCTACCTAATATGATTCCCTCCTTTTCTTCCCAAAAGTACAAAAAAAATTTGTAAGTTTTCTAGTGGGGATGAGGTGATGGGACCTGGACTCTTAAAAGGAAAAGATCATGTCTTTGAAAGTAACCCAGTCCTTGAATTTTCTCATACATTTCAGCCACCAGGATCACTAGTGTCTCACCCAAGGCATCTGGTCTATCCCAGCCTACCTAGATACTTGACAATCCTCTTTTCACTGTCATTCTTGACCTATCCCAAACTACTTTACTCCTTTCACTATTGCACCTGGCCCATCCCAGGCTGTTTACCAGTCCTTAATCCTATCCAGATCTTTCCACAGTTGGTTTTTTTTGTATATAAGTATCAGTCTTAACCCCATTAAGTTGCAGATTCATTAGGAATCTCCTGGGTACTACTGGCATTACAATAAACTGCCACTTTGACTAGAAGAAAGTTTGAGTTTTTGAATTTATTCCAGGCAAACCCCCCATACCCTGACATTTTGGGGTTCCCGGTAACCCTAGACTGCATCAGTGGGACATCTATATATTCAGATATGCATGACCTCAGGGCATCAGTCTTGCTATCCTGTTATCTCCATTAAAGATGCCTCATTCCTTCACTTATGAGCTTGATTTATTTCAGCACTTGACAAATGATATCTATCTAAATTTTAAGCTTTCATCTCTATCCTAAAATTTCTGTGCCATTCTAGGGTATCTGGTTTTGGTTTCTCCTGCTTACCTTCCATCTGCATATTGAAGCACCTGGGACTAACTGGCATTATTTTGGGAGTTATTTTGATCTATGCTTTGGGCAGAATGGAGTGGGTATGAGGAGCTACAGGCTCTGGGAACCTCATTGAATTCTCTTTGAATCTTCCCATTTGATGAGGCATTTGCCTGAGGCCATAAGCCTTTCATTATAGCTAGGGCCAAACCTCTGCTACTAGTCTAGCCCTCCATTGTTCAACTAGTTCCCACCCTTCATCCTCCCAAAATATCTATTCCCAAATCTGTTCCCTTAAACTAGCCTACCCCTCCATTGTCTGTCATCTCCAGGTAGCTTCCAGCTACTTCCCACCCTTAATCTCTCATTACTGGAGTCTGACTTCATCTGACTCCTCCTGAAGACCCTCCCCAAGCTCCTCCTCTAGACCACCCGTAGAACCCTCCCACAATCTTTCTGTGAGGGAGCCAAGAATTATCTAGTGCACACTCACTTTGTGTTAGATTATTGTGGTCCATTTGTCTAATGCAAGCATCACAGATCCTGAGGCTCCTTAAGAGTCTACCAATTATCTCAAATCTTTAATAAACTTTGCTTTACTTTGGCTGAGAGAAGACTTGAGTCGAATTCATTGAGCAGGACCCAGCATGTTGGTATTTTGGGGTCTTGAGCACCCCTAAACCTGAAATCTCAACATTTTATGGTTGTTTTTGGTCAAGGGGAAGGTAGGACCAATTGGTTAGAAGAGAGAACTTAGCCCTAATAAAGTAGGTAACCTTATCTTCAGCCTCAATGCTTGCCCAGAGTTTAGTGAGAGATGGAGAAAGTGGGAGCACTGTCAAGTCCCAGACTTCCAAGTCTTGAGAACACTGGAGGACAGGGTACCATGGAGGTGGCTGTACCACTTTTCCAACCTCAGGGACAATCCTTCCTCCAATGTCCCTCCTGGTCAGATGGGTATGGTTCTAGAGGTGTTGGTTCCTGGGGCTCCCTCTGGGGGGGGGGTGGGTCCTGGAGGGACACTACTTGGACCAGTGACCCTTCTTGTAGCATTGAAAGCAGGTTTCCCCACTGCCCAAGTGACTGGGCTTCCTCCAAGGGAGTCCCCTGGAGGGGATTTTCCTGGCCATGGCAACAGCCAAGAATCAAGCATGTTCTCTGTTCTGGTTCATTCCCTGTGTTCTTTCTCCTCTTCTACAACCAAGTCTCTGTTGTTAAAGACTCCAAAGCCATCTCCAGTAATTGGGCCTGAGGTGTTTGGGGTCCCAGTGCCAATTTCTGCAGTTTCCTCCTAATATCTGGGGCAGACTGATTAATGAAATGCATGTTAAGGATTGGTGCCCCTTCTAAAGAGTCAAGATCTAAATTCGTATACTTTTTAATAGCTTCTACTAGTCAGTCTTGGAAAAGGGTGGGGTTTTCCTTTTCTCTCTGAGTAATTTCATTAATTTTCTGATAATTTACTTGCTTTGAATGCAGTTCTTCGGCCTTCTAACAGGCAAAGTACCATATAGTTTCTTTTCCCCCTATTCTCACAAATCTAATAATCCCATCCTGGGTCACTAGTGGGAACAACAGTTGTTCCTGAGGGCATTTTGTGGGGTCACTGCTTGTCAAACGATCCCCAAATTTTGGGGCTTGCTCCTAGATGCTCCTTTTCTCCTCAGTGGAGCAACAGGTAGAGAAGAGGATATGCAAATCACCCCACAAAAGCTCAAATTGTAGGGATATGTCTGTGAAGCCCTCAGCAAACTTTGTTGAGTCTTTGGAGAACCTCAGCAATTTTTCTTTAACTTGGATGAGGTCTGCAATGGAGAACTGGACATGCATTCTAGTTGTCCCACTGGGAGAGAGATAGGCACTTCCCTTAGAGAAAAAAGCCCTGAAGATGCTATGGGGACAGTGGCTTGGGAACTGAGATAGGAAGTCCCACTTCTGGTGAGGGAGTGACTGGGGGGTGCTGGATGAATTGGATCAGACTGCAAGACCATGGGATCTGGCTGGCAAGGGGGAAGGTCAATTGGCACCTGAGGAGGGGAAGGGGTCAGAAGAGGAAATATTCCTAAGAATGCCATGGGGGTAGGGCCTGAGGCCTGAGTGGGTGTCACCTCAGGAGGAAGGGCTGCAGAGGGAGGCACCTCAGCAAGACCTGTGGTTGGGACCTGAGCAGGGGTTGCCTGGTGGGAAAGGGGCCATTGTGGGAGATGCAGGGTAGGAGATATGGATGGTGTAGGAGGCAGGAAAGGAGGGGTGTTGGGCTAGAGGAAAAGGGAAGGGAAACCAAAGGGAAAAGGGTTGGGGAGCAGCAGGAGGGGCTGGAGGAGCTGCCTTGGTGATTGTGATTGGGACCCGAGCAGGAGTTGTGGAGGGGGAAGGGGCTGTGGCCAAAGCCCTGGGAGCCATGCGAAGGGGTCATTTAATTGGTTCCTATTGCCCCTTTGTGGAGGGGCTGTAGCTTCAAGCATCTCACAGTCTTTCCTGACAACCATGTTCTAAGAGAGTTTGATAAAGGCCATTATGTAGGCAACTTCGATCCATTTTCCTTCTCAGCAACAGTATAACTCTAACTGCAAGAGAGAACTATCTTTTAAAGTCCCCAAAACAAGCCCTGCTTTGTGGTCCTCTAGGTGATACCGAGGTGAAACAGTGTTGCAAAAGAACACCGATTTTTTCTTTTTAAACTCTTTAGAGAAACTAAAATTTCCCCAATGTTGTAAAAGACAACCCAAAGGCAAACTTTTGGGAGCTAAAAAGGATCAACCCAATATAGGCAATAGGGGCTGGAAGTCCCTTCCTCCATAAGGGAAGATCAGGGAGTAAGCCTCAAAAAATAAAATAAACAAGACAAAGAAACCACAAAAAGGTACCTTAAGTTTTCCCAGTTCCCTAGCGCTGAGAAAATTGAAAGAATCTGGCTTACACTTCTAGATGGGGCATCTGTCCTTGTCCTCCATTCTTCAGAAGCTGTGCCCAGGTCCATGTCCTCTAACAACCAAACTGGACCAAGAACGTGAGAGTGTCAGGCTGAGTATGAGAGAGCCTCCTAGCTGTCTGACCTAATGGGACCTGAGAGGTTTAATCCTTAGGAGTGTGTGAGACCCCAAAATACCAACACTCTGGGTCCTACTGAATGAAATTTGACTCAAGTCTTCTCTCAGCCAAAGTAAAGCAAAGTTTATTAAAGATTCACCATAATGGGTAGATTCTTAAGGAGCCTCGGTATCTGTGATGCTTGCATTGGACAAGCGGGCCACAATAATCTGACACAAAGTGAGTCTAAACTAGATAATTCTTGGCTCCCTCACAGAATTATCTGTGACATTTGCATTGGATAAGGGGCCCAGAATATTCAAACACAGAGTGAGTGGGTGCTATATAATTCTCAATACCCTCTAGGTGTTAGATGGAGCTTATATGCAAGAAGGTTGTGGGAGGCTTCTAGGGGTGGTCTAGAGGAGGAGTTTGGGGAGGGTCTTCAGGAGGAGTCAAATGAGGTCAGACTCTAGTAATGAGAGATGAAGGGTGCACAATGGCTGGGAGGCTACCTGGAGATGACAGACAATGGAGGGCTAGGGTAGTTTAAGGGTAACAGATATAGATATTTTGGGAGGATCAAGGGTGGGGGATAGCTGGACAATGGAGGGCTAGGCTAGTAACAGAGATTTGGGGTGTAATGAAAGGCTTATGGCCTCAAGCAAATGCCTCATCAAATGGGAAGATTCAAGGAGAGTTCAAGTGGGTTCCAAGAGCCCGTACCTCAACAGGTATGGGGATGGAAAAAAGTAGAGCACACTTTTCATAAAGCACACTTTCCCTTTTCCTTTTGGTCATATTCTATTTAGAGAATAACATGAAGGACAGCCCCTTGGACCTTGTTATTTTCCTAGAGGTTTTATTTAATGGAGAAAGAAGAAATCCATTCTTAGGTGCTTGTGAGTATATATATATATATATATTTTTTTTTTCTTTAGGAAATAATAGAGTATTTATAACCTAATCAGTCAATAGGATTAAAGTTCTCTACTGTAGAGTATAAGTACCTTGAGGGTAGAATTTTTTTCCCTTGAAACATCAGTGTTTAGCATTATAGTAGACACTAAAATGCTTATTGAATTTTAAAATCCTTCCAATAATAGCCTTCATTAGCAAAATCTATTTAAATCCCTGATTACTGGGGAGCTAAGTAAGCAATACCTCACTAGGTAGTTGATTTTGTAATTCTGCAATTTTTGATATGTTTCATTATCCTTTTTCTAAAAAAAAAATCATCACATATTTCTACATGGGTTTTTGAATTCCATATGCCTGTTTTATAATCCTGCATTTTTCTGTCCTTTTAAAACATCTATTTGTATGCATTTATTCTGTTTTTATTCTGTTTTGTCTATTGTTTTATCAGGCAGTTTCAATATTCAGGCTCTCCATAAGCCTTTTCCCCTTACTCAGGAGCTGCAGTCTGTAATAATAGCAATCAAGGCAGTTCATTCTGACAAATGTGTGTCAGAAAGGGCCTGCTGTGACTCTGAAATATTGAAAGTGACTGATAACATAATGTGTGCAGCAGAATAAATGCATACAAATGGAAGTTTTAGCTGAGCAGTCAAAGTCCAAACTAAATACAGTGTCAGAGCTCAGCCCTGAAAGCTCTTCATGCCAGCGCTTACAATGGCAAATTACTGAATGCACTCTACAAAGTGTTTCAGGAATCAGGGGAAGGAAGGAGAAGAGTTTGGCACTTGTGCATCTTCTTTCTTTGCCTGGATTTAGGCAGAAAGCAGAGATGAAGTAATGTCCCCTTGCAAACTTTCTGAAGTGGAAAGTCATTTGGAATTTATGAAGAGAAAGAATAGAGCAGAGATACAGAACTAGGAAATGCAAAGATATGGGACTGGAAATTTAACCAATAGGACGTATTACCAAAGAGGGAAAATCAAACCAGTTAATAAAGGACATCATGGTTCTGGAATATAAGACCACTTAATTTAAAACCTCAGAGAGTATGAGAGCACCCAGGTTGGCAATTTAATAAAACTTTTACTTAGCTTTTTTTTTTTCAAGCTGACATATTGGAGATGCAATGCTTTTTTCAGTTGATAATAAAAATAATACTGCTCCTCACCATTTAATATTTGAACAACGAACAAATGACAAGCACAGGCTCTTTCTATCAGAGATGCACTGGCTTTGCATATTTTTGGCTCACTCACCCTCTTGCAATGAAACTATCAGTAAAATCAGGCAGTTGAATTTCATATTTCCTTTTTTTTTTTTTTTGGAAGTACAGTTGGGGTTAAGAGGTTAAGTGACTTGCCCAAGGTCATGTAGCTAGTAAGTGTTAAGTGTCTGAGGCCAGATTTGAACTCAGGTCCTCCTGACTCTAGGACTGGTTCTCTATTCACTGCACCACCCAGACACCCCTGAATTTCATATTTCTTACAGTGGGGAATCATCCTTATTCAGAGTGCTTAAGCAGTGTATTAGCAAGCACCCTAGCACACCCAGCATGACCTGCTAGTATGGGTTCTTTGATCTGCTTTCAAAAGAAAGACTGCTCAAAAAGGGGTTACCAGTCCTACTTTTAATTACATTCACTAGTTTAGGTGAAAGGTCAGTACTCTGAATGTGGAGAAAATAGAAAATCCAAGCAGAGAAATTACACATAGAGAAACTAGCACAAAGACCAAGAGACAGGGCTCCAGCTGTCTGAACATCGTATTATTGCTATACACTTTACATGCATCACCAGATGGAGGGAGCACAGCCATCTAATCAGTCAGGGGCTCTGAACATATGGCTACTCAGAATCTTGACAAGGAAATCAAAAGATCCTTCTCATGAGTGAACCCCTCCCAAGCAAAATGCCAACCTTCCATGATATATAACAAAGACTTGGCTCAGATCAGATCAATCCTTCAGATGTTCACAATTTAAGCCTGAGACTGGAAAACTGAAACCCCAAAAGAAAATAACAAAAATCCCACCTTGCTTGTGCTTACAAGTAGCTCCTGGAGTGGGCAATCTGTGGCCTCAAAACCATATGTAACCCTCTAGGTCCTCAAGTGCAGTCCTTTGAATGAATCTGTGCTTCACTTGAGGATCTAGAGGGCCACGTGTGGCCTCTAGGCTGCAGGTTCCCCACCTCTGAGCTAGGTGGATAGAGTACTTGACCTGGAGTCAGGAAGATCTGAGTTCAAATCTAGTCTCAAGCATTTACCAACTGTGTGATCCTGGGCAAGTCACTTAATCTCTGTTTGCCTCAATTTCCTCTGCTGCAAAATTGGAATAATGACATTACCTTCCTCCCACTTAGCACAGTGCCTAGCACCTAATAGGAAGTTAATAAATACTTATTGCTCCCCTTTCCCATCCAAGGAAAAATCAGGTCCTTTAATCAACAAAATTGGATTGCCCAGGGAAAGGGGATGGGCCGATCAGTTAAAAGATTCCAAAAGAAACCAAACTTTTTTTTCTTTTTTGATAACTCTATTCAAGCCAGTCATTTATTCTTCCTGGGCAATGTCACAGCTAGAACTAAGAGTTAAGTGGGTTTGTGAGCTGTCTATTGGCAACATTCACACATGACAAAGTAGGCTGCTTCTGGGCATTATTACAAATCCAGTGTGCTTCAATTCAGGTTCTTTTCAGAAGTGAGAATGAATTTAGTGCTTGTGAAACTCAGAGTTCAGCAGTATGAGCTACAGACTTCATGGTGTTGGCAGGTGCCTTAGGAGCCAACCCCACACATATTAACCAATAAAAACCCAACTTGCTTCCTCTGCCATTATAATTGTGTATATCTGTTAAAGACTGAAAACCATTCTGAAAAGCATGACAAAGAGAGTTTGTCTCCAAATCCAGTCACAGATTCAGGTTAATGACTTCATCCTTTATTCTTTGGCCTTGTAGAGTTTTATTTTTCCTTTTCTTCAAATGAATCCTTATAGGATTGACTTTTTTTCCCTTCCTTTTAACCAATTTATGAGACCTAAAGAATCTATATTAATCATTTGCTTTCATCTCAATCCCACAGGCTGCAGTTCTTATGCCATTAGAGTATATTTTCAAATTAGATATAAGAACAAAGCTGTGATTTCTTTAAAGTGGTTTCAAGAGACTAGGAGTATTGAGAAATTGTGGAGCTGCATATTTCATATTCCACAAAATTAAAAAAAAAGCAATCCATGTTGAATTTGACCTGAAAGGCATGACTTTAGGTCTAATGTCCATCCCCTTAGTCCCTTCCCTCAAAGAGTATTATGCAGTCTGAGAAGGGGAATCTATGAGGCCAAGAGTAGGAGGAACTAAAAGGGAAAAGTACTTCTTTTTAATTAAATTCAATGTCTCAAATGTACAGCATTAAGGGTACTTATGAGAGGTACTTGAAGATCTGTGTTCAAGGCCTGGCTCTGAAACCTAATGGCTCTTTGACCCTAGACAAGTCTAGACATCATCTTCATCTCTCTCCCACCAAAATGCTGGACTCTGCCCATGGAAGCTTTCTCCTGGTAGAGGCAGATAAGGAGGTATGGTGGACAGGATTCTGGACCTTGACAGTTCAATATCTGTTTCAGATGACTGTTTAACCCCAGGGAATCACTTGACCAGGTTTTTAAACCAGTTTTTAACAGGCATTTATTATGAACTCAAGGTAAGATTCATTTCTCACCTGTATGGAATTTTGTATTTTAAGATACATATACCATTATGGAGACACAGGTGGAAATTAGCAAGAGATAGGACTAAAGAAACATGCCAAAATATGGCATTTGGGCAAAAAAAGCAAAACAAATGGATTATATAAAATATGTATATTGTATTGTTTACAAAAAAAAGTGCATATTCCCAGGCTGGATCTTAAACTGTTTCCCAAAACATAGCAGTCAGTTGTTGCCAGTGTCATATGAAAATAGGTTTCCATTTTTAAAGTTTTTGCTTAATAAACTGAAATCTGTTTTCTCTCCCTTCCATAAATTTCTTCTTATATAGCTACACCTATATCTGTATCTATGTAGTCAGGCAAAATAAATTCTGTTGTCCATATTCAAAACAACATAACTTTAATTCTGTATCCTGAATTGATCATCATGTTTAAATTTTGTTCTATTTTTTTTTTTGAAAGGGGGAAGGCAAGGCAATTGGGGTTAAGTGACTTGCCCAAGGTCACACTACTAGTAGAGTGTGCCAAGTGTCTAAGGCTGGATTCTAACTCAGGTGCTCCTGATTTCAGGGCTGGTACTCTATTTACTGAACCACCTAGATGTCCCTAAATTTTTTTTAGAATCATGAATGGTCATTGCATTGATAATGGTTCTTATAACTTTCAAAGCTGTTTGCCATTATGCTATATTGTTATTTATTGCATAAAGTACTTCCCTGGTTTTACTTATTTCATTCTTAATCACTTTATAAAAGATTTAAAAAATGTTTGTTTTTGCAATATTGGTGCTATAATAAAATTTGTTTTTCTGATTCTGTTTTCTTCACTCTGTTAATTTATGTAAGTCTTTCTTTATTAACAAGGAAGGAAGGAAGAAGCACTTATGAAGTATCTACTATGTATTAAGCAAGGCAGCTAGATAGCTCAGATGATAGTATGCTGGGCCTGGAGTCAGAAAGACCTGAGTTTAAATCTGACCTTAGACATTCTCTAATTGTATGACCCTGGGTATGTCACTTAGCTTTGTTTGCCTCAGTTCCTCATCTGTAAAAGAGTTCCAGAAGTAAATGGCAAACTACTGGAGTATCTTTGCCAAGATAATCCCGAATGAGGTCATAAAGAATTGGATTAGGGGCGGTTAGGTGGCACAGTGAGTAGAGCGTCGGCCCTGGAGTCAGAAGGACCTGAGTTTGGATCTGGCCTCAGACATTTAACACACACAAACAAAAACCTAGCCGTGTGACCTTGGGCCAGTTACTTAACCCCAATTGCCCTCCAAAAAAAAGCAAAAAATCAAGTGCCAGGGAAGTTTTGTTGCCTTTTAAGGAAAACTGATTCTTATTGCTGACCCTTTGATATGACTGATTTATACATTTCTTAAATCTTAGTAGTCTTTTATTACATTCATATACCACAGTTTGTTCAGCCTTTCCTCAATTGATGGGTATCCCTTAGTAACTTTTCCTCTTTCTTTGATCTTTTTTTGGTATAGGCCTAATAACATTATAGCTGGGTCAAAAAACATTCATTGTTAAAGTAACTTTTTGTGTATAATTCTAAGTTGCTTTACAGGTGATTGAACCATTCATAGGTGCATCTATAGTGCACTAATGCTTTCCTACAACCCTTCCAATATTTGTTATTTTTCTGTGCTGATCTGGTGGAGGTAAGGTGGAATGTCAGAATTGCTTTAATTTGTATTTCTCTTTGTAGAATTTTTAAAAATATCACTATAGATAGGCTGGCTTTCTTTTCTTGAGAACTGCCTGTTTATATCCATTTATCATTTGGGGAATGGCTCTTATTCTTATACATTTGAATCAGTTTCTTATATATCATGGAAATGGGACCTTTATCAGAAAAACTCATGGCAAAAATATATTTTTTAGTTGTTCCCCTTTTAACCTTAGTATTATTGGATTTATTTGTACAAAGGCACTTTTTAATTTTATGTAATCAAACATCCTTTTTATTCTTCTTCTGTGATACTCTCTATTCTTTCTTTGGTCATGAACTTTCCTCGATCTGATAAGGGTATTTTTTCATGTTTCTGTAATTTGTTTATAAGGCAAACTCTATCCAATTGGAGCTCATCTTGCTATGAGGTATTGATCTAAATCTAATATCTCCCAAACTACTTTCCAAATATCCCAATTTTAGATATAGAGAAGTTGAAGATTAGCAACATGATAATCCCTCCTTATTTTTCTTCCTTTTTTCCTTCATTTTTAAGCTTCTAGTCCTCCTCTTTTTCTAATTGAAAATAACATTGCCATCTGAAATACTCAGGTACTTTGTGGGTACCACAAAGAAGGAATATGAAACTAAAGAATTTGAATCTAGGAAGAAAAAGTGACTGCCATGGGAAATATCCACCATGCAAAATCATTCAAAAGAAGCCACTGCACAAGGTCCATAGTTTAATAATGGTCTATTTTCACAGACTTCTCAATCTCTCTTTTTTCCCCCTAGCAATATCACAAAGAATTTAAGCCTGAGGACTTACAGATTCCCTTTACCAGGAGTCATGGTGCAATGTGTGTCTGCCACATGGTATAAAGCTTCACAGAATGGCACATCATCTTAGAACCTCTTTCTTTCATTGCAGTAGTTCTAAATTCTACCATTCTCAGTAAAACTTGCAGCTGGCAGAGCTGATGATACAGACAAAATAATTTTGGTAGAAAAGAAAAGGGGTATTTTTTACTTATATGTGCTATTGGTAGTACCAGATCAATTTGTCCAAGTCTGAAAAGAGTAGATGAAGCTATAAAGATGTTCCATTATTAAAAACCCCTTAAGGAACTTCAAAATTAGAATTCATATCTTAAATAAGTATTAGGATGTATTTTGGATTTTGGTAACAGTGTGTATTTGAGACCCTAAAATGGTCACTTTCACTTCTGAATACAATTGAAAATCTGCCTTTTCCAGTATTCAGTGGCTGATTGGAACCTTTGTTTTAGAACATATTTTTTTTTTTATTTGTAGTATGATTATAAAAGGTTTCCAAGGTATAGGTTTCTTTTAAAGCTTTCAGTGTGTTACTCTTTTTATTTCAATCAATAAAATCACTAAAATATTTATTTGAATAATTTAAAAAGTTGTGCTCTTTTAACAGAGCTGTATCTTATTAGTTTTTGCTCTTTTCTACTTGCACTAAAGGTTAAAAGCATTCTTAAATTTTAAATTGGACAGATGATTCTGAATAAACTATCTTGAAGGAGGATATTTTTTGGGGGGGGGGGGATTTCTGGTTGCTCGTCTAATAGTCATTCAGGCAGTAAGGCCATCCCTGTTCTGCCAAGTACCATATTACACAATGACAATTAATCAAGTTTGTAGAAGATATGGTCTTGTTGACAAATGAACTGAAAAGTTAATAAGGGAGCTGAAAACATAAAAAAAGTATATGAAATAATATCCATGTACCCCTATGCATTTATGTATATATATACATACATATACATGTACATGCACATGTACATATACATATACATACACATTCACCTAAACTTTTCCATCTCCTCCCCTCAAAGGGAGGAAAGTAGAAAATTATTCTTCTATTACAATTTTATCAAGAAGGTGGAAGGTAGTGAAGGTGGAAGAGGCCAACAACTTTTTTTGGAGGCTTAAAGTAAAAGGAGAAATGCTAAAATCTGCTTGCACAACTTCCTAAGGTCCTGCCAAGTCTTTATTCTCACTTACATTAGCAATAGCCAAAAGAGATCCATAGGTTTGTATGGGACTGCTGGAGGATTGATTGGTTAGGAAAAAACAAAACAAAACATTACTTCTATCATCATCTAACTTTGGCATGGGGTGGTAGTCTAGCTTGGGTATGGGGGGTGCCAATGAGGAGGAGCCCACTGCCCCTAAGGTAGACCGTTCCAATCTGGGGCAGTTCTGTTAGGAAAATTTTCCTGATATTAATTTTAAATTGAATCTTCTTGCAACTTTCACTCACTACTCCTCTTTCTATCCTTTAGGGATATATGTAAGGATCCTACTCACTCTTGCACATGACAGATTATCATTCCCCTTTCTCTTCCCCCTTCCCTCCTGACCTTGGTCTTCTTTTGAAAAGACACTGCAGGTAGGCAATGAACTGCTTCAGATTGATCAGAATCATTTATCTATAGCTCAAAGAGACCTCAGAGGTCATTTTAGTCTCATGCTCTTTTGTGGGGGGGTACGGGCACAAATAAGGAAAAAGAGACCCAGAGAAGTGATTTGCCCAATTACATAGGTAGTGTCTGGGGTGGGATATGAACCTATATCCTCTGACTCTAGCATCAATGCTCTTTCCAATGTACTAGACTGAATAGAAGGAAGAGAGTGACTTGTATTTCATTTGGGGAACTTGCATTGTTTTTAAGTAATATCAAGCATCTACCTTAAGCAAAAGATCTTTTTCATAACAATATCCTTCTGATAATTCTACAGTATAGAGAATTGTCTTGGCCTCTGAAAAACTAAAGTTTCAGGACAGCCAAAGTGCAATGAGATTACATATATATATATATATATATATATATATATATATATATATATATATATATATATATATATATATATATAATACATACATATATCTATATACATACATATATATACACATACATATGCACATATACATGCATACATACATACATACATATATATATACACACATATATATATATATATATATATATGTAATCTCATTGCACAGTTTATGCAAACTGTGAAGAGGAGAGGAAGATTCCCCAGATCCCTGGAGACCCTTTGGGAAGGAGTTATGAGAGATCATGGGCCAAAATCTTAATCATATAGGTAAGGTTGGTATGGGGTACAGTCTTATTGCAGGGAGTGGCCACATTAAGGTGATCACAAATTTATCCAATGAGCATTTATTATAAAGTGCCTACTATGTGTCAGGGACTTGGCCGGGGTCAGTGATATAAAGACACCTTTTGCCCTCAACAAGCTTCCATTCTAGAATGAATTAATGATATTTTCAACATTTTATTTCATTAGCATAAATGCGATTTCATAGGAAGACATAGGAGACACATAAGAAATCTCATTGATTAATTAAATAAAATTAATCTCTTAATATGGAAAATAGTCTCTTATAACTAATGAAAGCTTTTATTCCATATGAAATTGTCATGGCTAAAATTTATGCCAATTAAATAAAATGTTGTTGAAAATACCATTCATTTCATTTCTTGAAAATATGCATAGTTAATGAGATTTCTGATGTGTCCAGACTTTAGGGACACCCTATACTGGGGGACCAGGAAGTAACACGTACACAGAATATCTTTTATTCCTTTTTGAAAGAGCAAAGACTAGAGAATGTGCATTTCATAATGCCACTACTTTATATTCTTTATTCTCCATTTTGCTTCTTGTCTTTCCTGGGTCTGCTCCAAAAGCTATACTTCTGACTTAGGTTTTAAGCTAACAAAGATCCCTCAGAATTTGAAATGACATAATTTTGTTCCTGAGTGGGTTCAGGAACAAAAGGCCTGGAGACATGACCTTGACATCATAGTAGTGGGGTTACTTTTTTTTTTGTTTGTTTTTTGTTTTTGTTTGCTTTTTGGAGGGCAACTGGGGTTAAGTAACTTGCCCAAGGTCACACGGCTAGGTTTTTGTTTGTGTGCTAAGTGTCTGAGGCCTGATCTGAACTCAGGTCCTTCTGACTCCAGGGCCGGTGCTCTACTCACTGCACCCCCTAGCCGCCCCTGTGTGGGGTTACTTTTTAAAACACTAAAACCTTATTCTTTAAATTTGGTCATTTTTTAAACCTTATTCTTTAAGAAAACTAGAGAATACTTATGCCATATTAAAGATACGGTTCAACTCAAAAACAATCACTTACATGAGGACTTCTTTGTGATCTCCATATTTTCTAACGCCTGTTTTGAGATTACTTGTTATTTATTTTATTCATACTTTATACCTCCTGTTCTGGTGGGGTGGTGGGTGGAGGAAGGCCAAAGCCTAACAGTTTGATCACTAGGTCAAAGAGTAGGAAAAACTTAGTAACTTTTCTCCCATAATTCTAAATCAATTCCATCAAAAATGTATATTTTTTAAGCCCTTGAAAATTGACTATTTCTGTCTTTTATCATTTTTGTTATTTTAATTGGATGAAAATTCAATTTCTCCTATTATTAATGATTTGGAGCATTTTCTTAAACAATTTTATTATTCCCTTGGGATTGTTTAGATTTCTCAAAACTATTCATACCCTTTGACCCAGTATTAGCATGTAACGAGAAATATCCCTGCTGAGACAGCTTCACCTCTTCATTTCCTTTGCACCTATTTTGACTCTTTCTTTCATAATTTTAATACTCAAAAGCTGCTTCTGTTAACTAATTTGTTTCTCAGAGTCACTGATATAGGAATTGGGAAGGGGTATACTTTGAGTGGATAATTGAGATTGACTACGACTGTAAATAAGTACATTGACATTATAGTCAGTTTCCCCTGAGTTCTGTTAATGTGAATCAGTTCATCCAACTTGGTTACCTGTGGGAAAGATAATCGAATCCAATTTCTGGATCTGCAAATTGAGATCCAGACTGTGGAACAGAGAAAGGTTGTGTACGTAGTGCCACACAGTAATTGCTTGTTGATTTGAACTGCACTGCAAAAAAAAGGTAAAAATTCTTCATTCATCTTAAATCTGTGTAAGAATGTATATGAAATGAGAAAAGGGAAATAAATTGGTGATCTATCCTAGATGAGGTGGCAGGCATGGGATGATAGGGAAGAAACTAAATTGGGGCATCTATAGGCAAAAGGAAAATTAGGCAGAGATCATCATTTTTACTATTTCAACTTCCTTTCATCATTTCCCTCCCATCTTTTGTCATCCTTCTATGGCTTGTTTCTAGACATTGATTTCTCCCATGTTATTCCTAAGTGCCATCTAATTTTCCATTTCCTGTAGACTTTCATCTACTTTTCGGCTCCAGATTTCACTGTACAACCACCAAGTCTTAACTAGACTATTTGGAATCTATTCCTTTAGGACTTTGTTATTTGAATTAAATCCCTGAGTAAATGTTAGTAGCCTGACATGTTTTCTAAGCCTTAAACTAAAATAATAGCTCTCTAATTTGGGGGATTTCAGAGACAGTGATAGAACAATTTGGTGGAAAGGGGTCTTAATGGTTACTCAAATCACAGTCTATTAGTCACAGATTAACAGACAAAAATCCCTGCTGTGATTTTGGGAAGATATCGATTCCAGGAATCCTGATCACTGTGTTGAAGGGTATAACAAAACACTGAATAAGTTTAGGCCTTATATGTGTACTGGCTGTTGTTGATTTGAAGTACTTCAGAAATTCTTTAACAAAGTAAAAATAAAAGAAAAATTTATGTTAATTGGCTGGCAGAATACAGCATGGATCCTTGAAGGACACTAGTAGAATTCTACATTTTGTAGGTAATGCTTTAGGGATTTGGGATAGACATTGATTGAAGAACAGAAATTCCAAGAAGTAAGGAAATGTCTCTAAAATAGAACATTGTTGTAAAAAAGAGGCCTTAAAAGCTAAATTGTAAAGGACAATACTTAATAATCTCTGTTTGAATTTTGAAATTCTGAACTTAACAAATACCAAATAAAAGGAGCATTTCTATATGGAAATTAGAACAGAAAAAGATGTGTGAAACCACTAATCTGCAATATGCACAACTTACCCCCCCCCTTTAAATGTAATTATAAATTTAATAACCTTCAAAGCTGTCCTATTTCTTTGAGTTTTCTATTGCCCTCTTTTTTCCCCACTGTGTATTAAAAATAAAAACTTCAATGACTTTTTCCTTTCTCTTCTTTTTTAAAGTTACTATTACTAGACCCCCTTCTCCCATTTCCCAACACTCTATATCCATATTTGAAAAAAGAAAAACAAAAAATTTGTAACAAATACATATAGTCAAGCAAAAAAAAATCAAGGCATTGGCCATGTATAAAAATATATGTCTCATTCTATGCCTTAAGTTTATTACATATCTGTCAAAAGATGGGTAGCATGCTACATTGTAAGTCTGGAGTTGAGATTGGTCATTGCATTTATCGGTGTTGTTCTTTACATTTTGATATTATGGCATAAATTGCTCTATGGATTCTTCTCACTTCACTCTGAATCAATTCATACTAGTCTTTTAAGGTTTCTATGAAAGGATAACTTTAGCAATTTTTTATAATGCAATAGTATTACATTACATTTGTATACCATAGTTTGTTCATTCTCCAATTAATGAGCATCTCCTTAATTTCCAGCTCTTTAACTCTGTATAAAAGAGCTACTATAAACAGTTTTCTTCATATACATCTTTTAATCTTTAGTTGATCTCTCTGTAAAAGCCTCATTGTATCACTAGGTCAAAAATATAGACAGTTAAGTGACTTTTAAATATACTTCCAAATTACTTTCCAGAATAACTGGACCAATGCCCTCTTTTCCCATGTCCCTTTCAAAAAGTTTCATTTTCCTTGTTTGTTTTTTCTGAAAATCTCATAGATCTGATGTGGCACCTGAGAGTTATTTTGTTATTTTGATGAGGAGCTCTCTAATTAGTGATTTTGAGCATATATTCATATGACTGTTTACAGCTTGAACTTTTTCCTTTGGGGACTGCCTACTCAGTCTTTGGCCATTCACCTATTAAAGAATAACTTTTGTTTTCATAAATTTTAATGTTTCTTATATATCTTAAATATCAGACCTTTACCAGAGAAGCTTGTTGTAAAGATTGTTTTATTTTTCTATCTTTAATTTTAACTGCATTGATTTCAATTTTATATAACCAAACTTTTTATTTTATCATCTAAGATTTTCTCTATGTTATGAAACCGTACAGTTGTGAAAAGGTTTTTCTTTTTTCCTTGCTTTTCAAATTCATTCATGATGTGACTTTTTTTTTTTTAAAGCAATTGGGGTTAAGTAACTTGCTCAAGGTTACAAGGCTAGTCATTTGATTTATGCGTGGGTGCTCATTTTCTGAGGCCGGATCTGATCTCGGGTCATCCAAACTCCGAGGCCGGCGCTCTTACTCACTGCGCCACCTAGCCGCCCCTTTAGGGCAATTGGGGTTAAGTAACTTGCCCAAGGTTACACGGCTAGGTTTTTGTTTGTGCGGATTAGGTGTCGGAGGCCGGCTCCGAACTCAGGTCCTTCTGATTCCAGGGCCGGCGCTCTATTCACTGCGCCACCTAGCCGCCCCATGATGTGACTTTTTATATCCAAGTTATGTATCCATTTGGAGTTTGGCATATGGTGTGAAAGTTAGTCTAACCCTAATTTCTGTAAGACTATTTTCAAGTTATTTTGTTTAATAGTTTTTGCTGAAGAATAAGAAATTGAGCCTTTGAGTTTAACATTCTGCTTCCAAGATCAGCTGCTTCTGTTTGTTGTATACCTAATCTGTTCCACTGGTTGACTTTTCTATTTTTTGTTTATTACAAAATCATTTTAATTATGTTACTTTGTAATATAATTTGAATTCTGGTACTGTCATGCAACTTTCTTTCCCATTTTTAATCATTATTTTTTAAAATACTTTATTAACTTCTGGTTTACATCATTCATTTCCGACAGATTTTGAGTTACAATTATTTCCCCATTTTCCTCCTACCGACCACCCCAGAATAGCAGTCCCACAGGATATCCCCTCATCCAATCTGCTCTCTCCCATATCTTCTCCCATACCCGTTTTGACTTTTCCAGTAGGGCAAGGTGATACTCTGCACCCCAATGACTGTATATCTTATTTCCCAATTATATGTAAAATAGTATTAATAAAAGCATTTATATATTTTTAAACATTTGATTTTAAAACTTTGAATTCCAGATTCATTCCCTTCCTCCCTTGTCATCCACCCCTACTGGGAAGATAAGCAATTCAGTATATGTTGTACATGTGTAGCTATGCAAAACATTACCATAGTAGATATATTGTAAAAGACTGACTATATTTCCCTCCCTCTTATTCTGCCTCCCACTTGGTCTATTCCCTACTTTGATCCTGTCCCTTTTCAAAAGTGGGTCCTCCCAACTTCCCTCCCCTGCTACCCTCCTAACCCTCCCTTCCATCATCCCCCTCTTATCTCCTTTCCCCTTACTCTCCTCTAGGGTGAGATATCCTATTTAGTATGTATGTCATTCTCTCCCTGATCCAAATTCAATGAGAATAAGGTTTTGCCTTTTTGCCTTCTTTTCTTCCCCTCCCTTGTAACCATTTTCCCCTGCCTCTTCTATATGAGAAAGTTTTCCCCATTCTGTCTCTCCCTAGCTCCTCTCATTATATTCTTCTCTCACCTCTTAATTTCACCTGTTAAGTATTATCCCTTCCTATTAAAATGGTCCTGTGCCCTCTACCTATGTATACCTCTAAACACATATACACACATTCACATATGTATTCATATGTCTATAAACCCTTCTTCAACTATTTCCATACTGAGAAAGGTTTCATCAGTTACAGTTATCATTTTTCCATGTAGGAATGTAAATAGTTCAACTTTGATAAGTTTATTATGATTTCTTTTCCCTGTTTCCTTTCTCAAGCATCTCTTGCTTCTTGTATCTGAATGTCAAATTTTCTATTCATCTTTGGTTTTTTCATCAAGAATGCTTGAAAGTCCTCTATTCCAGGGGCAGCTAGGTGGTGCAGTGAGTAGAGCGCAGGCCCTGGAGTCAGAAGGACCTGAGTTCGGATCTGGCCTCCGACACTTAACCCACACAAACAAAAACCTAGCCGTGTGACCTTGGGCAAGTTACTTAACCCCAATTGCCCTAAAAGGGGCAGCTAGGCGGCGCAGTGAGTAAGAGCGCTGGCCTCAGAGTTGGGATGACCCGAGATCAAATCCGGCCTCAGAAAATGAGCACCCACACATAAATAATGACTAGCTGTGTAACCTTGAGCAAGTTACTTAACCCCAATTGCTTAAAAAAAAAAAAGTCCTCTATTTCACTGAATGACCATATCTTCCCTTGAAACATGGTACTCAGTTTTGATGGGTAGGTGATTCTTGGTTTTATTCCCAGCTCCTTTGCCCTCTGGAATATCATAATCCAAGCCCTTTGATCCCCCAGTGTAGAAACTGCCAGATCCTGTGCTATCCTGATTGCATTTCCACAATATTGACATTGTTTCTTCCTGGCTGCTTGTAATATTTTCTCTTTGATCTGGGAATTCTGGAACCTGGCTATAATATTCCTAGGAGTTTTCTTTTTGGGATCTTTTTCAGGAGGTGATCATTGGATTCTTTTAACCTCTATTTTTCCCTCTGGTTCTAAAATATCAGGGCCATTTTCCTTGAGAATTTCTTGAAGGATGATTTCTAGGTTCTTTCTTTGATCATGGTTTTCAGGTAGTCCAATAATTTTTAAATTATCTCTCCTGGATCTGTTTTCCAGGTCATGAGATATTTCCCATTGCCTTCTATTCTTTCATTTCTTTGGATCTGCTTAACAGCATCTTGATTTCTCATAAAGTCACTAGCTTCTATTTGCTCCAATCTAATTCTGAAGGAATGATTCCCTTCAGTGAGCTTTTGAGATTCTTTTTCCATATGGAAAATTTGGCTTTTTAAGGCATTCTTCTCCTCATTGCCTTTTTGAGCCTCTTTTGCCATTTGAGTTATTTGGTGTTATTTTCCTCAGTTAGGCTGCTGACTCTCATTTCATACTTTTCTTGCATCTTTCTCATTTCTCTTCCCAATTTTTTGTCCACTTCTCTTATCTGCTTCTTAAGGCCCTCTATGGCCTGTAACCAGCTTGTATTTTCATTTGGGGCTTTTGTTGCTGGAGTTCTGACCTCCCAGTCCTCCTCCTGTTCCATTCTTTGATCCTCTTTGCCCCCAAAAGAGGAGTCTAATGTTCGATTTTTCTGTTTATTTTGTTTCCTTTGCCTGGGCATGTTGCCATCAATTACTTGACTTTTGGGCTTTTTGCCACAGTAGGTCTCTGCCACCAGCCAGGGGAGCTTCTGCCCCAAACACTGGGGTTTTCTCAGCTGCCAGCAGTATTAGTTGGGTGCCCTCTCTGCCCTGACCAGCTTGCCTCCACACAGTTCTAGCAAGCTGGTCACACACCCCAAGACCTCCACCATAGACCACAATCCAAATCCAAGAAGGTTAAGGCAAGAGTGATTACCCCCCCACCCCCAGGCTGATCACCATGTCCCCCCACAGTCCGCAGGCCAGGAGCTGAAGCTGCAACATGGTGCTCGATGCACCATGGCTACTCAGCGTCTTCACCACCCCCCCCTCCCGGGGAAAGAGGCCAATGCGCTCTCCCAACTAGTAGGTCCCAAAGTCTTTAGGGCACTGAACTCTTACTTTGTGCTAGGCAACTATGTTGATAATTCTGGAAAATCCACAGCTGCTGGTATTCTGGAGTCCTTCCAGCCAGCTGCTGGTTGGGCCACCCTGGGGCTAAAACCTCCAACTCATGACTGGGCTTGGCTCCCAGAGAGCTGTGCTGGATGCTCCCTGCCAAGCTGCCAGGCTGTTCTCAGTGGGAGGTAAGCTTCTCTGTGTCATTTTGTGGGTTCTGTAGCTCCAGAGTTCATTCAGAGTCCCTTTTTTATATAAATTGGAAGTGGTGTGGGCTGGAGCACTGCAGAAGTGTTGTTTCTACACTGCCATCTTGACTCTGCCCCCCTTTAATCATTATTTCCATTGTTATTCTTGATCTTTTTTTTTCTTCCTGATTAAATTTTTTTGAGTGTGACCTAATATTCTACATGGATAAACTACAAGTTCCCCTTTCTTTTGATCATGATATAATTATTTTACTTATTTTGATAAGAATCTCATCAGTCTTCACATTTTAGGTGATCTTTCTAAGGGTAGTTACGTGTATAAGAACTGTTGGGTATTAATAATTTAATTTTTAAAACTTGATGTACTGATGTACTGCCTGTGTGTCTTTGAACTAGTCACTTAACCTTTCTTATTTTCAGTTTCTCTTCTATAAAATGATGAGGTAGGACCCCATATGGGCTCAAGGTCCACAGTTCAAGAAGCACTTAAGGTGTTGCAAGTGGAAAACATTTAAGAAATCCTACACTAGATGACCTTGAAAGTCCTTTCTGACTATGATCCTATAATGCCTTTTGTTTTGTTTTCTTTCTTGCACCATTGCAACTTTCCCAAATTTCCCTTTCCAGAAAATACTTTTCTATAACAAAGAAAAATAGGAAAATAAAAACATGTCACAGCTGCAATATATACAATAGTCTATACTCATAGTCATCTTCCAACTCTCCTATAAAGAAGTGTGTTTCATCAGTTCTTTGGAACCAAGACTTGTAATCACATTTATTCTGATATCTTTAAAGTTGCTTCCATTTGTATGATAATAATCATTGTTTATATTGTTCTCCTGGTTCTTCTTAGTTCACTCTGTATCAATTCTATATCTTTTCACATTTCTTTTATCTCTCATAAACATAATTTATTATACCCAATGCTATTTTATTATATTCACCTAAGAATTTGTTTTCAGAATTTTATTCCATAAAAAATATTTTCCTATTTTTATACTACCCCTCCAACATTTAAAATTTTTTCCCCAGTATGATGTGTGTGATACATTTTAGTTTGAATTTTTCTTATTAAAAGGGATTTAGAACTTTTCACATATGATTGTTAATCATTTACATTTCTTATCCAAATATCTTTCAATATATCTCTTTTTATTTATCATATCTTTTGAACTGTCAGGGGATGCTTTAATGTTTTTTTTTCTATTTCTGTCAATTCCATGCTATATGCTGAATATCAGATTTCTATGAGGTATGTTTGAGGAAAATATTTTTCTGCACCAAATATCTTATCCTCTTACTCCAGCTACATTAATTTTGTTTGTAAAATGAATTTTTAATTTTTATGTAATCCAAATAGTTTATTTTGTAACTTATGTTGTTTCCTGCCCCATCTCAATCATAATAGTAAAAGGTATTTTGTTCTCTTTCAATTTTATTATATAATTTTGTATTTTGGTCACAATACATTTAGAACTTTTTGAAGTATATGGTCTGAAATATTTATTTAAATAGATTTTCTCCAGAGTTGCTTTCCAGTTTTCCCTTAAATTCTCATCAAAGAGGGAGTCCTTTGTTCAGGTGTTTGTGTGTGTTTACAGAATATTACAGGTTCTTGTATTCCTTTGCTTCTAATTCTTGCTTATCTAGTATGGTTTGCTGATCTACTTTTCTCTTTGTTTTTATGTAATATGAAATAATTTTAATCATTACTCAAGATATTATATATCTTGAGATTTGTTAATGGGAGGTTTCCTTTATTCTTACATTTTTGCCAATTTTTTTTGGAAATTCTTACCTTTAATGACTCCAAATGAATTTCACTATTATTTTATCAAGTTCTACAAACAACCATTTGAAACAGCATAACATTATATCTGAAAATTAATTTCATCAATAATATAGTTTTTATTTTGGCAAAAATCATGAATAATGAGTAGCTCTGTAGTTACATTCGCTGTATTTTTGTGAAAAATAGTTTTACACTTATATTTACATAAGTTCAGAGAGTCTTGTTAGGTTAAATAACTTGTTATTTTGAATTAAATTTTGCTTTCTATGTCTTTTCCCTGAATTTTTTTTTTTAATTTTTTTTTTTAAAGCAATTGGGGTTAAGTAACTTGCTCAAGGTTACACGGCTAGTCATTATTTATGCGTGGGTGCTCATTTTCTGAGGCGGGATCTGATCTTGGGTCATCCAAACTCCAAGGTGGGTGCTCTTACTCACTGCGCCACCTAGCCGCCCCTTTAGGGCAATTGGGGTTAAGTAACTTGCCCAAGGTTACACGGCTAGGTTTTTTTGTTTGTATGGATTAAGTGTCAGAGGCCGGCTCCGAACTCAGGTCCTTCTGATTCCAGGGCCGGCGCTCTATTCACTGCGCCACCTAGCCGCCCCTTCCCTGAATTTTAACAATGAATATTTGGAAAGACTGATGATTTTTGTTGATTTATTTTGTGTCCTTTCCTAAAGCTAGTAATTATATTTATTATTTTTTCCCTTAATCTTCTGGGATTTTCTAAGTAAACCATAATAATAAGCAATAGATAAATTTGCCTTCCTTTTCCTTTTGTTTAGTTCTCCAATTTCTTTTTTTTTTGGGGGGGGGTCATATTAAAAGTAGTATTATGTTATTGTAGCAAAAAGTTGTGGCATAGTGAGGAAAGGTCAGCATTGGGGTCTTGAATATTTGTATTAAATTGCTTCTTCTGGCACATACTTGTATGTTGTCTCAGTTATACTTTTATTTAACATAATTATTTAATATTTCTATCTATTCATTCTTTTTAAAAAATTCTCTAGATGAATTAAAACTTTTTTTATTACATTTTGAGTTATTTCATTCACTCCTTCCCTTTGTCATAACCCTGCATTAGAGAAGGCCAACATTTGATATAGACACACACATATGTGTATATATATATAGACATATATACATATGTATCCAATACACACATGTATATGCATACATGTGTATATACACACATATATCCATATAATACACACTCCCATATATAGTTATACATATACACACATATATCCATATAATACATACTTCCATATATAGTTGTACTTTATAGATATTGCAAGTTTGGTTCCAGACCATTAAAATAATGTGAGTCACATGAAATTTTTGGTTTCCCAGTGCATAAAAAAGTAATATTTATATTTGACTGTGTTCTATTGAGTGTGCAATAGTATTATATCTAAAAATAATGTACATTCCTTAATGTACTATTCCTAAAAAAATGCTAACCATCATCTGAGCCTTAAGTAAGTAGCAATCTTTTGGTTAGTACAGGGTCTTGCCTCAGTGTTAATGGCTATTGACTGATGAGGGTGGTAGTTGTTGAAGGTTGGGCTGGCTGTGGCAATTTCTTAAAATAAGACAACAATGAAATATATAGCATCAATTTGTTCTTCCTTTCACTTGAACACTATATCGTCGGGTTATTAGTTGGCCTAATTTCAACATTGTTGTGTCACAGGGAATAGGGAGGCTAAAGGAGAGGGAGAGAGAAAAAGGGAACAGCTTGTATGTGAGGTAGTTAGAACACACACATTTATCAATTAAGTTTGTGGTCTTACATGGGCAGCGTTTATGATGCCCCCAAACAATTATAACATGTAATAAGATCAAAGATCACTGATCAAGATCACCATGACAGATATAATAATGATGAAAGAGTTTGAAATATTGGTAGAATTACCAAAATGTGACACAGAGAAACTATGTGAGCACATTGTTTTGGAAAAATGGCACTCACAGATGTAGGGTTAACCAAAACCTTAAGTTTGTAGAAAACATAGTATCTTCAAAATACCATAAGGTGAAGCACAATAAATGAGGTATGTCTGTATCAGTTCTTTCTCTAGAGGTAGATAGCATTTTCCTTCATAAATCTTTCATAGTTGATCTGAATGTTCATATTACACCAAATAGCTTAATAATTCACAGTTGTTATTCAAGCAATATTGCTATTACTGTACTTAATATTCTTTTGGTTCTGCTCATTTCATGGTATTATTCTATGTGAAACTTTCAAATTTTTATAAAATCAACCTATTCATCACTTCTTACAGCATGGTAGTATTCTGTTACAACTATATACCACAACTTGTTCAGCCATTCCCCAATTGACGGGCATCCCTGCAATTTCCAACTCTTTGCTATCACAGAATGAGCTGCTATAAATATTTTAGAATATATAAGTTCTTTTCCTTTTCCCCTAATCACCCTGTGGAAAAGACCTAAAAGTGGCATTACTGGGTCCAGGGAGTACACAGTTTTATAACTCTTTAGGCAAATAGTTGGATCAGTTCAAGTTCTATTAACAGTGTATTAGTATCCCATTTCCCCCACATCCCCTCCATTTGTCATTTTCTTCTTCTATCGTTTTAGTCAATCTGATAGGTGTGAGATAGTACTCCAAAGATGTTTTAATATGTATTTCTCTAATCAATAATTCATTTTCATATGACTATATATAGCTTTGATTTCTTCAAAAAACTGACTCTTCATATTCTTTGATTTGGTATGCTTTGGTTCCCTAGTTTATCAATTGGGGAATGACTTATATGCTTATGAATTAGACTCAGTTATGAATATATTTGAGATATGAAATTTTTATCTGAGAAAATGTGCATAAACACCCCCACCCCAATTTTCTGCTTTCCTTCCAATCTTGGCTACATTGATTTTATTTGTACAAACTCTTTTTAATTTAATGTAATCAAAATTGTCCATTTTACATCTCATAATGCCCTCTACTTCTTATTTATTCATAAAGTCTTCTCCTATTCATAAAGTTGATAGTATGTTCCATGCTCTTCTAATTTATTTATGACATTTTCCTTTATATCTCGACCACATATCCATCTTGACCTTATCTTGGTAAATGTTATAACTTATTCTAGATGACTTGATCTAAAGGGTATGGTTCTATACTTCTGACTAGTAATCAAAAATGGATATTGGCATTGGCATCTACTTATGTCTACAGAATAAAGATTTGCTCAAAAGACTCATTCGAGGATTAAATAAATCTACAAGCTCTGGACTTGGAGGAAATGCGGAAGTTCACCACTCTTACTTCTGTGACCCTGAGATCACCAATGCAGAAGGTGTAATTCTTTATTGAAAGGCTTAAATGAACTGTAGTTGTGCTATTAATCTATATTTTAGCTGAATTAGACTCATGGCATTATATGATTTCAGAGTTTTAATGGACCTTAGAGATAATTTTCTTTCTAAAGAGGAGGAAACTGAAATCCAGAAAGATTAAAGTCCAAGGTTAATTCACTGTTCAATTCCTTTAGTGTGGATGCTCTTTCCTCTGACTCTGGCTGCTGTTGTCATTCATAGCACATCCCCATGAATTGCTATTGAAAAAATAATTGCCTACTAGACAAGGTTCTGGTAGTGAGCCTCTCTCAGCCTTAGTTAGGATGATACTTAGATGGCAGGTACACCATCCATCATGAGGCCCATAACTGAAGCATTTCTGGCTTGATAAATCCTACCAGAGCATGATCTCTGCTGATAAAGACATAAATTACTTGATAAGGCAATGAAATATAGCTTTAGTGGATGAAAATTATTTTCATAACCTATATGGTGATTCTTATGCCTACTTATTTGCTTCTATAAGATGTTTAATAGTTTATGCATGCATTGAGTGTATTCTTGATTGAAATAGGAAAAGGAAACAGCCATGCCAGTTGGTGGCATGGGCCTCTAGACCTTATTAATGGGGAGGCTGAGTTTAATGAATTGACTGAGTGAGGGAGTTCTGAGTTGTAGTAAGGCTAAAATTTATTGAGTATACATCCTTAGGTCAGTCCCAATATGAGAAGTCCCTGTTAAGGAAGTCCATTAGGCTGCCTGAGGAGGGGTGAACTGGCCAAGCTCAGAAAGAGAATTGGTCAAATATTCCATGCTGATCAGCTGTGGGATTGGGTCCATGAGTGACCATGTACTTTTCAGTTAGGGAGACCCAGTCTCTGACACTTAATAGATGTGTGACCATGGTCAAGCCTTTTCATCTCTCTTAGCCTTAGTTCTCTTATTCAGTCATGGCAAAAGAAGGATATTCAACAGTGTTATGCACTGAAAACACTGAGTTGATCTAACTGAGCAAAGTACCCTTCTGAGTTATCCATGATGGTCCACCAGTCAAGCATAAGAGATAGTCTGAAGATCCTTATTTTGTATTAGAGGGAACTGGAAGGGATGTCAATAGTGAATCTGTTTTTCTTAGGACTGTGTGTTCCCCTGGTGCTGTTACTGCTATTGCTGGGAAGAATGTTCCAACTCACTTTTAATCTATAGTTTCCACAGTTTTCAATGTTCTACTTTTCATTTGCATTCTCAACCATGTAATTACTTTCAGCAAGCTGGCTAATGTGCTCCTTGTAGTTGATGACCCCCTCAGAAACTCCACTGTGCTAGGGTAGCAGTTTCCTGACACTGACCCCACCCCCCTTACCCTGACACAGATTTTAACCCACACACAATGTCCACTACCTCGTCAACTTCTTCTTTTATTAATTCTTAAGGATAACATTGTTCAGTCTCCATTTAACATTTTTCTTTTTCTTTGATTTGTACAAACTTGTTGACTTAAGTTTCTTTTGTTTACTTTATTTGTCTTTCAAAGTCTTTGTCAGTTCTATTTTTCTTTCTAAACATGCAAGTTCAGGAGTAAATGATTCTTCTAACATGTATTTTTCACTCTTACAGGATATATTACTCCTATATAGAAAACATGTTCCTTTGTTTTATGAAATATAATGTTCGATTCATTATCTTATTGATGCACATTTATGCATAATTCAGAATGGGCTTCTTTAATTCATCATCTGTCTTTTTCTAGCTGCTTAAACTGTTTTTTCTTTGAGAAGAGAACAATGAGTCCTCACAAGCATATTTCTGGTAATGTTATACCTGGAATTCCATTCTGGTGGTGAGCTGTGGATGTAATCCACATGGACTGTAGAACTGGTTCTAACCATTTTTCATTTATGATTTCTTGAAATACAGTATTCAGGCCAACTGCTCCTTTATGCTCTTTTATGAACAAGATGATTCCTGAGTTATTTCTCTGAACTCCATTTTTTTTCAGCTTAGCTGTTTAGGAAAGTAGATAACGGGGCAGCTAGGTGGCTCAGTGAGTAGAGCGTTGGCCCTGGAGTCAGAAGGACCTGAGTTTGGAACCCGCCTCAGACACTTAATCCACACAAACAAAAACCTAGCCATGTGACCTTGGGCAAGTTACTTAACCCCAATTGCCCTCCAAAAAGAAAAAAAAAAGTAGATAACTCCTATGTTTTTCCAAGTTTTCTCTTTTAACTTTATAGGAATTCAGTGTACAGAGTGGAGCAGAGAACAGATAAGTATGTTCATGGGGGCTTAAGTCATATGCGAAGGGCCTTCTGACTTTTTGCCATTGTACTGTGACACATTGACAGTAGTGCAGGCTCAGAGTAGGGCACAGAAGGGAAAGGAATTTGCAAAGCTTAGAATGCAGTTAGTAGTTCAGTCTTATGTGGTTTTATTTTCCTTGTGTCATGATTAACCTTCTTGGCTGTTGAAATATTAATCTCATAGACCTTTTTTTGCCTCCACTCAATCTCATCCAGTTTTAATCAATTGATAAATCAACAATAAGAATTTATTAAGTACTTACTCTGTGCCTTGTTCTATGCTAGCCATTAAGGATTTAAAAACAAAAATGAAACTGTCTTTCTTCTTAAGGAGGTTACATTCTATCCAGGCAATCTTTACATATCTGTCAGATCAACCCTCCTTATGTATGTTTGATCATGACATTCCTTTACTCCAAATCTTCAATAGTTACCTAATACCTACCTACATGCAAATTTCCAAACACTTTTCCCTGACATGCCAGGCCTCCCAAAATCTAACAATACTTCATCTTTCTATTTTTATTTCAAATGATTTCCTTCTGCATACTCTGTATTCTAAACAAATTGGACTGTCCTCTCTTGCTCAAACACACAATAGACTCTCCTATCTCCATAACTTTATTCATGTTGTTCCCTGATTTCAGTAATGTAATTACTCTCTTTGTCTATAGTATTTCTAGATATTCTTTAAAGCATATCTTAAAAGCTCCCTCCTACAGGAGGCCTTTCTTGATGTGCCCAAACATCTTTTCCCTTTGAACCAAAAATTGCACTTTTTAATGTATTAATTTGTTGTTAGACTTAATATGTATTAATAATATAGATTAATTAATATGATATTAATATAATACATAATATATTTATACCATATAATATTAATATAAACAATAAATATTAATATAATACATAATCAGTACACAAATTACATTAATACACAAATATATAAAATGTCATATGATAGTATATGAACATATAATAGATAAATTTCATTAATATAGCATATTAGTATATCAATTATACTAATACTTTCCCTATTAATTAGTTCATTTGTATTATCTTTCCAAAGATTTTAGTTTGATAATGCATGTATCATGTCTCACCTAACATTTTATCTCCCCAGTACTTATCACTGCTTTTATGCTAACACTTAATAAATACTTGTTGAATTGGAAACACAAAGAGCTTCACTAAAATGATTCTTGTTTACTTGATTTTAGAGAGGCACTTCTAAACTTCTTTGTTTGCTCTCAGGGAAAACACTTATAGTTTTACATAATGTATTCCTTGATGCCTCCGTCAAGACCTAATATGATGAAATGGATTACATGTGGGTATGCTTAATATTATAATACCTCCATAAGTACCACTGTTTCATTTGTGTCTTTATCTCCTGCCAAGGACTATATTATTATATTTATTTGTATATAACATTTGATTGATAATGTTTTGAATTGAATTCAATTGTAATTGATCTCTAGAGTAGCTACTGTCTCACATAACCAAACCATTCAACATACTAATGGATGCTATGGTACAATGAAATATGAAGTCCATTTGCTTAACACTTAACTTGCTTAATATAAATTAAAAAATGATAGGGGCAGATTATAGGCAAATATGATGATCTTAATTTAGGAAGTGACATAATTTCAATGAAAAATGGATCAAAATGTCATCGTCTTTTTTTTTCCCTTCTAGCTCCTTGAGAGCCTTCTTTGGCTTCTTGTGAGGCCACAAAAGAGAATAAGGACATTCATTATGTCTGTTTCCTTGTGGTCAGCTGGTGCAGCTCGCCAACTTCATCTTCTGACAGATCTGCCTCTCAGGACAATGGAAGAATTAATGTCAGCATGTATGTTGTTCTATCACTAAATCTCAGTTCACTAAAAGGCTCACAGGCGTTTGAATATAAGACAAGATACAACTCAGACAGGAAGTAAAATTATAGACAATAGAAATTGCAGCTCCATATTTTTTGTGCTGTGATTATGGGAAAGTCATTCTGTTATCTCAGGTTTTAATAATTCTAGCAATAATATGCTGATAATAAAACACCACTCCTCTTTATTATTCTAAATATTTATGTGACATATAACTGGAATAAGAGACTATAAGAGCTGGAAGAGACCTCAGTTGCTATCTGGTCTAACTCATGCTTGAGGAAAACATCCCAATATAGCAGATATGATACTTCAGTTTTGGTTTAAAGGCCTCTAGTGAGGCATCCCCATCAATTTCACTTTTGAATACCTCTGTCAGGAAGTTTTTTTGATATCAAGCATAAATTTGTCCCTTTGCAACTTCTACCTCTGGCTCCTAGAATTGTCCTCAGGGTCCAAAGAGAATAAGACGAATCTCTCTCACATGATAGCCTTTCAAAACTTGAAGACAACTATCATGTCTTCTCTTGTCCAGGCTAAACACATTCACTGCTTTCACCCTAAACTCAAATGACACGAACTCAAGGCCTTTCAACATTCTGGTTGTCTTCTATATTCTCCAGCTTAAACAGTGATATCTAGAACTAAATATGATGTTCTATAGAAGAGCTGATGAAGGAAGAGTATAGTGGGACTATCGCATCTCAGCCTAAAATTATATTTCCTTATTTGAATATCACCTCACATTGATGATTCATATTTAGCTTGCAAGCCATTACAATCTCCAGATACTTTTTCAGATGAGGTATGCTCTCAAGTCACACTTCCCTCACTATCCACACCTATTGATGTTGATTATAAACACACATACAAATGTGAGACTTTTCACTTATCCTTGCTAGATATCTTATTATTAGATTCAATCCAATGTTCTTGTTAGTCAAGATTTTTAAAAATCCTGACCTGACTTATCTATATATTTGCTTTTCAAAATATTCTCATTTCATAAACATCATATTAATGTTACTAGCCAAGTCACTGATAAAAATATAATTGTATGAGATATGGAGTAGATCTTTGAGGCACTTGAGTGGAGACAGCCTTCCAATCTGACATCAAATGCAGAGCTACTCCTTGGGTCCATTAGCTACTTTGCATACATATAATTGTGGTATTATTTACATAAAAATAGAATTAGAATCTTTACCAAAGGCTTTGATTAAATCTCGGTAAACTACATTTGCCTAATCTACCCATGTAGTAGTAACTCTGGGAAAATAAAAGGATAGTACATTAGTCTAGTGTGGCCTATTCTCTAGGTCTGTTCTAACTGTTCATGAACTGAACTTTTAAAAACACTGCTGAGAATTTTGCCAGGAGTTCAAGTAGAGCTTACTATTCTGTCATTTATAGATTCCAATCTCTTTCCTCCACTTCTTGTCTTTTTTCTTCTTCAACCCTTTCCCTTCTCAAATCTTGCAGTAGATTCCATTTGTTTCACAATCTTTTTTTTTTTTTTTTTGCTTTTTGGAGGGCAGTTGGGGTTAATTGACTTGCCCAAGGTCACATGGCTACTTTTGTGTTAAGTATCTGAGGCCGGATTTGAACTCAGGACCTCCTGATTCCAGGGCTGGTGCTCTATTCACTGCCCCACCTAGCCACCCCTTGCACAATATTTTGACTATAACATTTTCCAGTTCTCTCCTTATTCAGATGACTTGAACTTGAGAGCATCTATGGGTTCCTTTACTATTTCTTGAGCATCAACTCCCTATTAGTTCTCTGTTTTCCCCTTGCCTTTCCCATTCAAAGTCCATTCTTGTTGGTAGAGAAAATAGAAACAATATAGGATGACTCCTTTTTGTGACCAATTATCTTCATCCATTTATAGTTTTGTAGTAGTTTGTAGTTTTGGGAAGCATAAGACATTTAAGAACAAGAAGCATTTCAGATGGAAAAGAATATGCTTGGTTATAAAACCTGAAGTGTCTCAGATGATGACTGAATGTATAATTATAATTATATATTATTATAATTCATTGTATAATGAATGTATAATGTAAGTCTCGAATGTATTGCCAATAACAATCCCTTCATCCATTTTGTTTCTATGGAAAGCTCTTTAATACTGATTGTCCTTCAAGATAGTCTACTCTGTTATCACTGTTACACAAACTAGTTATACAGATGGACACCACCAATGAACTTTTCAATCTTCCCCACCTCTTCACCCATGTTTCTAAGTTCTTCTCTTTCTGAGACCATAGAAATTGACTTCCCCTCATTTCTAGCCCTTGATTTGACTCCAGCACATCACACACTCCTATCTCTTTGTTCCCTTCCCCCTCTTTCATGTACCCTCTCCTGTTGTAACGTCATCCTACAAAAAAAGCACTGATTCACCAAGAGGCAACATATCGTCAGGTTCTATCCATAACATCCCCTTCCACATCTTCACTGTTGTTTCCTCAGATTTCAAACTCACCTTTGACTCCTTCTGCACATTTATCTTACTAGTCTCTCTATTGTCACCCTGTCTGTACTTGTCTGCTGCATGTTTAAGTGTTCCTACAAAATCAAAATAATGGAAAAAAAGCAGAGCATATGAAACATTTCATTAGAAAAACAACTGATCTGGAGAACAGTTAGAGAAGAGACAAGAGCAGCTTCTACCTTGAATGACCATAGGTCTTGGAATACAAGGGAATGAGAATAACATGAAACATATTACCTATCAGACTCATGGATAGGAAAATAATATTTGAAGAAATAAGAGAGAGAACTGTTGAAGTATAAAATGGATGACTTTGATTACTTTAAATTAAAAATTAAATATAACTGATGTAGCTAAGATTAGAAGAAAGCAGAATATCAGGAAAAATCTTCATGGATAATAAAGGTTTCATTTCTCAAATATATAAAGAATATTGCCACATTTATAAGAAACAAGTTACACATCAATTAATATGAACAGGGATATGAAAAGGCAGTTTTTTGATCAATAAAGCAAAACTATATATTATCATATGAAAAATATTCTAAACCACTATTGATTAGAGAAACAAAAATTAAAAGAACTTGTGGATATCATCTTACTCCTATCAGACTAGCTAAAATGCTAGATGCTTTTCAATTGGGGAAAGGCTTAACAAGCTCTGGTATATGATTGTGATGGAATACTACTGTGATATAAGAAATGATGAGCTGGTTAATTTAGGAAAAGACATGGAAAACCTTGGATCTATGAAGGAAGATGCTATCCATTTCCAGAGAGAGAACTGATGAATAGAAATATGCATACATACATACACACATACATGCATGTAAGTTTATAGGTATGTATGTGTGTATATAATATGTAGATGTTGGTATGTTACGTATATATATAAATATATATGTATGTATATGAACATGTACATACGTCCATTTTTATTTGTAGCCTTTTCTAGGGTAGGAGAGGGAGGAAGGAAGGAAAAAAAAGAGTACAAGCAGCGAACAAAAGAAAACCACAGAATGGCTGGGTAGCTTTAAAAACAATGTGTAGTATTTATTACATAGGTTTTCCTGAGATGGAAATTTATTTTTTTTATTGAATCCTTTCATGATTTGCTGTGCATGTGGAAATACTTTTTTATATTAAGTTTAAAATGGAAATATAAAAAATAGCTTATTGTGAATAAAGTTACAATTTAGAAATCAAAAAATTATTATCTGTTCTGATATTGGCATCATTATAATACTGAGCTTCTGTTTCAGGCTTGTAACATATTTCCTAAACTTCACATCTATTTTCTTTTTGTGTTTGTGTTTAGTCTTATGACAGTATCTTTTCTATGAGTCTTCATAAATCTTTATCCAAATATTCTTTACTATAGTTTCTTCCTCTAGATCTTGAATTTTCTCACATAGTTATTTTGTTTTACTGCTCTGTACCACCCCTCTCTCATCCCCATACACCTTTGCCAATAGTGTTTCATTTTATTAATTCATATTTATTATACTCTTAAAAGCCATACTGTAGACATTACTCTCATTCCTGTATGCCCCTGTGATATCTATAAGGTCAAATGAGCCTCCCTGTATTACAATCTCTACGTAGTCATGTTTAACCATACTTTGTGCTTTATGTTTGCACATCTTAGGCCATACCTTTTAGTCCTAGCCTTTTTTGGATTTTTGCCTCCATGCTCTGGGTGCCTCTTTTGCTATTCTTTGTACACTGTAGTTACTTATTATACTATACCCTATGTCTAGCCTGGTGAATATAAACAGATAGTTTTCTCTCTTTCCTTTACTTTTCAACTTTACAGTTACATTACAGTTATATTTGGAAAATATCAGGTAAAGATATTATTAACCCTTGTTAGTTTTATTCTATTCCTGGCCAGGAATCTACCATTACTATATTTTAAGCCCTAGTTCCAAATTTCATTTTCTGATACTGATTTCTTATCAAGCTGTTCACTATTACATGACTTTTTTTCTTTCAAAAAAATGCTAGAACTTATCCATACAAATGAATCCTATTCCTTTCATAGTTACCCCCTTGAAAAGAAATAACATGGGGCGGCTAGGTGGCGCAGTGAGTAGAGTGCCGGCCCTGGAGTCAGAAGGACCTGAGTTCGGATCAGGCCTCAGACACTTAACACACACAAACAAAAACCTAGCCGTGTGACCTTGGGCAAGTTACTTAACCCCAATTGCCCTCCAAAAAAAGCCAAAAAAAAAAAAAGCAAAGCAATAACATAATGAGGAGATCATTGCTCAAACCCATTTTTGGAGCTCTTTTTTTCAAAGAGGTTTCAGAGCCTATTACATATATATTCTTTTAATTTTTTTTTGACAAATATATTCTTTGAAATACTCTCAACACTGGTAAATGCCATTGCTGGTAGATCTGAGCTTGCAAAAGTGTCAAAATTATTTTGAACAAGGTAGATAATATTACTTTTGCTTAACAAAAGAAAAAAGATATGAATATAGTAAAATGAAGATGATCTTCTTCTGTTACTTATAATCTAGTCCCCAAACACAGTTTCAGAATATGTATTCCAAACATGTTCCGAGTGATGGCACTTAGAATAATTGTACTATTTCCCAAAGTGGTTACTTTCAAGAGTACTACTTATTTGAATGTATACATTTTTTAAAAAGTTTCATTGCTTTCTAGCCATTTCTCAGGTATCCTTGCAATAGCTATTGGGTCATCTTTAGAATAATGATTTCTAATGTAAAGTAATAGAAACAGAGATGAGCATTTTAGCAAAGAATTTACAAGGTGTTGAAAAAAAGAATATTTTTGCAAGCTGGAAAGGGAACATATGTACTTCAAGGAAAACAGCTTGGTATTGTATAGTTAGCTTGTTATCCAGCTGTGTTCCTGATTTGTACTTTTTTGCAAGTCCCTTAACATCTCTCTTTCTTAGTTCCTTACTCATGAAAGTCAAATAAGAATGCTTGTTTTTAATGTGTGTCATGATAACTTGGATAAAGTGTCCCCACTGTTCTGTTATATAAATTTTTGAAAAATGAAATCCTATAACACTTCACAGGTTACTCCATGGGACTCCACTCTGTGGCAGCTGGGTTTGCACATAACATAGAAGATGCTGAGTACTTTATAAAAATAAAGGCTTGGATTTTACATAAATATGACTGCTGTGAGAGATGAATGTACCTAGGTCCCAAATAATATAGTTTCAAATCATATAATTAAAAAAATAATATCTTATAAATATAGTTCATTGAAATGTACTCCCATATTTAGAATACACACTGAAGCAACTTGTAATATTCAGGCTTTCCACTAAAAGTGGCAGCAAGGATGATTAATAAAAATCTATAGGATATTAGTCACAAGAAATAGGTCTTTATGGACTTAAAGAAAAGAAAATATTGAAGCAAAAGCTTGATCATTCACTTTATTTCAGAGATAAATCTCTAAATTCAGAACCTTAATGTTTTTGAGAGGGATTCAAGTTTAAAATGAGATAATATATGCAAATTGCTTTGCAAAACTTTGCAAAACTTGGATAAAGTGTCCCCACTGTTCTGTTATATAAATTTTTGAAAAATTTTGAAAAATGAAATCCTATAACACTTCACAGGTTACTATATTTTTAGTTGCACTATATTTTTAGTTGTTATAATAATTAATAAAATAGTACACCAATTGTTTTAGAATTTAGGCTTAAATAATCACAGTAGCAAAGTTTCAGATTTGAATCGACCTCAGTGATAATCTATTGCAATCTAAATTTAAAAACAAATTGGTGATATGATTAGGGGAAACTCACAACTTATGGAGGCAAATCATTCAAGTATGGGATAGCTACTATTGTTTAAAAGCTTTCCTTTTTTCTTTTTCTACATTAAACCTAAATTTTCTTCTTTGTGATTTCTACTCATCACTTTTGGTTCTGTCCACTGGGATGGCACAAAATAAATCCAACATGGCAGCCCTATAAATACTTAAAAGCAACTATTATGTTTCCTCTTAGTGTTCTCTTCTCTAAGATAATTATCTACAATTCCTTTTATTTAAAAAAAGTAATTGGGGTTAAGTAACTTGATCAAGGTTACACAGATAATTATTTTTATGTGTGGGTGCTAATTTTCTGAGGCCAGAACTGATCCCAGGTCCTCCTGACTCAGGGGCCAGTACTCTTACTCACTGCACCACCTAGCCACCCCTCTCCAATTCTTTAACCAATAATTATATGGGAAAAAAATCATGGCCTTTCACCATTTTAGCTGCCCTCCCCACAATACTTTCTAGCTTATCCTTCATAAAATGTTGGGCTCAGAACAGAAAAGCCTTATTTCAGATATTTCCTTAAGAAAAAGTATGATACAACATCAAATGCTTACTTAAGATCTAAGTAGTCTAGATCTAAAACATTCCCCCATTCAATGTTGATAGTAACTCTGTAAAAAAAAAATTGATAAGAGTAATATAGTATAATCTTTCATTTATCAATTAATTCTGGTTGGTTCTTGCAATAGTAGACATAATAAATGCTTGTTGACCAATAATCCACTACCTAGACCTGGACACCATGTAGCTTAAGATTACTTTATATTTTGGGGCACTTCTCAGACTTCTAAAGTCTTTCCTGGTCTCTATATGTGAATCAGTTAAAAGGAACCTTAGAGATTATCTCAACCAGTGATTATAGAAGTGAGGTATGAGGATCCCTGAGACCCTTTCACTGGGACTGCAAAGTCAAAATTATATTCATAATAATTTTAAGAATTTTTTTCTTTTTCATTCTCATTCACACAAGTGGAATTTTCCAGAAGCTACATACAAACAAAATAGCAAGTCTAGTTATGTCTGTACGTTTTTCTATTTATAACACAAAAGTGCAATTCTGCAGATTAACTCAGTCTTTATGTTTGCAGATAAATTCATTCACAAGTTATGTAGCCTCTGGAAAATTCCACTTATGAGAGAATGAGAGTGAAAAAAAATCTTACTGTTACTATGATGCAGAAAAACTTTTAAATAAAATAAACACCCATTCCTATTAAAAACCACTATAAAGCATAGGAGTAAATAGAGCTTTTCTTAACATGTAAAGTAACATCTCTTTAAAATCAAGAACAAACACCCATAATGAGAATAAACTAGAGGCCTTTCCAGTAAGATCAGAAGTGAAGCAAGGATGTCCATTATCACCATTATTATTCTAGTGTGCTAGAAAATTTGTACAAGAAATTTAGCAATAAGAAAAAAGAAATTGAAGTAATGAACAGGTAAAGAGGAAACAAAACCCTTACTTTTTGCAGATGATATGATGGTGTACTTAGAAGACCCTAGAAAGTTAACTAAAAAAAATTAACTAGTCAAAACAATGAACAACTTCAGCAAAGTTGAGAACATAAAATAAACCTGTATAAATCTATGTTTCTATATATTGTCAACAAAATTCAGCAGGAAGAGAGAGAAAATTCCATTTAAAATATCTTTGGACAGTATAAAATAATTGGGATTATTTCTACCAACACACAGGAATATTGTGAACACAATTGCAAAATAGTCTTCAAACAATAAATACAAATTGAAATAATTAGAGAAATATTTATTGGTTATGGAGAGGCCAAGTCAATCTGATAAAACAATAACAGTACTTCAATTAATTTACTTAGTGCCATATCAATTAAATTGCCAAAGAATTACTATATAGAGCTAGGAAAAAATAATAACAAAATTCACCTAGAAGAATAAAAGGTCAAGAATATCAAGGGAATCAATAAAAAATGTGAGAGAAGGATGCTCAGTAGTAGTTGTTGTTCAATCATGTCTCTCTTTGTGATCCCATTTGGGATTTTTTTGGGAAAGATACTAGAGTGCTTTGCCATTTCCTTCTCCAACTCATTTTATAGGTGAGGAAATGGAGGCAAACAGGATTAAGTGACTTGTCCAGGGTCAAGTCTCTAAAGTAGGTAGTATCTAAGGTCAGATTTGTACTCAGGAAGATGAGTCTTCCTGACTCCAGGCCTGGAACTCTGTCCATTGCACTTCCTAATTGCCCTGGTCAAGGGATATGAACCAGCAATTTTTAGAGGAAAAAGTCAAAGCTATCAAGAGTCATATGAAAAATATATTTGAAATCACTAATAAGCTAGAGAAATGGAAATTAAAAAAAAAACTCTAAGGTACCTATACCTATAAGATTTCATACTTATAAGATTGACTAAGAAGATAATAAAGGAAAATGACAGTACTGGTAAGGATGTGGAAAAAGGGGTACATTAATGCACCATTGGTGGAGTTGTGCCCTAGGCATTCTGGAGAATAATTTCGATCTATGCCCAAAGAGCTATAAACTGTTCATACCCTTTGACCTAGCAATACTGCTAATAAGTCTATACCCCAATAAGATAAAAAATGGCAAAAAAAAGGACAAAAAATATTTTTAGCAGCTCTTTTTGTTGGGGTAAAGAATTGGAAACAAAGGGGATGCCCTTTATTTGGAAAAGAACTGAACAAGTTGTAATAAATGATTATAATGGGATACTAAATAAGAAATGATGAAGTGAATGGTTTCAGAAAAAGCTGGTAAGACTTAAATGAACTTATGCAAAGTGAAATGATCTGAACCAGAAGCAAAATCTACATAGTAAAAGCAATATTGTAAGGAGAATCAAGTGTGAAAGACTTAGTAACTCTTTAATGCAAAGATCTACCACAATTGCAAAGGACTCATAATACAAAATTCTGTCCACCTCCAGATAGAGAGCTGATGGATTCAGAGTGCAGACTAAAGCACATTTTTCTCTTTATTTTTCTTAATTTTTTTTGCCCCATGGTTTATGTAGGAATTTTTATGCATGAACACACATATGCATATATGCGTACACATATAAAAGCATACACACATATAATTTGATTTCTCAATGGGTGGGGAGGGATGAGAGAGGCACAGAATTTGGAACTGAAAATAAAAATAAAATTAAAAAGTGCATGACTTACATTTCCATGTATTAGCCTTATTGTTTTGGGTTCATTGACATAATCAGGAGAACTTTTTGAATGTTTCTTTATAATCTAGCATATTCATCTGCCTTCTTAGGTTTATGCCATCCATAGCTTTATTTAGCACACTTTCTCTGAACTTCTACAGAACATATGCTTTAGAAATTTTCATTTGTTTTTATGCAGGACATATAATTATTCCCCAAGTACTTCATGTCTATCAATTTCATCTATTCCATATGAAATAGTAGCTGTTTAAGAACATCCTTAGAAACTTCATACTGATACGTCAGTGAATGCTTTCTCCAAGATGAGCCAAAGGACATTGAACATGCAAAGAACCAAATAATGTCGGGCGGCTAGGTGGTGAAGTGAGTAGAGTGTCAGCCCTGGAGTCAGAAGGACCTGAGTTCGGATCCGGCCTCAGACACTTAAGGCATGCACAAACAAAAACCTAGCTGTATGACCTTGGGCAAGTTGCTTAACCCCAATTGCCCTACAAAAAGCAAAAAAAAAAAAAAAAGAACCAAATAATGTCATAAAAATAAAAGTGACAGTATTTTAGGAAATAGGAAATAACTGACTTAGGTAGATGGAGTGGCTATTTCAGAATAAATATCTGAGTGTAGTCAGGTTATTGATCTACTGTATAGAGCACTGTTTAGGTCATATTAAATATGAATTTAGAAATAAGTATAAAGATGAGAAGACATTGCATGATAGATTATGCAGAAGCATCAACATGACCTGTTCGTTACAAATTTTAATTAAAAATACAGAAAGTGGATAAAAGTAAAAATATTGGCTTTCCCCCCAATTTATTAGAAAGGTTTACATGGGGAATCCTTGGAAGATGATGGAGAGGGCTAACTTAAGATATAGTTTTAACCTCCTCTCTCCCTCAATAAACCAAAATAGGGATAGTAACTAAGCTTTTATTGATTTTATTGGCATAAGAAACTCCCAGGTGAGGAAACTTCTTCCACTAATTCAGCTTGGCATTTTCTCTTAAACTTGTAGTGTTTGAAAGTTGCCTGGTGCACAGAGAAGTTGTTACTTTACCCAGGTTCATACAATTAGTATGAGTAACACTTGATCCCAGATCTTTTTAACCTGGAGGTCAGTTCCCTATCCCCTATGCCATAAGACCCTTCCAAATAACTTTTTTTTTAAACAAATGCTTTATTAACTTCTGGTTTACATCATTCATTTCCACCAGATTTTGAGTTACAATTTTCCCCATTTTTTCCCTACCCACCACCCCAGAATAGCAGTCCCACTAGATATCCCCTCATCCAATCTGCTCTCTCCCATATCTTCTCCCATACCCCCTTCGACTTTGCCATTAGGGCAAGGTGAATCTTTGAGCCCCAATGCCTGAACATCTTATCTCCCAATTACATGCAAAATAGTATTAATAATAGTATTTATACACATTTGAAACATTTAATTTTAAGACTTCGAATTTCAGATCCATTCCCTTCCTCCCTTGTCACCCACTCCGTCTGGGAAGATAAGCAATTCAGTATGTGTTGTACATGTATAGCTATGTAAAACATTACCACAGTAGATATATTGTAAAAGACTGCTTATATTTCTCTCCCACCAATTCCACCCCCCACCTGGTCCATTCCCTACTTTGATCCTATCCCTCTTCAATAGTGCATACTTCCAACCTCCCCTCCCCACAGAATGCCCTCCCCTCCATCATCCCACCTCTCATCCCCCCTCCCCCTACTATCCAGCAGGGTGAGATATTCCATTTAGTATGTATGTGATTCTCTCCTTGAGCCAAATTCAATGAGAATATGGTTTTGCCTTTTTCCCTTCCTGTTCTTCCCCTCCGCTGCAACTACTTCTCCTTGCCTCTTCTACATGAGATACTTTACCCTACCCTGTCTGTCCCCATCTACTCTTGCCACTTTCCTCTCTCACCTCATAATTTCACCCCTTGAGTATTCTCCCTTCCCACCAAATTCAACCTATGCCCTCTATCCATATATAACTGTAAACATATATACACACATACACATATGTATTCATATGCCCATATACCCCTCTTCAATTATTTTCATGAGGAAGGTTTCATCAGACACAGTTATTGGTTTTCCATGTAGGAATGTAAATAGTTCAACTTTGATAAATTCCTTTTGATTTCTTTTCCCTGATTACCTTCTCAGGTATCTCTTGCTTCTTGTGTCTGGATGTCAAATTTTCTATTCAACTCTGTTATTTACCTCAAGAATGCTTGAAAGTCCTCTATTCCACTGAATGACCATATTTTCCCCTGAAACAAGATATTCAGTTTTGCTGGGTAGATGATTCTTGGTTTTAATCCCAGCTCTTTTGCATTCTGGAATATCATATTCCATGCCCTTCAATCCCTCAGTGTAGAAGCTGCCAGGTCCTGGGCTATTCTGATTGTGTTTCCACAATATTGAAATTGTTTCTTCCTGGATGCTTGTAGTATTTTCTCCTTGATCTGGGAGTTCTGGAACCTGGCTATAATATTCCTAGGAGTTTTATTTTTGGGATCTTTTTCAGGAGGTGATTGGTGGATTCTTTCAACCTCTATTTCACCCTCTGGGTCTAAAACATCAGGGCAATTTTCCTTGAGAATTTCTTTAAGGATGATTTCTAGGTTCTTTCTTTGATCATGGCTTTCAAGTAGTCCAATAATTTTTAAATTATCTCTCCCGGATCTATTTTCCATGTCAGTGGTTTTTCCCATGAGATATTTCACATTGCCTTCTATTCTTTCATTTGTTTGGATCTGTTTAACAACATCTTGATTTCTCATAAAGTCATTAGCTTCCATTTGCTCCAGTCTAATTCTGAAGGAATGAATCTCCTCAGTAAGCTTTTGAGATTCTTTTTCCATCTGGAAAATTTGGCTTTTTAAGGAATTCTTATCCTCATTGCCTTTTTGAGCCTTTTTTGCCATTTGAGTTAGTCTATTTTTTAAGGTATTATTTTCCTCAGTCAGGCTGTTGACTTGTCATTTCATACTTTTCTTGCATCTTTCTCATTTCTCTTCCCAATTTTTCCCCCACTCTCTTATCTGCTCCTTAAGGCCCTCTATGGCCTGTAGCCAGCTTGTATTTTCATTTGGGGCTTTAGGTGCAGGAGTTCTGACCTCACAGTCCCCCTCCTGTTCCATGCTTTTATCCTCTTTGCCCCCCAAATAGGAGTCTAATATTGCATTTTTCTGTGTATTTTGTTTCCTTTGCCTAGGCATGTTGCCACTTAATTACTTGATTTTTGGGCTTGTTGCCACAGTAGGACTCTGCCACCAGACAGGAGAGCTTCTCTCCAAAACGTTGGGGTCTTCACAACTTCCAAAGTTTGGGTGGCCTCTGTAAAGCCTCCACCCACTCTGGCAAGTTGGATACTCACCCCAGACCTTGCCCCCAGACCACAATCCAGATCCAACCAAGTTAAAGCAAGAGCAATTAACCCCCAGACTGATTGCTGGATCTCCCTACAATTCACAGACCAGGAGCTGGAGCTGCCATTGATGCTGCAAAATGGCCTCTGTGCCGCATTTTCTCAGCTGCTTTTCGCCCCCAGGGGAGGAAGCCAACGCGTTCCCCAAATACTGGTCCCAGAGTCCTAGGGCAATAACCTCTTACTTTGTCCTAGGCATAACTGTGCTGATAATTCTGGAATTGCCACAGCTGCTGGTGCTCTGGAGTCCCTCTAGCCAGCTGCTGGCCCAGCTGCCCTGGGGCTAAAACCGTGGCTCATGCCCTGGGCTTGGCTCCCAGAGCCCTGTGCTGCCCTTTCTCTGAGTGCTATGCTGGCTGCTCCCTGCAGGGCTGCTGGGCTGTCCTCAGCAGGAGGTTAGCTTCTCTGTGTCATTCTGTGGGTACTGGGGCTCCAGAAGTTGTTCAGAATCCCCTTTTACATTGTTTGGAAGTGGTGTGGGGTAGCGCACCTCGGAATTGCTGTTTCTACTCCACCATCTTGGCTCCCCCTTCCCAAATAACTTTTAACAAACTTATTTTGTGCTGTTCAAGACCTTGCTTTTATTAATTAATTTTTAAATATAAAATCAGAAATATGTCTATAAACAGATCATAAAATCCAATTGTGGTAAGAAAAGGAAAATTTAAAGAATCTAAAACAAGGTAATTCTTACATACCCACAAATATTGAATGCCTGGCACTCATTAAGCCCTTTATTTCCACCTCCAATTTAGGATATTTACTAGTGTCATAGAAAGAATTTGGCACAAAGTCCAAGTATTAGGTAGATTCCCTTTTAATATCAGTATTCTTTAGATACTATTCACAGTAGACATTTTATAAATTGTATTGAGATCTAGAAAATTACAAAGCCTCCTTAGTGAAATCTATAGAGTTGTGAGAGAGTTTGGTTTAATCATCAAAAAGGGGGAGATAGTAAGCATATAAAATGAATAATGCATAAAATGACTTTTACCACTTAGAGAGGTTGCTTGGGAAAGTGAATAAAGAAGCAATCTGAAAGCCATGAAGACTTTGTATTCAAGTTCTGCTTCAGACATATATTGACTGTGTGACATTGAGCAAGTCATTCTATAAGTTGCAGAGAACCTGCCAATTGGTATTGGTATTATCTATAATTAATTATTGCATTATCTATAAGAGGTATGAACTAGAGTCTTTCTAATAAGATAAGGGGTGAAACAAGAATGTCCACTATCACCATTATTATTTAACATTTGTATTAGAAATGCCAGCTATAGGGGCGGCTAGGTGGCGCAGTGAATAGAGCGCCGGCCCTGGAGTCAGAAGGACCTGAGTTCGGAGCCGGCCTCAGACACTTAACCCACACAAACAAAAACCTAGCCGTGTAACCTTGGGCAAGTTACTTAACCCCAATTGCCCTAAAGGGGCAGCTAGGTGGCGCAGTGAGTAAGAGCGCCGGCCTCGGAGTTGGGATGACCCGAGATCAAATCCAGCCTCAGAAAATGAGCACCCACATAAATAATGACTAGCCGTGTAACCTTGAGCAAGTTACTTAACCCCAATTGCTTAAAAAAAAAAAGAAATGCCAGCTATACCACAATACAAAAAAGAGAAATCAAAAGAATAAAAGTAGGCAACAAGAAACAAAACTATCATTTTTTTGTGGATAAAATGATGGTATACTCAGAGATCCTTAGAGAGTCAACCAAAAAAACAGTTGAAACAGTAAACTTTAGGAGATGCCTATTAGAAAATGGGATGGACTGCTGCTATATCTAAAATAAGCAGAAATATGTGAACAGTCCAAGTGACTCATTGTTATGACTAATCTTATAGAGCTCCAAGTTTGAATGTTATTTTCAAATGATATAGGTAAATATTTCAGAGTCTGGGGAAGGAGAGATTGATCAAGAGAGGAAGCTGCTCCTTTCCTGCCCTTTAGAACAAAATTCTTTGGAAAAATTTCTCATTTGAAAAAAAAATATTAGTTATAGAGATGTTTGCTTTGTGTTATGCCTTCATTTCAAAGGGGGAAAGATCTTGGGAAGGGAAGCTAGAAAGACAAACTAGGTGTATGTTTTTCTTGGTTTTTCTTTATTATAGTTGTTGGTACTTTGTTTTCCAAAAGGACCAAAGACATCATGGGTCAAGGTCTTGACTTCTGGGTGAATTGGAGTTAAGTGAAGCAAAGTTGCACAAAGTCATGCACTTTACTCTTTCTTCCCGAGTCAGCAAAGTACAGTGGCAAGACAAAAATCCATATGACTGATGATGACCTTGGAATCTTTGGTGTCTTATCAGTCTTTGGGTGCTACACAGTCCCTGATTCAGCTGCTTTTATGGTCATTGGAGCAAATTGTTCTTATCCATACAAAGGGAAGTCTTCACATGCTTGGGATAGACATCCTCCTAATTCACCAATGAGTTTGAGGCTTGTAAGTTACCCTCAACCTGGTTTAGCTCATCTAATTAATTACAGTAATAAAGGAGAGGAGATATAAGTAAAGACCTTTTGACTAAGGTAAGAAAGAAAATCTGGACAGGACTTGACCACATTACTTCTAAAGTCCAAAAGATTAAGGAAAAATGACTGGGAGGGACTTTTTACATAAAATTAATGAAATGAGTTGTGACTCTCTTCTGGAGGCTAAGTATGTGAGAAAAAATAGAGAAGAACTAGAAATAATAGTTATAAATTAATTCAATTATATCCATAGGACTATGTTTTTAATAATTTACTGAAGTAAAAATGAACAGGCTGGACTATAGAACATTTAATGTCTTTATAACTGAAGGAGTGATTTTTGTTTTTATCCATCAGATTTGATGAAGAAATTATCTTCTTCTGAAGAAATTAACTTCTACTGATGAAACCAAAAACTGTTCTGCAACCTATGGCCTTAGGGAATTTCCTGGGGCCACTGAGAGATTAAGAGACTTTCCAATCGATGATGATGATGATGATGATGATGGTGATGATGATGAGATGATGATGATGGTGGTGGTGGCAGTGGTGATGATGGTGGTGATGATGATGATGATGGGGATGATGGTGGTGATAATGATGGTGATGATGATGGTGGTGGTGGTGATGGTGCTGATGGTAGTGCTGCTGCTGCTGATGACAACACACACACACACACACACAGAGACACACACACATGCTTTAAGGTTTGCAAAATCCTTTACTCATTTGATCCTCATAAATAACCCTGTGAGGTAGGTGCTATTATTACCTCTGTTTTAGGGATGATGAAACTGAAGCACAGAGAGGTTAAGTGACTTGATTGAGGTCACACAACTAATGTTTGTGGCAGAATGTGAACTCAGGCATTTCTGCCTCCAAGTCCCATACTGTAGTCACTGTATCACCTCACTGCCCCAATATGTGAGAGAGGTGAGCTTAAACCCAGGTATTTCAAAGGAAGGCTAAGAATCCTCTACCTTACTATGATTCTCATTTAAATAGCTGCTTAATTTTGAGATACAAGGTAAAAACTAACCATTTATTATATTAAACACGAATTCAAATATTCGAGTAAGTAATGAATGACAGTGTGGACTGATAGTAGGAAAACAGACAAGGCAACTGACCTATTTCTCTTCACCCCAAGTGCTAACATTTGCATGGAAATGATTAGCTTTGGGCAAATCAGTGAATTATATCAGTGGTCCAGGTGAGGTGTTTCATAGAAAAATGTTAAAATTCCTAGTGAATTTAACATCCAATATATTATAATAAAGAAGGGGATTACTAAGGTAATAAGCTTTATAATTACTTCTCAGCTAATGTAGCAACAATTTCTTCCCTCATCCCCTGAACAGCTATAGTCTCCCACTTTCTAGTCTTTTTCTAAGAGTTATTTGAGAAGTGGACTTAGTTGGAAATTTGACAGTACAAGACAAAATGGTATTCTAAATATCATCGAGTCATGCTTTTTTTCCCTTTTTCTACCTGTCCAGCTATTAAACAATAGAGCTTTCTATATTGTTTATAAAATAAACATAAATAAAGCTTTTTCAAGATTTCTTTGAAAACAAAAAGGACCAATTAGAAATTTTTTTCCATGATGTATATTAAAGAAAAAGGTTCAGGGGCTCATCTTTTATTGTTTCTCAATAGTCCAGAATCTCACTCTCCTTTAGATTTATAATATCTGAAGCACCACAGAGATAATGAGGAAAATCATAGTAGGCTTGATTTATTAAATATATTAGCATCTTGGGGTTCTTTCTGGATAAAGGACCCAGGGATAGAAACTGAAATATAGAAACAAATGACACACAGTTAAAAACACATCAGTTAAATACTTTTCAAGGATGAGCAAGTAGTTTTTAAATAAAATTACTCCCAATTGAATTTTAGGTTTTGGCACAAATTAATTGCTGTTACTTATAACAGCAACTATAATAACTCATAATAATGTGTCTTTGGCCTGCACAGCTTGGAAATAAAATATTTATTAATCCATCTTTTCTTTATGTTTTTATTAGTCTTACCTTTCCATAACGAACCTTGGGGAAAATCAGGAAGACTGAGTGATTTGCCCATAGTTACACCTTTAAAAGAAGATTTAGCTCTAGAACATTTTCAGTGAAGTAGTACTTCCTTATTTATTTAGAATTTTTAATTACTATAAAGCTTCAACTTGGTGCTTGATGCTGATTGGAAATTTTTAAGTTTATCTCTTATGTGCTTCCTGAATCATTCCCACAGTGGCCATTTATTATGTCCTCTTTTTGAAAGCTGCCAATCTCCTTGACAATCATCTAATTCCTTCTTTTATCTGCCACAAATTGTTTCAAAAGCTTCTCCTGCTGCCCCCAGCTGAGAGCCCTTGATAAACTCAGTCCCTCCCACAATCAGAAGAAATGCTCTCTAAGTCATAAATGCCCACAATTCATAGTCAAGTTTTAGATCTTTATCCATTGGAAATCCATTTCAGTACATGGTTATATTCATTGAAATAATGATTTTTCATGGCTTCATACCGATCTAGTGGCATGGACTCCCACACCTACATCTCTAGTTCAACCTCTCACTTGTATTTAAGTTCCATGTTTCTATCTGGTTGTACTATTATCATTTGAAATGTTACATGCACAGAGCCAAAAAATCAGCAACAAAAACACTGACAGCCACCATCTCTTCACAAATATAGGATTTGGGAAGAATGCTTAGGTAGTAGGTTATTTAAAAAAAAATTTGGAGCTTACTGAGCCACAAATTTAATGTGAGATAGCAGTGTGATTTGACAGCCAAAATAGGTAATATGGTCTTTGGCCCAATTCAGAGAAATGAACTTCCAGGAAAAAAAGGTGATGGTCCAGAGTACTGCTTTAGTCAAATCACAACCGCTTGCAGTTATAGACACCACTGTTGAGGTGGAGAGGACCTAGAGGAGAAAACCAGGATGGTGAAAGGGCTGGGATTCATGTGCCAGGAGGGTCAATAGAATGAACTGGGAATGTTTAGCTTGAATAAAAGAAGACTCAGGGTAGTTGGCACATGGACAAAGGATTATACTCATTCTGTTTGACCTAAGAGGATAGAAGGAGAAATGAGTGGAAACATACTCATTCAAGTAAAGAGGGAACTTTATGACAGAAGTCAGGGGAAAAAAACCAATAACTTCCTAATAATTAGAGTAAGTGAAAAGTCTAATGAACTATCTTGAGAGGAAGTAGGCTCTCCCTCACCACAGGTCTTCAGGCAGAGGGTGGATGACTACTTGTCCAGTGTATTATGGTAAGGATTCCTTATAGTTGCATGTATGTATGTGTGTACACACATATACATGTATATATGTGCATACAAACCACAATGTATTTATGTACACATGCATACATATTGGACATGTGTGTTTACATACATGTATGTGTTTATAGGTATATCTATATATAGTCATTTAATGGCAAACTGCAATTCTGTGATTTCTTATGACTTTTCCCATTTTGTATATCTATATATGACATATTTTAGGAATGAATTTAGTATTTCTGGCATTATTTCTGATCTTCCTGTTGGTGTCAGATGTAAAAAGGATGGAAACAAAGGGGTACAGAGGTTAAACCAGGAAGGAGGCAAGATCTTTCAAGAATCTTAAGTGGACAAACATGTTAGGAATGATTTTATTTCAGTTTTTGATATCTTCAGATTAAAGAAGACAATATGGATGACACTATGGCTTTGAGACACTTTGGTCCAAAGTTACTTGGTAATAGTTAGAGGGCTAAGATGACACATCTGAGTTCTTTCCAGGGTCATAATTATGTTAGGATAAAGTGATCTCAGATTTGGAAGGATTTCTGTGCATTATCTTATCCCACTCTGTGTTAATCCAAATGATCCTTTCAGAAGTTTCCTTAAGAGGAACTCATCAATAATTTAAAATCTTTGTTCTTGATATTTGTAGAGGTTATTCTGTACAGAGCTTGATTGTACATAATTGCAAGGATGTTATTTCACCCATTAGACTGTGAGTTTCTTGAAAGCAGGGATTATCTTTTACCTTTCTCTGTATCGCTACTGCTTAGCAGAGTGCTCGGAGCATAATAGGTGTTTAATAAATGTTTATCGAATTGACCAATGTCAGCGTATAATGCTTATCAAGAAAATCTAAAAGTCCAATTCCTTTCCTATGCAACATTAAGATGCAAAATCTCCTAGTTTCACACATTTCCCACAAACATTCTTTCACTTGATTTTTCTTTAAAGTTCATTTTGTTCATAAATATTTTTAAGAATAAGTAACCATTCTTCCCAGATAGCATTAAAAAAACAAACAAAAGTATGCTAAAATGCAGAGCACATATTGAAGAGACATATCTACTCAATGATATTCTAACAGAAAATATCAACTCCAAGCCATTTATATGCCCCCTCCTGTGCCTGTGAATGTGAGCTGTTACCATAAGTTTAAACTGTTAGGATAAAGCCACATTTGTATGGTGTCTTTTTGTCCTTGTGTCATTTAGTAGGTCAAAGAAACCACTGCTGTAATAAGTTTTTGTTCATGTACTTTCAGAACATGCCTCAGGAAAAGAATGTATCTCTGTGAAAACCACTCACAGATGGAACTTTTGATGAAAATGAAATGCATTTCTTAGTAAGCAAATAAAAAAAATGTAAACTAGGCTGGATAACTGACAAGTATTCCCCTTGCCCTCCTCTGTCCCTTCTGTAACTGGACCAAATCCAAATCTTACCTTTGTGAAAAGACATCCCGGTATGGACTGCCGTGCTGGAGTGCGATTCCATACCCTCTATCTGCAACAGTATTCCCAACAGTATAAAAGGAACAGTCTGGGTCATTAATAGCCACATATTCCAGGACAGCTGCATCCCATACAAAAGCATAATTTCCATATTTCACCTGCAATAAACAAAGGACAGGGAAGAACAGGAAACTAAGTTTTAATTCATAGAATTATAAAATTTAAATAGAGACCATTTACTCATTCAGCATGCATTTAAGCACTTTTTTTTTTGTGCCAGGCAATGAATTGCAGAGGATACGGAGCCAAAAATAAAACAATCCCTGCACTCAAGGGGGTTATGTTCTACTAAAGGAAATAACATGTACACAGAATATAAATTCTTTGACAGAAGGGTCGATTTTCCTTCTGTATTTGTATTCCCAGAAGTAAGAAGGAGTCATCTAAGTTTATTGAGCAGAGGAGTGACCTGATCAGATGTGTGTTTTAGGAATATCACTTTGGCACCTGTGTGCAAGACAAATTGAAAGGGAGAAAGAAAAATACAGAGGCATATTTAATCATAAAAATAGTGAAAAGTAAATGTAGATAATTAAGAGGAATAAACTAATTATTCAGTCCATTTTGCCTCCATCTTTGGAGGTTTGTTTTATTGTTAGGCAAAGTTTCTTGGAGGAGAAATACCTTGAGTTGGGTTTTAAGGGATACAGAGGGATCCACTGGGAGCAGGGAACCCTTTAGGCACAGGTACTCATATGACATTTAAGACACAAGGAAAACTGGGGCTGAGAAATTTCAGGATTCAGAACTTGTACTGAGGATGAGAGGGAATCTAGTTTAGTTGTAGTGTAGTGTGTTACGAAGGTAATAACAATAGGAAGACATTCCTTTTGTAGACAGGTCACAATAGATGGTGACAAAAGTATTAGGAGGTTGTTGAACTTGGAGAAATTTCATTAAAATGGTGGGAGCAGAAGCCATGTTTTAAATTATTGAAGAATAAATGGTAAGTGTAGAGTCATCGGGTATGGATAAATTTAAGACAAAACAGTTTTAAAGAGGAGAAAGATGGAACAATAACAGGAGAGGAGCATGTAGGATAATTTTCTTTTAGGATTGGGGAGGAATGAGCATATTCTTCAGTGAATGAAATAGAGCAGTAATAAGAACGACTTGTTTTCTGACAGAGAAGGAGTGGATAAAGGATCTGAAAGTGGGGGAAGGAGAAATGAGATCAGTACAAAAAGAAGAGATTAACCTTATCAAGGAATAGTGATACCTTTTTTATGACTTGACAGGAAAGGATAAAATGAGTGATGCTGTTGAATGGTTTTGAAGGGTGAAGGAGGAGTTGAAGTAGCTTCTTTTGGATTACCTTAAGCCCCTCAGTGAAGGATAGGGATAAGTAATCTGTTTTAAATGTTAGCACATTGTCAGGGGCTTTAGGATAGAAGAAAAGGTTAGGAGCAGTTACTGTGGTGATGACATATGAAGTTAATAAGAGTCAAACAGAAGGATTACTGAGCACCAATGAGGTCTCTGCTAGGATATCATACCTAAAAATTTATACAAGGTGAAATTATCTCAGTTTTGTGACTCTTTTCAGTCAATCTTATAAATCTAAGAGCAGAAACAGACAAATCATTTGAAAGAGTTAAGATTGAAGATGAATAGGTTGCCAAATGGCAATAAAGTCTGCGTTTGAGGAAGGGGTGAGGACTCTAGGGTGGTGACTTTAAGGTGGGATTGTTGGGCCAATGTTGTTTCCAGAGAAATGAAGAGTGAAAAGATGGATTAAAATGAGTATCCAAACTATGTCCAAGGGGCTATAAAACCATGCACACCCTTTGATCCAGCAATACCACTTCTAGGACTGTATCCCAAAGAGATTATAAAAAATGGAAAAGGACCCACATGTACAAAACTATTTATAACAGATCTTTTTGTGGTGGCAAAAAATTGAAAATTGAGGGGATGCCCATCAGTTGGGGAAGGGCTGAACAAATCATGGTATATGAATATAATGGAATACTATTGTTCTATAAGAAATGATGAGCAGGCAGATTTCAGAAAAATCTGGACAAAACTTATACGAACTGATGATGAGTGAAGTGAACAAAATCAGGAGAACATCATACACACTAACATTGTATGATGATCTGCTTTGATAGATTTTGTTCTTTCTCAGCAATATGATGATCTAAGATAATTCCAAAAGACTCATGATGAAAAATGCCATCCTCATCTAGAGAAAGAACTGTGGAGTCTGAATGCAGATTGAAGCATACTATTTTCTCTTTTTTTCTCATGTTTTTCCCCTTTTGTTATGATTCTTCTTTCATAACATGACTAATGTGGAAATATATTTAACATGATTATATATGTGTAACCTATATCAGATTGCTTGCTATCTTAGGGAGGGAGGAGAAAACATTTGGAACTTGAAATTAAAGTGAAATTTGAAAACAATCTTTACATATAATTGGTAAAAATAGAATACTATTAAGTTGGAAAGAAAGAGAGGTAGTTGAGATGAGGGTGAAGAACATGAACATAGGTTGTGGGTAGGGCTGGGAAAGTTAGAAGGATAGGAGGTTGTGATTGGAGACTAGAAATATGAAATTCAGGATTTCAAGGATGGTGCAGTTCTATGATATAAAGGGCAAAGAAATAATTATGCTTATGTTTTGCAAAATTTGGGGCTGATGAAATTGAAGGGAGTTAGCAATTGTGTGAAGACACACACACACACACACACACACACACACACACACCCCTATAAGAGAAAGTGCTATGTGGCAAATACCAAAAGGGAAGTACAAAGCACAAAGTAATCAGTGATATGATGTTATTACATTATTTATCCAAATAATATATTTTGGCAGATTTTCTTAGATGGCCTACTTGCTAGAACTACTGGAGCACATTTCAGATTTCCTACATTTTGCATATTGCAAGGAATATCTGCTTGATTGGAGTTTGTTCATTCATGCTTTAGTGGTTTTAACTGTAAGGTGATCTAGAACAGGAGGGGAAATGGAAATGGATGTTTGTTCACTTGTGCTTTGCTCGAACAAAATATACTGCCATATGGGAAACATTTTGACTTTCCAAGGAAGAAAACTTGAAAAAAAAGCAGTGGAGATAAAAACAGATTCACCTGTGTGTGCTCAGCTGTGAAGCTTCCTGAGTGTTTTTAACTGAGTGGTCAGTGGAGGATAAAATGATTGTGAATTACTGGCATATGGTACTGTGATTAAGCCAGAATCGATCAATAGTGGTCTATGGAATTCATTTCCTACATAATTTCATAAGATAAGCTAGGTTTAGAATTTATTCATATAGCTCTAGGGCATATTACTCTTTCTGCATCATTCATTTAACTTTCCAGAACCTGTGCAGCAATAATAAATCATGATCAGATTTAATTTTTAATACTGATTTTTAAAATATATGGTTTTATTGACCATTATTTTAATTATTACTCTGCTATAATTTTGTGTAATATTTTGCTTTCATGCACTTTACTAATGTTACAGTTGCTAACAAGAAAATGAAATAAGTAGCATTTACTTCTGGGTTAAGTTTAATCTGATTTAAAATACTTTTAGTTTCAATGAACAAGAGAATTACAAAGGTTACATTTCAACTCTCTATCACAATAACCCCAAACCACTGGCTAACTTTTAAATTAAAACAACTATCACAACCAAGATTTCTCTTTCTAGATTTTCAATGACACCATTAGCTTTTAAAAGTTTTGCAAACTGGCAGGACCATAGCACAGTGGCAATATTTTATAAATCCAGGAGCATTAAGGACTTTATAATTAAGCTCTTGTAATGCCATCATGCCAATAACTAATTTATTTATGGTAAAGCTATACAAACTGCTGACCTTCATTCAATTCCAGGTTGGACAACTTATTAATGAACAAGGTGTATGACCCATTAGGGCTATACTTGTGTGCCGTGGCACATATCTATACCAAAAAGACCTACATGGTCCCAGACTGAAATGTGTCCTTGCGATATCTTTTGTTTAAAGATCTGACACAACTTTGCTAAGTATTTTGCCTTGGATGGATGGCAATTTTTTTTTTTGGTTCAGTTATAAAAATACTGGACCTTGTCAGCTGAGACAGCTAAATGGTGCAGTGGAGTCAGAAAGACCCAGGTTGAACCCTAACTCAGACCCTTATTGTGTCATTCAGACTCCTTACTTTACTAATTAAGTATGACTTGTTTCAGTGTGACCTTGGGCAATTCACCTAAATTCTCTGTCTCAGTTTCCTCATCTGTAAAATGGGGATAATAATAGCCTCTAACTCCCAAGATTGATGTGAGGGTCAAATAACATTTTTTAAAAGATTTTCAATCCATAAAAACCTATATAACTATTATTATTATTATCTATTCATTCCATTCACCCTCCCTAAACACTACATCTCTATTTTTTTCTTTCATTTTCCCTCACATTTCATGCCAGTAGTAAAAATAATTCTCAATGGGGAAGCATATGTGATATCTTAGGGCAATTATTTTCGTACAAATGATTTTGACACTTAATCATGCTTAGTACAGCAAACTTTCATGTGTGTATGCCCTGTCTCTCCTTCTGTATATGTGTATAAATTTTGCTTCTGGCTTCAAGAATTCAAAACTTTGTCCCCACAGCTGTCTCATCTCTAAATTTCCCTTAGCTCTGTGGTCCTCCTTGCTCCATTATACTCAACCACCACTGTAGCCTTCTTAACTTAGAATATCCCTCTATAAAGCCAACTTCCTTCTTCCAGAGGTAAATTCCTCCTGGTGTATTAATTTTGTGGAAGGGCCCAGGCTGACTTTCATTTTCCTTCTAGCTCTCTCCCTTCTTTTTTTCCTTCCTTCCTTCCTTCCTTCCTTCCTTCCTTCCTTCCTTCCTTCCTTCCTTCCTCCCTTCCTTCATCTTCTTAGTAAATATCTCTTGCAAAAAGAATTGATATTAATTGCTTATCTCTGATATCAAAGAGTTATTGACTGATTAAATAATATAAAGGGGTATACTAACTTTCTGGTAAATTATCTTGGGGTAGTAATCACTGACAATAAATACTGAGGGTGAATATATCAGAACAGAAGCTTGAGTCAAACATATTGAACACTACTGCTCATCAGAGGTACTCCTAGAATCCTGAGAGGGAGATGTTAGACAGTGGATTAAGTTTACCAGTAGTGTATTTAAGGGGTTGAGAGAGTAAGTTCAGAGTCTTACTATACTACAAAAATCCTTTATTCCCTCCCCACAACAAACACACAATGTTTGTTGTCTTATTTCCAGTTTCATTCTGAGAAGCCCTTAGGACAGGAGTTCTTAACTTGGGATCCATGAACTTGCATGGATACGTGTATAAATGAATATATATGTAAATGTGTATATATGTACACATACATTATATATGCACATATATTTGAATGATGTATAAATTTTTGCATATATATAGTTATCTTAATATAATTTCTTTTCTAATAGAATGTGTTCATTTTATGAATTTAAAAAAGTCATTCAGAGAAGGGGTTCATAGGTTTAACCAGACATCCAAAGGGATTTATGATACATCCTATGCTTTAGGATTATTCTACATAATTTGTCTTCTCAAGATTTCTATAAACTTGGTTTTCCCTTCTATTTCCTTTTTTCTTTCTTTCTTCCTTTTTTTTTTTTTTTGCTTTTTGGAGGGCAATTGGGGTTAAGTGACTTGCCCAAGGTCACATGGCTTGTTTTTGTGTTAAGTGTCTGAGGCTGGATTTGAACTCAGATCCTCCTGACTCTAGGGCCAGTGCTCTATTTACTGAGCCACCTAGCTGCACCTATTTCCTTCTATTTCCTGTCACTTTTTGTTAATCTTATGAAGTTGCTTATAATCTTTTACCATCCTTCTACTTAAACTTTTACGGGGTGGCTAGGTGGCGCAGTGAGTAAGAGCGCCGGCCTCGGAGTTGGGATGACCCGAGATTGAATCTGGCCTCAGAAAATGAGCACCCACACACAAATAATGACTAGTCGTGTAACCTTGAGCAAGTTACTTAATCCCAATTGCTCAAAAAAAAAAAAAAACAAAACTTTTACAAACAAGTTTATATTTTAAACCCTGATAGCCAATTCTTTCCACTTGGCAAAGAGATCAAATGTTTGTTGGATGAAGCAATTTCTAAACTTTTTCAGTCTCTTTGCTTTGCCAATTCATTTGCATTTGATAAGCTCCCTTAGTTAATAGTTTATGTTGATTTCTATTTTTAAAAATTGATATCCTATTTTTGGCATCAACTGGTTGGAATTGCCTCAAATTTATTATTGAATTTTCTTTTCATTTTTTCTTTTCTGATTTTTGCTTTAACAAGTCAGAAATCTATCTGGACAAATGAACATCATCTGGAAATTACTCTCATGGATAATCACTGAAGTTCATCTTTTTTTTCCCAAATGCTTTATTAATGTCTCATTTACATCATTCATTTCCTCAAGATTTTGAGTTACAAATTTTCTCCCCATTTTTCCCCTACCCACCAACCCAAAATATCGGTCCCACAGGATATCCCTTCCTCCAATCTGCTCTCTCCCCTATATTCCCCGCTTTCATCTTCAACTTTTCCAGTAGGGCATGGTGGATCTCCATGTCCCAGTGCCTGTCTATCTTATTTCGCAATTAAATGTAAAATAGCATTAATAATAGTATGCATATATTTTTAAACATTTGGTTTTAAAACTTTGAATTCCAGATTCATTCCCTTCCTCCCTTGTCACCCACCCTTACTGGGAAGATAAGCAAGTCAATATAGGTTGTACATGTGAAGCTAATGCAAAGCATTACCATGGTAGATGTATTGTAAAAGACTGATTATATTTCCTTCCCTCCTATCCCACCTCCCACTTGTTCTTTTCTCTACTTTGATCCTGTCCCTTTTCAAAAGTGGGTGCTTCCAACTTCCCTCCCCCCCCAGGCTGCCCTCCCTTCCATCATCCCCCCTCTCATCCCCTTCCCCCCTATTCTACTGTGGGGTGAGATACCCTATTTAGTGTGTATGTCATTCCCTCCCTGAGCCAAATTCAATGAGGATAAGGTTGAACCATTCCCTTTTGACTTCCTGTTCTTCCCCTCCATTGTAACCATTTCCCCCTGCCTCTTCTATATGAGATAGTTTACCCAATTCTGTCTCTCCCCATCTCCTCTCATTATATTCCTCTCTCACCTCTTAATTTCACCTTATAAGTATCATCCCTTTCTATTGGATTGGTCCTGTGCCCTCTATCTATGAATACCTGTAAACATATATACACACATTCACATATATATTCATATTCCCATATACCCTTTGATAAAGACTATATATATTTCTATTCCCTTCAACTATTTTCATACTGAGAAAAAGTTTCATCAGTTATAATTATCATTTTTCCATGTAGGAATGTAAATAGTTCAACTTTGATACATTCCTTATGATTTCTTTTCCCTGTTTATCTTCTCATGCTTCTCTTGCTTCTTGTATTTGAATGTCAAATTTTCTATTCAACTCTGGTTTTTCCCTCAAGAATGCTTGAAAGTCCTCTATTCCACTGAATGACTATATTTTGCCCAGAAACATGATACTCAGATTTGCTGGGTAGGTGATTCTTGGTTTTAATCCCAACTCCTTTGATCTCCAGAATATCATATTCCAGGCCCTTTGATCCCTCAGTGTAGAAGCTTCTAGATCCTGTGTTATCCTGATTGTGTTTCCACAGTATTCAAATTGTTTCTTCCTGGCTGCTTATAGTATTCTCTCCTTATCCAGGAATTTCAGAACCTGGCTATAATATTCCTAGGAGTTTTCTTTTTGGGATATTTTTCAGGATATGATTGGTGGATTCTTTCAACCTCTTTTTTGCCCTCTGGTTCTAAAACATCAGGGGAGTTTTCCTTGAGAATTTCTTGAAGGATAATTTCTAGGTTCTTTCTTTGATCATGGCTTTCAGGTAGTCCAATAATTTTTAAATTATCTCTCCTGGATCTATTTTCCAGGTCAGTGGTTTTTCCCATGAGATATTTCACATTGCCTTCTATTCTTTCATTTGTTTGGATCTGTTTAACAGCATCTTGATTTCTCATAAAGTCATTAGCTTCCATTTGCTCCAACCTAATTCTGAAGGAGTGATTTTCCTCAGTTAGCTTTTGAGATTCTGTTTCCATCTGGCAAAGTTGGCTTTTTAAGGTATTCTTCTCCTCATTGCCTTTTTGATTCTCTTTCACATTTGAGTTAGTCTATTTTTAAGGTGTTATTTTCCTCAGTCAAGCTGTTGACTCTCATTTCATAATTTTCTTGCATCATTCTCATTTCTCTTCCCAATTTTTCTTCTACTTCTTTTATCTGCTTCTTAAGGTCCTCTATGGGCCTGTAACCAGCTTGCATTTTCCTTTGAATATTTTGGTGTTGGAGTTCTGACTTTACGGTCTTCCTCCTGTTCCATGCTTTGATCTTTTTTGTCCCCAAAATAGGAGTCTAGTATTGGAATCTTCTGTTTGTTTTGCTTCCTTTGCCTGGGCATGTTGCCACTCAATTACTTGACTTTTCGGCTTGTTGCCACAGTAGGACTCTGCCACCAGATGGGGTGCTTTTTTTCCCCAAATGCTGGGGTTTTCTCAGCTGCTGGAGGTATTAGTTGGGTGCCCTCTCTGAAGCCTCCACACACTCTGGCAAGCTGGTCGCATACCCCAGGACCTCCACCTAGATTATAATCCAGGTCCAAGAAGGTTAAAGCAGGAGCGATTACCCCTCAGACTGGTCACTTGGTCCCCTTACAGCCTGCAGACCAGGAGCTGAAGCTGCCATGTGGTGGTGGCTGTGCCACACCCCTCAGCAGCTTCTCTCTCCAGGGGATAGAAGCCAACACACTCCCAAATACTGGATCCCAAAGTCCACACTGCACTGACCTCTTTCTTTGTTCTTGGCATCTATGTGTTGATAATTCTGGAAACTGCTACAGCTGCTGGTCTCTCCAGCTGGTGGCTGGTCAGGCCTGGCCTAGGGCTAAAATCTCTAGCTCCAGCCAGGATGGGGTTGGCTCCCAGCATGCTGTGCTGGCTGATTCCTGCTTACCTGCCAGGCTGTCCTCAGTGGAAGGTTAGCTTCTCTCTGTCCTTTTTTGGATTCTGTAGCTTCAAAGTTTGTTCAGAGTTCCCTTTTACATAAAGTGGGGAAGGTGGGAGAGGAGCCCTGAGGAATTGTGTTTCTATTCTGCCATCTTGACTCCACCCTGAAGTTCATCTTTATGACATTTAGTCCTTACCATGGCCAGAACTTCTTGACCCCCTCCTTAGAGGAAGTATTAATAGTGTATAAGGATGAGGTTTTCTATGGACTTCAAGCTTTGGCCACTCTCATTTTTTTATGCTTCTGAACCACATTTTCTAATATATTTTTCCTTTTATATTCACAATTGCACTGAAATAATCAAATATTAAAATGTATTTTGATTTAATTTGGAGAGTACCTAGAGCTGGCAAATTTGCCCCTCTTTTTTCCCTAATACCAGCAATTCACAGTCAATGTCTTCTGAGGCGAAAGTTTCTTTCTACCATTCTAGTTCCCATATTTCCACTTCACATTGCTCAATCTTAACTATTCCCCTATCCCTTTCCATGGTATTGTCTGGAACTCCTACTAATTTTTTAATTGGAGGTATTCAAATAAAAAAAAACATTTATTTTCTCTTCTTTCCACCCTCCTGTCCCATTGGAAAAAAAAAGAAAAACAAAATCTGCAACAACTGTGTATAACCAAGCCCAACAATTACCACACCATGACTAAAACCATATTTCTTTTTTTACATCTTGATTCTGTCATTTCTTTGTCACAGCAAGTGGTCACTTCATCATCAGTCCCTTGGAACTGTAGCTGGTCATTGAACTGATCAGAGTTCTTGAATCTTTCAGAGATGTTTGAAATGTTATTGTAGAAATTTTTCTCTTAGATCTGCTTATTTCACTTTGTATCAATTCATACAAGTCTTCTAAGGTTTTGTTGAAAGTATTTCTTTCAACTTTTCTTACTGCATAGTAGTATTCTGTTATATTCACATGCTATAATTTGTTTAGTCATGTTCCAACTGAGGGGAACTCCCTTAATTCCTAGTTCTTTGCCACACTAAAAAGAGTTGCTATAAATATTTTTATATTTATTAATCCTCTTTCTCTTTGATTTCTTTGTAGTACAAGCCTAATAGTGGTATAACAACCAAAGAATATGCACCTCATTAACTTCAGTGATGCTGTTCTAAATTGGTTTTCACAATGGCTAGTCCAATTCAAAGCTGTAACAATTCATTAATATTCCTGTCCTTACACAGCCCCAACAACATGCCATTTTCCTTTTTTGTCACAATTTTCCAGTCTGATGGATGTGAGGCAAAATCTTAGAGTTATTTAAATTTTACAACAACTCTCTAATTGTTAGTGATTTGAAATATTTTTTTTTCATATGGTTGTTGATAGGTTTGGGAATAGCTCTTAGTTTTATAAATTCCAATCACTTTCCTTTTGGAAATGAGATTTTAATCATAAAAATTTGAAGCAAGAATTTTTCCCCAGGTAAATTTCCCTTCTAATTTCAGCTGAATAGTTTTGTTTTTGCAATTACAACCCAATTTTAATGAATTTAATAAATGTGTCTTCATCTTCATTCTACTCTTTGTTTTCAGGTTCTCATGTAAAACTTTTTGGACTCATGGATCTCTTTAGAAGATACTGAATCACTGGGTACCTTTGTCCATGCTGACTCTTTCTTTCATAAATGGTGACTTAGAGGTATAGAAAGAGGAATGCACATACTCTTTGCTACCCAATGACACTTCTATACTTCCCTTCTTCCAGTATCAGTAAACAACCTTTTCCATTGTAGTTTACTCATCATTATTAATTCAACAAGCATCTATGCTTACTATTTGTAAAACACTGTACTAGGAAGTGAGGATATAAACATAGAAATGAAATAGCCCCTGCCTTCAAGGAGCTTACATTATATTGGTGAGAAATAGCATGTGTGCAAATAGGTAAATGTGTAAGTAGGTAAATCGAGATATCATCTAGTCCTGTTGCTATTACTGGATTACAAATCATTATTCTTAGGGACTTTGGTATTGTAGTCCAGTTTTTTCCTAATCCAAACTCTGTCTTTATTATATGTGCCCCTCTCCCCCAGTACCCTGCTTATCAATCTTAATACACATGGCCTATAGCTTTATCAGCCATCCATAATTGTTTACATCATATATCTCACCATCACCATATCTTGCCATCTCCATGATAAACCCATCTTATACCTTACTTAGGGGTAGGGTAACTTAATTGCGTTAATATCAATCAAACCCATCCTTGAACTGGCAAAACTTCTAGATGGAACTGTCTACATTTATTACCTCCAATTCGCCGCCATTCACTCTTTCTCAATCTTTTGTCACTTGAATTTTGATCCTATTCTATGCATGAACAATTTCTCTCCAAGGTTACTAATGACCTCAGCTTTTAAATGTTAACTTTTTTTAATCTGCATTCTATTTGACCCTTTTGTAGCTTTTGATATTGTTGACTACATCTTCCTTTCAACATTTTCTCCATCTTTAGTTTCTATGACTTTGCTTTCATTTGATTCCCACTTTATTATCTGGTTACTTTTTCAGTTTTCTTTATTTGATCATCATCAATTTTTCTTCTCTAGCATCAGTGTTCCCTTTTCTTCTGTCTCTATATTTTGTCTTGCAGAACTCATCAGTTTACATGGGCTCAAGTATCATTTATGAATGGATGATTCCCAATTTGTATATCCAGCCCTATCTTCTGTCCTGAATTCCAATCACACATTGACAATAGTCTGTTGTCTATCTCCTTCTGAACATACTGTTTTCCCAGATAGGATGTAAGCTCTTTGAGGCAGGGTAGTTGTGTTCTTTCTATCTTTATCTCCTATTGGGTAGCCTAATAAATGTTTGATCGCCAGCATTGCTTGATCGCTTGATCTCAAACTCAACTTAATCAAAAGAGGAATTCATTGTTCTTACCAATTTTCTTCCTCCACAATTTGTCCTTTTTTCAAAGTGACTGAGTTCTGTTGCAGCCGATATCTTTCCAGTCGTGTGTGTGTGTGTGTGTGTGTGTGTGTGTGTGTGTGTGCGCGTGCGTGTGTTGAGAGAAATTGGAGTTCTTATTCCTTCACTCTTGATCACGGCCGACATCCAAGCTGCCAAGTCTTATCAGTTCTACCTCCATAACATCTCTCACATCCATCCTCTTCTCTCATAGACCCACAACCGTAATTTTGACCTTCATCATCTCTCACTGTTTTATTGTAACACCTCCTAATTGGTCTTGGGGACATTACAAATAGAATATTGCTTATGGAATGCTATAAATATAATAGTGTGTGTAATGAAAATTGTTTTGTGCTCATCCTATTTTACAGTTGTGGGCCTCTTTCACAAAATTCTGTATTCAGAAAAACATATTATATGTAATTTATATATATATATATATACATATATGAAATAAAAAGAGGACTATTTTACTAAGTGCCTACATATACTGCCTTAAGTAGCTTGTAGTCTAATAGTTGAGGTAAGATAAACACATGTGGCTAAGCTTTATAAAGTATCTGTAGGGGGAGTTATTTCATTTGATCTTCACAACAATCCTGCAAACAGGCAAATAGAAGTTAAGTGATTTGGCCAGGGTCACATGACTAATAAGTACCTGAAATTGGATTTGAACTCAGGTCTTCCTAACTCCAAGACCACTGCTGTATTCACTGACCCACTTAGCTGCCTTAGCTAGAATCTTAGAGTCATCTCTTTCGACCCCAACAGTTCAAACATACTCTACTTGAACATTTCCAGTGACAGAGACTTAGACATTACAAAGTGAACTAATCCTTGAAAAAAAAAAGGTCATATAAATAGAAGAACTGGTAGGTAGAGTTAGGACAAACCCCTGGGAAGGAAGAATTATCAGAAATAGAGAGGAGACATAGATTCTATTTTCAACTCTGGTACTAATTAGCGATATAAGTCCAGGCTTTAATTTCCTCATCTGTCAAATACAGAAATTGGACCAAATGATATATAAAATCACTCCTAGCTCTAAAGTTCTTTATTTCTAGACTTAAGACCATAACTTAAAAGAAATAAAAAGATATTGTATAATAGACACAAGAAAGAAAATTTTTCCCTGGACATAATTTGAACAATGCTTTGGAGACAAAAGATTGGTTTGACTGGGATGGTGGTTATAGTAGTGTAAGGCAATAAACAGATAAAATAAGGCAGATAGGGAGCTGTTTAAGCTGTGATAGAGGTGTCAGACAATTATATATATATATATATATATATATATATATATATAATGTAATATAATGAAAATGGATGATTTAATTTGCCCTAGTGACCAGGTGACCTCTCTATCAGGAAGACACACATTGAAATCCCACCTCTGACTCTTACTGGCTGTGACTTTTGGCAAGACACTTCATACTTCGGGACCTATGCTTCTCTTCTTAAACTGTGGGTTGCCACCCCATGGTCATAACCCATAGTTTAAGAAGCACTGAAGGGGCTGCCAGTGAAAAATGTTTAAGTCCTGACTAGACAACTAAGTTGTAGAACAGTGGTGAACTTAACCGGTAGAAAGGATTTTTTCACTAGGAGATCCTTATACTAGTGAAAGACAGACCTGGACTTTGCCTATCCCTCCAAACACTGAACATATTTCAGATGTAACTTTATGTTTATATTAAGTAGTGCAAAGAAGCTAGAGGCTGTGATGCCAGCAAGGAGTCAGGAGATAAAATAACCAGACCATAGACAAAGGATTGGTAGTAGAAAAAGAAGGAAAGAAATGGCTGAATTGTCATGAAGTTATGGAGGAGGGATTTGAGTTAATTAAATAAACATTTACTACATTCAGTCATTCAATAAAGTTTTATATCCTTAGAATGTTCATAATAAGACAGAATCCTTGTCCTCAAGGAGTTTATAAGCAAAAGAAATAGGAAGAAATAAGATAAGTACACAAATAAATAAGACACAAGGCAGAATGTAATATGTAAAGCAGCCTAGACAATGTGCTATAAGAAATTTGAGAAAGGAGAGATCCCTTGTAGTTTTGACAATTTAGGAAAGGCTATACAGAACAGATGGCACATAAACTGAGGCAGGAAAGAAAGGTGGAATTTTATCCAAATGAAAGAGGAGTTGATTCCAGCCGTGGGGTATAGTCTAATAAAAAGCATGGAGGTGATATTTCTACCAGAAGACTTTCAGAATCACCCATTTTTAGTTTATCTCTCAGCCCTCGAATTATCATATATATCTATATCTATATCTGTGTCGATATAGATATAGATATATACATATGTGTATATCTATCTATCTATCTATCTATCTATATATATATATATATACACACACACACAAACACACACACACATATATTAGGGGATAGGAGGGATGCATGTGTTATGAATGGTATTGTGATAGGAATTGGCAATTACTTTTAAGTAGGAAGGAAAAAGACAGACAGACAGAGACAGAGACAGAGAGAGACAGAGATGCACATAAAGATACACACACAAAGAGAAACAGAGACAGAGACAGAGAGACAAAGAAAGAAACACACATATACATACACAGAGAAAGAGACAAAGAGAGACAGAGACAAAGGGACACATAGAGACAGACAGACAAAGTCAAAGATGTATACAAGGTTTGGGGGAGGGGGAAATAAGCATTTATATAACATCTACCATATAATAGGCCCTATGCTAAGCACTTTACAAATATATTTCATTTGATTCTCACAACAACTCTGCAAACTGAGGCAAATAAAGGTTAAGTGAGTTGCCCAGGGTCACAGAGATAGTAAGCATTTGATACTGGCTTTGAGCTCAGCTCTTCCTGACTCTAGGTCCAGTATCCTAGCCACTGCGCCACTTATCTGCCTCAGCTAGGAGGAAATACTGTTTTTTAAAAAATATTATTTATCTTTTTTTTTAATTTATGAAATAAAATAAGCATTTCCACAATATAGTAGAATAAAAGATGATTGTACACAAAGCTGGAAATCTACTATGTACAACTTGCTCTGGCTTTTAACTATATAATACAGTTGTCATGTAACTTTCTTTTTCTTTTCTTTGTCTCCTCCCTTTTCTAGAGATAGTTACCTTTAGACACCAATATGTATATATGTGTAAAATCATTCTATGCATCTTCTATGTATCAATTCTTTTTATGGATGTAGATATTGTCTTCATATGTCCCTTATAGTTAATTTGGGCATTTATAATAGAGGATATGCCATTAATGTGGGGAGCACTGAGCTACCACACCCAGCCCATGCTCCATATATGCCTATGATCACTGAATATCTTTGGACAGGAAAGCTTGCATTATCAGTTGTCTTACAAGTACATGGGAGAGAGGGGGTGAATGTGGTATAAAATATACTTCATGGTATTTTCAACTTGTTGAGATAATTATGGGTTTTTCAGAACTAAAAGAGTATTTGTGTATTTTTACTCTAATTGAAGTGAACAAATAAAATATCTAGAAAATTTTCCATTTTCAAAGAAGAAAACATTTATTAATATTTCTAATATATATATATATATATATATATATATATATATATATATATATATATATATATGTAAGTTTGGAAGCCGTTTTTGGCTCTCTTTTTCTTAAAAGAAGATAGAATCTTGTTTTTTACCCTAGCTAAAAAGAATAAGTCTTAGTGAACCCAGTTACATTTTGCTTTCTACTGTGAAGTCAATTGAAGTTGGAATGTTGCTATGTCAATAAATGTACTTTGCCCCTATGGTTTCCATCTATGAGATCCTGTGTGCCTATGAGTAATACATTCACTATCAAATCATGTACTTAATATATTGAATCAGAGTTGCTACCTGTTGAACCAAACATATTAGTTGTGGAACCAAATACAATATTTTTGAATCAAATATGTCAGCTAGTAAATAAGGTCAATGTTAAATTAATTATACTCTGTGCTGAACAGTTTCATAAAGTTACATCTGAAATATTAAACTGTTCTATTGGAAACTCATCTCCCAGAATTAGTCTTTTATCACCTTTTTATATGGTACATTTAACTGATAGATGAAATAATGCTCCTGATTCATCAAATATCTGAGACCCACTTTATGCCCATGAAAGGACATGAACATAGCACCATTTCTGCTTGGGTTTTGAGAAAGTTTAAAAATAGAACTTGTGTTCTGTCAAAGTAGCTCTTATTTTTAGGGAAACTTACAGAGGTTGTTGTATATTATTTCTTGATTTAAACAAAGATTAACCATGTAGTTTTTGTTGCAACCCATAAAAACTAGGAATTCATGTATGATTCTCCTCATTGGCAGAAAGAATGGTTATTCAATGCTAAATGCCTGCATGAAGGGAAAAATTAGAAAAAGCCTGTAAAAGGAGAGCATGTTTCCAGCTTCTAGAGAGGACAGAAGGGGTTCCAGTTCTTTTTTAGCAGGAGGTCCTAGGGGGAGGGAGGAAGAGAGGGAGAGAGAGAAGGAGAGAGAAAAACTCTGGGAAGAAAGCAACCTGTACAGGAGCTGGAACTGTTTGCCATCTCTCTTTGCTCATCAAACTACAAATTGGAGTATTTAATTTCTTGGAGGAGATTGAGGACTCTATTTTATTGAGCTTTGCTTTCTTTCTCCCAATGAGAGATGTCATTCATGATGTGTGTGGTCTGGTATATTTTCTCTTGTATAACTTCCCTTAGTTTGTATAAATGGGCTTATTTACTATGTGCAATGATCTTTGCTTAACTGATGTTTGGTGGAACAGGGAGTCAATCCTTTACATATAAGATGAAGCATTTTTCTTACAAAGGGATAGTGACCAGAAAAAGAGGCTTGAACCAAAAACAAAATTCCCCTAGACTAATAATATTTAGTGGGCTAAATATAATTCTATTCTGTTTAGGAGAGCAGAGCAGTCATTCTTATAGCTCCAATCTCTTGCTTCCTTCCCAGCAAAAACCAAAGTCCCATTTTGGAAGAGCGTGGGTGAAAATTCTAGATAACTAAACTATGAAATCAAATTGAAGCTAAAGATGTAATCAAGATTTTCATTAACAATACATATGACTTGTGCATTTGCTGTTCATTGGTTCTAAGGCTGGTGATTAGAGGATCACAAGGAGAAAAGGAGAATCTAGTCTACCAGAAAAGTTTGCCATTGGACTACAATAAAGAGGAATGCCAAAGAAGTTGGTGGGACTTTGTATCTGCTTTATATGTAAGTCACTCTGATAAGTAGCCATCAATATTAGAGAAATCATTGTAAAAGGAGTCAGATAGCTCATATAGAAGAATAGTAGGAGAAAAGGATGGAAAAGTAGTTTGAGGTTAGATTATGGAAGATATTCAAAGCCAGACTACAAATATTAAACATTTTGATTATACTGTGTAAGTAATAAAGTGTTTAGTTCTGTAATGTTCTATATGTTTTCAGTAACTATTCAAGTTTAGGGGCCTTAGGATTTGTCTATATCTAAAAAATATAATACACTGTGAAGAAAAGAGAAAACTCCAATTCACTACTAGACTGTGATTTTTTTCCTTTATCCTTTAAAAGAGAAAACTCCAATTCGCTACTAGACTGTGGTTTTTTTTCCCATTTATCCTTTAATAATGATAATAGGAAAGGATATGTGTGCAAAAATAAAAGTTCATTGTTCTTATTGGGTCACAAAATGGAAAGCAATATGACATACTGAATAGAATACCCTTCCTCTTACACTTATTGGTTATGTGATCATGAGTGAGTCCCAACATCTCTGAGCCTCTGGCAGCTTGTAATAACTATTGGAAGAAGCCAGTGAAACCAGAGGTCAAAAAGGAAATATTTCACAGACTTAAAGCTGGAAGGTACCTTAAAGGTTGTCTAATACAACTTCCTAATTTTCTGGATGAGGAAACTCAGGCCAGAGAAGTTAATCAACTTGCTTAAAGTTACACAGTTAAAGTGCAGAACCAGAGTCTGAACATACATCCTCTGACTCCAATCCCAGTGGGCTTTCTTTTTCTGTTCCATGCTATCTCTCTTCTTTGACCAACTTTAAGTGAATGGAAATGTGTAATCCATGGGAAAGGAAGAAGAAAAATTGCTATGTGGTAAAGCAAGTCAAAGGAATAACCACTAACCCCACCATTCGGATTCACTCTAGCTGGCATTTTCTTGCATTAAATAAAGCCTTTTAGATGGCATGTACCAAAATTAGCTTGCTTAGCAAAGTGTATCATCAAACCTCTAGCAAGAAAACCTGTTTTCTGGAATGGAGCTATGATATGTCACAGAAAATAAATGTATTAGCTTATTTTGACAATTCCTCTTCCTTCTTTATCCTATGGGGTCCCAAAACGAATTAGTGTCAATGCAAAAAAGAGAGATAAATTTATAGCATAACTAAAACACATAAAGATACATGTCCAAATTGCAAAAAGAAAAATCTTATTTTGGCCTAGTACTTAAAAAATTTCCCTTCAACTTGTTCATCAAAAGCAGATTATACACTTCCCATCTTTCCTATTCACCATCTCCCTCACCCCTCCACCTTGCAAATGGTAGTGATTACCATTTGAGAAAACTCATTCGTTTAACATGAATAAAATCAGATGTCAGCAGTTATCATTTAATGTCCAGAAACCAGTCCTTTACACTTATTTTTATTCATTATTCTTCATGGTATTTGTGTAGGCAGGCTTGTAAGATTACTTCCATTTCCTAAATTGGAAAACCATTTAAGGCCAAACAAGTCATTGCCAAAGGTTAAATAAGGATTATAATCTCTGAGTTTCTGTGTTATTGCCTGTCTAGTCTTATAGAGATTTCTAAAACACTATTTCACTGGTACTTAACATTTATATTAAATGTGTTCTTTTTGATCTTATGTCTCTCCACATTAGATACTCTCACAACAACTATTTTCCAGTTCAGAAATTTATATGACACATATAAATAAATTTATATGACACATATAGCCTCACTCAATTTTCCCATAATTTCAAAATAAAAGGTTTTTTTTGGCAAATACAAAATGCAAAGAGCAAAAGATAAGAGATTGACAAACACTATGCATGTAGTGCATAGTTAATACATGTAATTGTGGCTTGCTTGGGCATGTCCAGATTACCTAACATGGAGCCTCTGTACCCCCTACCACGTGGGTGGATGTAGTCTGTTTTGATTGGTTGACTAACTGGAACAGGTCACATCTTTAAAATTGGCAAGACTCTTGTATAGTCTCTCTTTTCTGCCACTTTCTGGTTTGTGATCTTTCTGGGACCCTTACTCTTGTATCCAGAGGTGAAGAGCCTAGTTCACCCTCAGTGTGGGCATCAGGAGTTCAACCTGTGAAAAGAGGAACAACTTCCTTCTGCCATGCATCCTCTCTTTTATTTCAGCTTTAAGAAGTGGTTTTGGGGTGATTTTTTCTTCTGTTCCATATTGTTTGTTGTCTATTTCAGGAACAGGCTGAAGTCTCTATCAGATAGGATATGGTAGACTGATCGATGGTGCTTGACCGATATTGCAGAGATGATGGTGTAGTCAGCCTGTCTGGTGGAGAAGCCAGGATGCCTAGGACTTGAGACTAAATATGCCTTCTGGTCTTAGAACTGGGACCGGGTGCTCTATAGAAAGTAAGCTGAACTATGAACCTAATCCCTTCCCCTTCCACAGAGGTGGTTCAAGAGGGAAGGAGATTATTCCTTGTATGTGTTAAGGAAGTAAGTTTGTATATTTATAATTATGCATATAGAAATATATATTTCTGTATAAAATCTGACCCATTAATGGCTAAATAGAAGTGAACCATTGGGGATCAATCCCTATAACTGGGGGAACAAAGTTGGTGAAGGCCAGAGCCATTTGCAGAGTCTAAACACGCCTCCATCCCTTTAAGGATACCAAAGAACCCTGGGAGAGAGGCAAAAATGTGTAATATGCATGACCTTAAGTAAGCAGTAGGGGCCAGTGTAGTCAGTGTTATGTAAATGTTTGTTGAATTGAATTGAATTGAAATGTCAAAATGCACATGGTGTTGAAATGATTTGCTTAGGAATATTTAGGGAATAAATGGTTGAGTCAAATATTGGATATAAGGTCTCTCAGATTGCATTGCAGAGCTCTGTATACCCAATAACATTTATTATACTATAAAGAAGGATTAAAAAGCTAAAATTAATTTAAGGAAGTATTCAGGCCTTCCATGCTCATGTATATCTCAACTCCATTCTTGACTCGACAAACTTTTCTCTGTTTAAAATTTTATTATTTATTTTTAACATTCTTTTATTTTTAAATTTTGATAGCCAAATTGTCTCATCCTATCCCATCCTTCCCACATGCATCAAAAAGGCAAGCAATATGATATTAACTGTACATGTGAAATAATGCAAAACATATTTCTGCATTAGCCATTTTTTTAAAAAAGCAAAAAATAAAGTGAGAAATTAGACTTCAATCTGTACTCAAAGCTGAACATTTCTCTCTCTGGAGGTGGATAGTCTTTACAGCATGATCCTTTGGAATTTTATTGAACCATTGTGTTGATCAGAATAGCCAAGTTTTTCATAGCTGATCATTATTACAATGTTTCTTTTATTGTGGGCAATAATCTCCCAGTTCTTTGTACTTCACTTTGCATCAGTTCATATAGATCTTGCCATATTTTTCTGAATCCACTCCCCTGGTCATTTCTTACAATATAATAGTACTTCATCATAACCATATGCCACAATATAATCAGCCATTCACCAATTGATGGGCATTCCATCAATTTCCAATTCTTTGCTATCCCAAGAAAGAGCTGAGATAAATAAATATTTTTGTGTATATAAGTCCTCCCCCAGCCTTTTGAAACGTCTTTGGCATACAGACCAAGTAGTGGTATTGCTCAGTCAAAGAGTATGTAAGTTTTTATCACCTCTTAAGCATAGTTCCAAATTCTTCTCCAGAATGGTTGTCTCAGCTCACAATTGTACCAACAGTGTATTAGTGTACCTATTTTCCTCCACTCTCTCTAGCATTTATCATTACTGATAGGTATGAGCTGGGACCTCAGAGTTGTTTTATTTTGTATTTCTCTAATCAATAGTAATTTAATATTTTTTCATATAACTATAGACAGCTTTGATTTCTTCTGAAAACTGTCTATTTATATCTTTGACCATTAATCAATTAGGAATTGGCTCCTAATTGTATAAATTTGTCTCAGCTTCCTATATATTTGAGAAATGAAGGCTTTATCTGAGAAACTTGTAAATTTTTTTTATATTACTTCATCGTCTATGGTACCTTTTAGCAAAATGGAGTTTCCCTGATTACCTCTTTTAACTAGGTCTATTTTTGCTTTTGCTTTGTCTGACTGAGATCATGATTGCTTCCATTGCTTCTTTTATCTTCTTTAGCAGAAGCATATTAGAGACTATTCTAGCCTTTTTTTTAACTCTGTGTTTGTCTTTCTGTTGTTTTTTTGTAAACAACAAATTGTTGGTTTTTAATTTCTAATCTATTATGATATCTACTTCTGTTTCATGGGTGAGCTCATCCCACATTCACATTTATGATTACTATATATCCCTCCATCCCATTTTTTCTGTTTATTCTTTTCTTTCTCTCTTTTCATATTATCCCTCTTCAAATGTCTGTTTTGCTTATGACCACTGTCTCTCTGTAGCCATTCTCACTTTTATCATAACCCTCCTTTCTCTTATCCCCTATTTCCCTATTGGGTAAGATGGATTTCTATATACAAATGAGTGTGTATGTGTATTATATCTATATCTATGCATCTATTATATGTGTATGTATGTATGTATGTATGTATGTACCTATCTTTCCTTTTTTCTCCCTCCATTGCAAAAGCTCTTTCTTGAGTGCCCCTTTTATGTACAAAAATTTCCCCATACTGCCTCTCTATTCCTCCTTCTCCCAGTGCATCCAACTTTCTCACCCCCTCATTTCTTTCAGGAGATCATTAGAACATCATCAACTCACAGTCAAGCCCTGTATGTAAGCTTCTTCTAACTGCTCTGATAGTGACACATTTATTAGGAATTACATGTATCATCTCATATAGGACTATAAACAGTTTAACTTTAATGAGTCCTTTATGATTACACTTTCATGTTTATCTTTTTATGCTTCTCTTGAGTAATGTGTCTGAATGTTAAATTTTCTATTTAACTGTTTTTTTTTTTTTTTAATCAGGAATGCTTGAAAGTACTCTATTTTAGTAAATGTCCATTTTCCCCTGAAGGATTATATAATTAGTTTTGCTGGCTTGGGTTATTCTTGGTTACAATCTTAGCTCTTTTACCATCTGGAATATCATCTTCCAAGCCCTCCACTCTCTTAATATGAGTTGCTAAGTCTTTTGTGGTCCTGATGTAGATCCATGACGTAAGAATTGTTTCTTTCTGACTGCTTGTAATATTTTCTTCCTGGACTGAGAGCTCTGGAATTTGTCCATGATATTCCTGGGAGTTTTCATTAATTCCTTTGATATTCTTGACATTTTGTTCTTCAAGATAAATTCTCTTATAATTTTTGGTAGTTTGGTTGGTATGACATGGAATAAGTAAATTTAGGTAGAATTGTCAATTTTATTATATTAATTTGGCCTACCCATGAGCAACTGATAGTTTTCCATTAGGGAAATTGGTCTATAATTTTCTTTCTCTGTTTTGACTCTTCCTGGTTTAAGTATCAGCAACATATTTGTCTCATAAAAGGAATTTAGTAGAATTCCTTCTTTGCCTATTTTGCTGAATGGTTTATATAGTATTGGAATTAAGTCTTCTTTCTTTAAATGTTTGTTAAAATTTACTTGTAAATCCATCTGGCCCTAGAGATTTTTCATACTGGATTCATTGATGCTTATTCCATTTCTTTTTCTAAAGTGGGGATATTTAAATATTTTATTTCTTCTTCTGTTAATCTGAGCACTTTATTTTTTGTAAATATTCATCCATTTTGCTCAGATTGTCAGATTTATTGGCATACAGTTGGATAAAAATCTCCTAAGTGCTTTAACTTCCTCTCCATTGGTCATGAATTGTCCCTTTTAATTTTTGCTCCTGGTAATTTACTGTTCTTCCTTTTTTTTTAAATCAAATTAGTCAAACTTTATCTATTTTATTGTTCCCCCCCCCCCATAAACCAGCTCTTAGTTTTACTTATTAGTTCAATAGTCTTCTTGATTTAAATTTTATTATCCTTTCCTCTGATTTTCAGAATTTCAAATTTGGTACTTAATGGGGGATTTTTAATTTGTTCTTTTTCTAGCTTTTAAAATTACAAACCCAATTCATTAATCTGCTCTTTATTTTATTCACGTAGGCATTTAGAGAGATAAAATTTCCCCTAAGTATTGCTTTGGCTTCATCCCATAAAGTTTGGTATATTGTTTCATTATTGGCATTCTCTCTGATGAAATCATACTTTCTATGATTTGTTGTTTGACCCATTCATTCTTTAGGATGAGTTTATTTAGTTTCCAATTAATTTTTAATCTATATTTCCATGGCCTTTTATTGCATGTAACTTTTTTGCATCATGAACTGAAGATGAAACATTTAATATTTCTACATATCTGAATTAGATTGCGAGGTTTTATGCCTTAATATATGTTCAATTCTTGTGTAGGCACCATGTACTAATGAGAAAAAGGTTACTTCCTTTCTATCCCCATTCAATTTCCCCCAGAAGTCTATCATATCTAAATTTTCTAAAAAAAATTTATACCTCCTTAACTTCTTTCTGGTTTATTTTGTGGTTAAATTTATCTAGTTCTGAGAAAGGGAATTGAGGTTCCCCATTATTATAGTTTTGCTGTCTATTTCTTCCTGTAACTCAACTTCTATTTGCTCTATACCATTTGGTACATATATATTTAGTATTGATATTACTTCATTGTCTATGGTGCCTTTTAGCAAGATGTACTTTCCTTTCTTCTTGTTTTGTCTGAGATCAGGATTGGTACTCCTCCTTTCTAAAAAAATTCTGCACAAATATTCTGCTCCAGCCTTTACCTTTAATCTGTGTGCCTTTGCTTCAAATGTGTTTCTTGTAAACAACATATTGTAGGATTTTGGTTTTTTTCATCCATTCTGTTATCTGCTTTCATTTTATGGGAGAGTTCAACCTATTCAATTCAGTTATGATTACTATGTATTTCTCTCCATCATATTTCCCCCCTTTTCATATTTTTTCTTTCTCCTTATATCCTATCCATCCTCACCAACGCTTTGCTTTTGACCACAGCTTCCCCCAATCTGCCATCCATTCTATGAGCCCCAATCCTTCTTTCCCCTCCTACTTTCCTATAGGGTAAGGTAGTTTTCTCTACCCAACTGAGTATGCATGTCATTCCCTCTTTGAACCAAATCTATGAGAGTAAGGTATAAATAATGCTCACCCCTTACCTGCTTCTTCTCCATTGTAATCAGTCTTTTATGCTTCTTCATGTAATATGATTTTTCACATACTGCTTTCCCTTTTCCTCTTTACCTAGTACCATGCTTTTTGTCACCCCTTAATTATTTTTATTGTCACATCAAAGTCAACTCTAAGTATTCTCCTTCTAACTACCCTAATGTAGATACAGTTCTCAAGAATTACAAGTATCATCTTCCCCATTTGTGAATAGTTTATCCTTATGAATAATACCATGTTGTTGTTTTTTTCTTTCCTGTTTATTTTTTAATGCTACTCTTGAGTCTTGTATTTGAATTTCAAATTTTCTGTTCAACTCTGGTCTTTTAATCAGGAAAGTTTGGAAGTTCCCTATTTCATTAAGCTTGCATCTTTTCCCCTGAAACATTATGCTCAACCTTGCTGGGTAGTTGATTCTGGGTTGTAACCTAAGCCCCTGTGACTTCCAGAATGTCATATTTCAAGCCCTCCAGTACTTTAATGTAGAAGTTGCTGAATCCTGTGTAATTCTGACTGTGACTCTTTGATATTTGAATTGTTTCTTTCTAGCTGCTTGCATTATTTTGTCCTTGCCCTGATAATTCTGGAATTTGACTACAATATTCTTTGGATTTTTCATCTTGGGATCTCTTTCAGGAGGTGATCTATGGATTCTTTCAATGACTCTTGTACTCCTCTGGTCCTAAGATATCAGGGAAATTTTCCTTGATAATTTTTTGAAAGATGCTGTCCATGCTCTTTTTTTGATCATGGCTTTTTAAATCTATTTTCCAGGTCAGTTGATTTTCCAATTTTTATTTTTATTTTATTTTTTATTTTATTTTTTTTATTATTTTATTTTATTTTATTTTTTTCATTCCTTTGATTTTGTTCAACTGATTCTTGATATCTCATATAGGCATTAGCTTCTAGTTAGCTTTTGTACCTTCTTTTCCTTTTGGCCAATTCTACTTTTAAAGGAATTGTTTTCTTCAGTGTATTCCTCCCCCTTGCCCCCATTTAGCCAATTTTGTTTTTCAAGAAGTTGTTTTCTTCAATTTTTGTGCTTCCTTTTCCAAGCTGACTCTTTTTTTTTTCATAATTCTCTTGCATAACTCTCATTTCTTTTCCCAGTTTTTCTCCTACCTCGTTTATTTGATTTTTAAAGTCCTTTTTGAGCTCTTCTGAGGAGGCTTTTGGGGCTTGAGACCAATTCCCTCTGAGCCTTCAATTAAGGCATTTTAACATAGTTGTCTTCTGAGTTTGTGTTTTGATCTTCCCTGTTGCCATAGTAGCTTTCTATGGTCAGTACTCTTTTTTTTGTTTTTTGCTCATTTTTAAAAGTTGAGCTCTACTCCTGGGGTGCAAGGGGCACTGTCCCAAGTTTCTTGTGCTGGGGGCTCTGGCTATCTGACCCAGGGCCTCTGGGGCTGGCAGCTTACCTACTGCACTAGGGTGGCCTGGCATAGCTGTGCCTGTCATGTACTGGGTTCTAGGGTTGGCAGTTTGCCTGCTGCCCTGGAGCTGGAGGCCTTACAGCTGGCCTGTGCCACTGGCCTGCTGCCTGTTGTGCCAGAAGCATGGGGCTTCAGTTACTGATCTGTGCTGTGGCTAAAAGCCTCCTATTGGCTTACCTGGACACTGCTTGAACTGGGCTGAAGTCCTAAATAATCTTGTGCTCGAAAATTGTTTCACTCTGTCTTTTTGTGAACTCTTTTACTCCAGAATTCTTTTAGATAATTAATTTAAAATTGCCTCTGAGGAAAACTAAGGAGAGCTCAGGCAACTTCCTGGCTTCTCTCTGTCATCATCTTTCTTCTTTCTTCCTTCTTCTTTCCTCCTCCTCCTCCTTTGCTAAATTATCTTTTCTTAATCTATTTTCCAGTTTAGTTCTTTTTCCAATGAGATATTTCACATTTTCTTTCATTTTTTTTTCATTCTTTTGACTTTGTTTTTATTGTTTCTTGATATGTCATGGAATCATTACCTTCCAATTGCCCAATTCTAATTTTTAAGGAATTATTTTTTTAGTGAGATTTGTATCTCTTTTTCCATTTCTGCTTTTAATGGATTTCTTTTCTTCAATAGATTTGTGTGCCTCTTTTACTCAGGCTAATCCTGGGTTTTTTTTTTTTGTGTTTTTTTGAGGGCAATTGGGTTTAAGTGACTTGCCCAAGGTCACATGGGCAGTGAGTGTGTCAAGCATCTGAGGCCAGACTTGAACTCAGGTCCTTCTGACTCCAGGGCTGGTGCTCTATTCACTGAACCACCTAGCCACCCCATCAGTTCTTTTTTTTTATTTTGTTATTTTCTTCAGTATTTTTTATACCTCTTTTACCAAGCTGTTAATTCTCTTTTCATAATATTTTTGCATCACTCTTGCTTCACTCTCATTTCTTTTTCCACTTTCCCTGTAACATTCTTATCTCTTTCTTGAATTCTTCTAGGAATTCTTATCCACTTAGCATTTTTTCTGAGACTTGTAGCTTTTTTAAATTGCAATCTTCTTTTGATTTTATGTCTTGGCATTCCATGCTACTGTAGAAATATTTTTATGCTTAAGTTCTCTTTTCATTATTTGCTCATTTTTTTTTAGCCTATCTCTTGACTTTGAACTTTATGTTAAAGTTTTGCTCTGCTTATATCAAGCTCTTTTTTCCTACTGTTTTTAGAGCTAGTTCTGGGGGACTGCAAGTTTTCAGTGCTTCTAAGAAGTTGTGATCTGGAGAGAAATCTTGTCAGTGCTCTTTTGGTCTGTTTTCTGGTCTTTATCCAGAGAGGTTTCCTTTGTTCCTTTGTAGTCACAAGCAGTAGTTCCTCTGTGCCTTGGAACTGTGACCAGGACCCCTGCTTCCTTGTGACTGACCATAAGTACTCTTTTCCACTTTGGAACTGTGACCCAGAACTGAATATGGGCAATAAAGTTGACAATCATCTCTAGCTGCACCCAGCAACTGCACAGGGTCCCTTGTAATCTCTCTCTAACAAGTTGCCTGACCCTCTCCCCATCTCTGAGCTGAGAGCCCCCAAGGCTGCTGCTGGTTTTATTGGGCATGAACTCAGGACTGGCCTCCACCCCAGTGTCACAGACCTCTCCTGCCAACCTGCTAAGTTTTCTTTGGTTGGAAAAATGTCTCACCCTGACCTTTTGTTGATTCTATTGCTCCAAAATTTTATTTGAGTCCTCATTTTAAAGTTGTTTGAAGGGAGTGTGAGCAAAGCAACAAAACCTGCCAGAAAATCAGATTTCTTGAATGCTAAGAATGAGTCTGGGATTATAGAAGAGATTAGTGAGCTCTCAAATCAGCTCAGGTCTAAGTATTAAAATCACAAAACAGACTTATGTATATTCTGCTATTCCTCCCCCAAAGAATTTTTACTTTGTCTGACATACTGGACTTTTCTTCCCACTTGCAGATTTTTCTCTTCTGACGTACTAAATTTTCTGATTTTTCCAGTTGTTTTTCTTTTAACTTGCTATATTAAATTCTTATATTTAATTAGAATTAAATTTAATTTTAATTTAATTCGAATTAATTTAATTAAAAAATGACAGATTTCTAGTAAATAAATCAGTGTTTTTTATCTATTTTTTAAAAAAGTGTAGCATTAGTTTCTTGTCTCTGCTGCTAACTATTCATACTTCTGCATACTCTGGGAGCTTCTGGTCCTTTTGTCCCCATTACCCCTTTCTCTGACTAGTGAGTTCCTCCTGGATCCTCCATTTTGAAGACATGCCCAGGCCAGCTATGATTATTCCTTGTCTCCACTCAAAATTCCACTCCTGACTCTATGAACTTTTCCACCATATCCCCATATGGATACCTTGCCCTCGCTTTTCAGCTTTCTTTTGTGTGTTGTTTTCTTTGCATCAGAATGTAATTTACTTGCATATAAGAACTGTCTTTCTTTTTGCCTTTATTTTTATTGTGAAGACATATCAATGTGCTTGGTACATTCTAAGTGCTGAATAAATATTTGTTTACTTCCTATGTTATTATTTTTAGTGAGTATATATTTCATATATGTATAATACATATGTACATATAAGTATATACATGTATGTACACATATATTTCTTTCAAAGGGATTTCATTTTAGAGACATGACCTCCATAACAATAAAGCTCTTATCATAGAAGAAAGAAAAATAAGAGCTCAAAATACATATTAAAGTAAGACTCTGAATCAAACAAAATATTCTCCCTAAATGAAATGTTTTGACAAAGCAACTGGATTAGAATCTTCTTACTCTTCCCTTGAAAGTGAATATTCACTCAATGAATAGAATATTATTCATTCAGTAAATATTTGAGAGTAGAGAACAGAGCTCCATTATCCCACAATGCTTATCACAATAAAGGTGAAGATCCACTGATTAACCCACCCACTTAAAAATCATCATTGCTATGTTATTTCAGTCATGTTCAACTCTCCCATTTGGGGTTTCTTAGCGAAGAGATTGGAGCAGTTTGCCATTTCCTTTTCCAGCTCATTTCACAGACGAGGAATTGAGGCAAACAAGGTTAAGTGACTTGCCCCAGGTCACAAAGCTAGTAAGTGTCTGAGGCAGGATTTGACTTCAGGAAGATGAACATTCCTGGTTCCCAAACCAGTGCTCTATCTACCACACCATCTAGCTGGCCTGAATGTCATTATATTTGTTAGATTAGAATACTTTTTAATTTAATCATTCAGAAATGAATTCAAACAGGGCCTTATATTATATTCATTTCAGAGAGATTTGGTCATGCCCCAAGGAATCTGTATAAAAGGAAGGCACCATTTTGGAACAGAGAGATTTGAGGGCTCTAAAGCAAAGAGTCTGGAACAAACATGGAGTTCTACCCCAACTCAGTTACACACAGATGTGGTATTCCCTTGACCTTATCATCCTCCACATATATTCCACTTTGTACTCATGAACTCTTAAATTCCCTTCTCTGATCATAATTTGTTGCCTTTCTATATCACTTTCTCTTTTGAAACCCCAAACCTCCATTCTTCATCTTTATTGTGATTTTTTGTTTTGCTTTTTGGAGGAAAGGCAGGGCAATTGGGGTTAAGTGACTTGCCCAAGCTCACACAGCTAGTTTTTGTGTTAAGTGTCTGAGGCTGCATTTGAACTCAGGTCCTCCTGACTTCAGGGCTGGTGCTCTATTCACTGGGCCACCTAGCCACTCCTGTTGTGACTTTTAATCTCTCATATCCTCAGCTCTTTTCTAGGCCATCACCCCCTGAACTAGCCATTCTCTTATTTCTTTCTCCATCTTGATGCCATTAATTGATAAAATCAACTCTACACTGTCCTTTTCTTGAAACCCTTATTGCCTTATGCTATTTTGGATTTTGCTTTGCCGAACTTCAGTTTTGGATTACTCCCATGACAGGGAGTCTTCATTCATACTTAATGTGCTGCTAGAGGAAGTCTGAGAAAATCACAAAAGTAATCTGGCTGGGCCCAATGCATATTCATTACATAATGTCAACTGGGCCCTCACTGTAGTTAGGCAATCCTTTTACATATTCTTAATCAACTACCTCGCTCACCATATTACGTTTTCAAAACCTTATCTTTCCTAAAACCTCCCATGGCTTTCCCTCTCTATACTCTCTTAGCTGAAAACCTTGCCTCATATTAATTTAAAAAAAAACCAAACAAAAACAGGAAAATTTTTCTTTGAAAAAAATTGATTTATTGAGAGTTCTATCTTTTCCCTTCCTTCTCATCTCGTTACTCAGATGCCTTTTGTCACTAAATCCTCCTTTACGCCTATTTTAATGAAGAAATTGCCTTTCTCTTTGACAAGGCAAAGTTCTCTACAAATACAAATGATCTAATTTAATCCCATCTTTTCAAGCAGGTTGCTCCCTCTATCACCCCTGCTTTCTCATTTATCTTCAGTCTCTCTTTGTTTACGGTTTCTCTATTTCTTACACACACACTTAGTCTATGATGTAGTGACACTGAGCTCTTCGCTCTTTGTTCCTCTCACTCACACTTCATATCCCACATTTGGGCATTTTCACTGCCTAACCCCCATGCCCGAAATTTTCCCTTTAACTCTGCTTCCTGGCTTCCATGTCTCTCTTTCCATGGTCCCAGATAAAATCATATTTTCTACAAGAAACCTTTCCTAATCCCCATTAATACTAGTTCTTGTTTTCCATGGATTTCCCCCAATTTATTCTGAATACAGAGTGTCCCAGATGTCTTAGTGGAGCTTTAAGCTCAAAGTTTAAAACTCAGCTCAACAAACTGCACTAAGATGTCTGGGACACTATACATTTTGTTTGTACAGAGTTGTTTTTACATTGCCTCCTACATCAGACCACGAGCTCCTTGAAAGGAAAGGCTGTTTTATTTGTTTGTTGCTTTTTTTCTATCTCCAGCATTTAGCAAAATGTCTGGCACATAAGAGGTAAAGCTTACTGATAGACTGAATTCTGGGGATCTAGGGTAAGACCGGGCTGTGTCCTAGAAGGGAATCATTAGAGGAGGACCAATGGCAGTGGAAGATCAGGGCTGAGGGAGGCACAGAGAAGAGGTCAGGTTTCCCCCCAACTTGTTTTCCTCCTACTTGTCTATCCACAGATATTATATGATCTGTTGTTTCATTACATTTTACTTTCAGTAAATTGAATTTTGCCTCAACAACAGAGGCCAGGGTTAAAGGTGGAAAGAAATACTAATTAGGCAGAGAACTAAGCTCCTTAAATGTTAATAATTTCCCAAATTGGTGGTTCAGAGTGATTTTGATTGATCTTATAACTTTTCCTCAGAATAGACTCCTCCAAGCTGAAAAACCAGTGAACCACAGGCACCTTTGGGTTCATTATCCTTAAAATGTCCTCTCTCTCTCTCTGTCTCTGTCTCTCTGTCTCTCTGTCTCTCTCTCTCTCTGTCTCTCTCTCTGTCTCTCTCTCTCTCTCTCTGTACACATATATCTTTTACCTATATCTATATAATGTAGGCTCTAAATGAACAATTATTTTTAAAGAGATGAATTTAAAGAGATGAAATTCACAAAATGTATAGTGTCCCAGGCATCTTAGTGCAGTTTGTTAAGCTGAGTTTTAAACTCTGAGCTTAAATGAATGTGCGTGTGTGTGTGTGTGTGTGTGTGTGTGTGTGTGTGTGTGTGTGTGTGTGAACTTGGGGGCAGAGATTATGGAAACACTGGATTACTTTGAATATACTTTCTACTTATATCCTTGTTGAACTCCTTCCCCGTCTATGAATGTAAACTCCTTGTGGGTGAGTGCTATTTTGTCTTGTATCCCCAGAATGTGGCACAATGTTTTGCACTTAGCAGGCATTTAATACATGCCTTTCAGATTCCCTTTGTGTATTGTCTTGCCCAAATAGACTGTAAGCTGTCTGAGGGTATTGACTGTCTTTTTGCTTGAATTTGTATCCGTAGTGCTTATCACAGTTCCTGGAACATAGTTAACCTTAGCACAGTTCCTGGTACTCACTGCTTATTTCCTTTCTTTTTTCCTTAGATCTAATTTGCATTCCCTCTTCCCCACTCTTTGTTGTAGGCTGGGGGAGGGGGAGGTTGGGGAGAAGAGAAGGCTAGAATCTCAGAATTTTTGAGTTGCCATAAAGTCTAACCCAAGTTTACAGGATCACAAGTTTAGAACATAGAAGCAATTGAGTTTATCCCCTTCATTTTAAAGGGGAGGGAACTGGGGCACATGGAGGTTTAAGTGACTAGTCTATCTGTGTAGTAATTGTTTGAGGCTGGATTAGAATTTAGTTCTTACTAATTCCAAGGCCAGAAATCCATTCATTGCATTACCAATTTCAGAGTTATCAAATTCAAAAAGGAATAGCAGCCCTAATCCTTATATAAGGATCCCTAATCCTTATATATTGACTTAGGTTTAAAATGTAATGTTATCTCTTTTGTTGTATTTGTTGTTGTTGTTGTTGTTGTTAAATATTTCTCAATGCATTTTAACCTGATTCCTCTGCATTTGGGAGCCTACCAGCAAAGTATTTTACACTTCTGACCTAGCTGGCTCTCCTTTGCAAGTGAATCTCTGGGTAGAGTACATTAACATAGGTAACATATGGGTAGAACATATTAACATAAATAGAATAACAAAAACCTGCAACGTTATCAGATTTCCCTGTTGGCTGAGACTGAGCCTGAGATTCAAGAACGCGATTGATCTGGTATACTCAAGCCATAAGGAAGGAAACACTCCAGCCCAAAGAGCATCATGATAAGTCACATTAGGCTTGTTGTTTGCATATTTTAAGGACTTCACAGGCGGGCCTATGTCTTTCTATTTGCTCTTGTATTATTTCAGAATTTGCATATTTTCTCTCCACTTGTAAATCTTAGAAAATGTGTTCTAGTGATTTGGAGTGTGTGGATGTCAGAAATGAAGATCCAGTTACCATGGTAATGTTAGAAGTGGGGAGAGATAGTAATCAATTGAAGTGGTTCTCTGAATCCAGGGAACTGAGGAAGGTCAAGAGACATGGTACCTGGAGTGTGGTTCAGAGATCAGAGAATATTTAGAAAAGAGTCCAAATTCTTTTTGCATATTGTATCCCCCAGTAGGAGGAAAGCTTCTTTAAGACACACTAGCTTTTGTCTTCATATTACTAGTTCTCTGTATATAGCAGATGCTTAATAAATGTTTGTTGAACTGAACCAAATTGTTTCAAAAGTTCAACTGTAAATCAATTTATTTGAACTCTATGGTTTATTTCCCTCAGTACTATGGCATTATAAATGGTTGTCTGATTCCCTAATTAGCTCAAAAAGTTGATTTAGCCCATAATCTCCTTGGTAGGTTTTGGTTACTTACGGAATGCTTATTACTTTTTTTTTTTTTTGAGATAATCAGAATTGAGTGACTTGCCCACAGTCACACAGCTAGTAAGTATCTAAGGTTGGATCAAAATTCAGGTCCTGCTGCCTTCAAGGCCAGTGCTCTATCCACTATGCTGCCAGCTGCCCCATATTTATTACTTTCTAGAGGGACTCCTGCTTATGCAGTGCAATATCTAGGTAGATGCTTATAGCAGGATATATCTATATCTACATATAGATATAGACATCTGTGTACATGCATATATATCTATACCTGTGTATGTAGATACATAAATGTATGTATATGTAAAGATGCATTTAAGATATATATATATATATGTATATATAGCATAGGCATTATAAATATATGTTATATTTATATAGTCTATATAAACATACATGTATATGTTTGTGTGTATGTGTACATGTAGGGGTTGGTCCTTAATTTCAAGTGTTTCACTACATAGTTGATGGGAGAAAAACATGAAAGAATGCTAATAAAATGCTAAGTTACAGTCCTGACAAAGTTCAATACAAGTTCAATGGGGAGAGATATTTGCAGACTAGAATAGTTAGAGAAGTTCTCATGTGAGTTTTAGAGTCATTATTATTAGAACAGAAAGCAATGTTTGGAAATCAAATAGTCCAACTGCTTTGTTTTACAGATGAAGAAACTAAGGTCCCTCGAGATTAAGTCACTATTCCAAAGTATCTAGCTAGTTAGAGGTGAATCTTGGACATGAACTAATTCCTAATCCAGTGTTCTTTCTATGACATTGTGCTGCTTTTAGCTTTGAAGAAGAGATGAAATTTGGATAGCTGTAAGGGAGGAGGAAGTGCACTTTACTTAGAAGAAATAGTGTTTCCAAAGGCAGGGAGGCAAGAATAAACACAACATATATAGGGATAGGTGAATAAATGAATGAATTAAAGAAAAATAAAGCACTGACGAAGTCCTTACTATGTGGTAAGCACTATGCTAAGCTTTGGAGATGAACAGAAAAATGAAATAGTAGCAAGGCATATGGTGATCCCTAGAGATCCTTATGGTACAGCAGAAGGTCAGATGATTGTATACAGAAGTCTAGAGGGCATATTATCATGGTAGGTATAAGGCCCAGGAGACTTTATGATTCAGTGGCAGGGAAAACGGTGATCCACCACCAAAAGGGAAGGCTTATAGCTGGTGATTTTCCACTCACCCAAATGGTAAAAAGAAGAATGTTATTCTTCATGCTGGCAGCACTGGATGGGATCTAGGTGGCCCAAGGGTCATCAAGAAATGGGCAAATAGAAAGCTGGGTGGAAGGGCACTTATACTGGTGGTTCTTCCCCAATGGCCACTGATGTCTGGAAACAAGGGGTTGTTGGGAGAAACTTCCATGATTTAATAAGAAGGTATATACTGGGGAGCTAGAAAGGAAATAGGGAATTTTAGGATTCTTGAGATAGGAGTAAAGCAAAGAAAGTGATGCTTTTTTCAATCAAATATCAGAAATGATTCTGAGTTGGTGAGATCAGATAGGTTTATAAAAGCTAAAGACTTCAACAAAGCCCTAAAAGCGTTATGTACAGCCTTTGGGATGTATTACAAGTACTGTTTGAGGATTAGCACAGGTAGTTTTGTAGAGGGTCACCATAGTTGGCAGTAGGTTATCAAGGTTTTTGTCCAAAACAACACTTGGAGACTGAGCCTAAGTTACAGGAGGGTCCACACTATTGAAAGATCTCTGAGGTACTATGCAGAGTGGATTTGGAGGATAGACACTGGAGGCAGGGAAATAAGTCAGGAGGCATCATGATGGTACAGTAAAAAAAGCCAGGGCTGGAGAAGCCATGAGCCCATGTTCAGGTCTCATGGCTAATGCTTCAGATCTTTGTGACCTCAGTTAAGGCATTCACTGTATTGTTCTTTAGTTTCCTAAGCTGTAAAATAGCTTCTTAGAATCCTTTATGGCCCCAAGAGCTCTGATCCTGGAGGACAGTCAACTGAAATCATCACTAGAGCTTATAAGGATCTGGAGTAAGGTGGCAGTTTGGTGGAATAGTAGAAAATTGAGGGCTTGAAAAAGGTTTCTCAAGAAAATGGACAGGATTTCCTTCTTTTAGTAAAGAGGAGCTATCAAGCTAGTAACTTCCTCTTTTTCTCTGTTCTCTGTTGTTATAAATGGAAAAAGAATATAATACTGCTAGGCATACATAATATGCTTACATATTCATTTATATGAAAACACATACACACATATACATACAATATGACAAGACAAAGCTAGTTTCTGAAGTTTAGAATATTCATTACATATTCATTACTAAGGGTCCTATACCACTAACATGAAAGATAATCATTTATTAATTTCAGTAAGGTCTATGACTTGATAATAGGTGTCAGCATGTGAAAATAATGACTGAGACATTGTCCCTGATAGGAAATCCAATATACTTGTAGAGAACCTAATGAATTCTAATGCCAATTAAGACAGAAGATCTTATTTAAAAAATAAATGAATAGTATAGAAAATAGGATAAAAATAGGACCCCCAATCAAATAACTTTCCCAGTCTATTTCTCTCCCTGTGGTGTTAACCATGATTCTTTTAGCCAAGTTCAAAGGCAGTTTCATTAATTTATTAAAGAAATACTGATTGATAGATCCTATGTGCTTGGCAATAAGATAGGGACAAAAAGAAATACAAAGCAAGTATAAGATTCATATCCCTATCCTTGAGGGGCTTATGATATAACCAAGGAATTTAGACGCAAATAAAAATATAAAGTTTTTAAAAAGGCACAAGCTAACATGGAGAACACTAATTCATTAAAAAAAAAAGGACCCTTGCTCAGATGAAAATGAGATGCTACATTATATATCCTTTTTTTTGCTCTATGATCTAGGAGCAACAAGACTATTTGCTTACTAGAATGTTAGGACATTCTAGGTTAGGGCTTCTTAACCTAAAGCTTCTTGACTATTTCTCAGAAAGCATTTTAAAATGTAAACTGGGGACAGCTAAGTGGCCTAGTGGATAGGGCACTAGTCCTGGAGTCAGGAGGACCTGAGTTCAAATTGGGCCTTGGACACTTACTAGATGTCTTACTCTGTGCAGCTCACTTAACCCTGATTGTCTCCAAAAATAAAATCAAGTAAATTGTGAACTAAAATACATAGTATTAAAAAGAAAATAAGTTAGATTGAAATATAATCATCAAAATACATTCTAAACAAAACAGGTATTATGTTAAAAACATTTAGTTATATATTAAGAACATTTAGAGCATTTTATAGTTAAAGAACACAGAGTAGTGAGTGGAATGACTTGACTAAGGTAACATAGATCTTAAGCATTAGCCACAAGCTCTGAACATGGGCTATGGGCTTCTCCAGCCCTGGCTCTTTTTACTGTACATGGTGCCTCCTGACTTACTTCCCTGTCTCCAATGTCTATCCTCCACAATCCTCCCTGCATAGTACTTCATATGTCTGTTAGTAGTGTGGACCCTCCCTAAACTGCCCTTGAACATGACTAAAAAGAATCATAATTAATGCCACAGGGAGAGAAATAGATTGAGAATGTCATTTGATTAGGGTCCTATTTATTATCCTGTTGTCTATACAATTCATTTATTTTTAAAATAAGATCTTCTGTCTTCATTAGAGAATTAGAATCCATTGGGTTCTCTACAATACTAGCATAGTAGCATAAGAGAGAACATGAAGTCTAGACATATTAAGTAACTTAGAAAGCATTTAGCTAGATCCCCCTCATTTCACAGAGGAAGAAACAGATGCTCATAGAGGTCGTGACTTGCTCAGTATCAGGCAGGCAGTAAGTGGCAGAAAGGAAATCAGAGCTCTTATCTTTTGATTCTGTGGTCAGTATTCTTTCTATTCAACTTTGTTGTCTTTCTAGCAGTAGAGAGGACAAGATTAATCATTTTAATGAATATGGCATAGTCATAAAGATGGAAGCAAAGGTAATAGCAGAGGGAGAATTGCTGCTGAATGTTTACTTTTGTCTTTAATTGAGTATTAATTTATTTTGCATATGGTTATAGATATATGGATGTTGTGTTTGAGAATGTATGTATATATATCTCCAAATGTATATTGCTATTTTATGCTGTCCTCCCCCCACCCCGCCAGATAGAATTTGAGTTTCTAAAGGTCAGGGACCATTTCATTTATGTCTTGGTATGCCCAGAACCTAGCACAGTGCATAGAGAGAAATAGTATGTGCTCCACTGATTTGAATTCGTTTCAGTTACCAGATGAAAACAGACTGAAAACTTCTCCTAACCAGAAAAAACAAAAAAAAAAACAACAACAAAAATTCCCATGTTATCACACACACATGTTATCAGTGGACTTATAACATGATTAGCATTTCTATTATTAGTTTCCAAATCTGTCAATATTTTTTATACAGACAGTTTTCACTTTGCACTCTTTGCGTTCATTCTATTAAAGTTAATATCCAAATGTGTTGACTCTTCTTGAAACAGAGAGATCAATTTGAACTTCCTTAACTAGTTAGGTTTAACTAGTTAGTGTTTATACCTACACACAAGCACACACACAAGCGCACACACACACACACACACACATACACACACACACATTTATATATATTATGTTTTAAAGCCTGCCAAGGAAAGGGGTACTCTCCTTTTAAAGAATGGCATTATTAATATGGAGGGAGGGGAAAATGATTCATTGCCTTTAAACAGTTGCTCTTTTGGGGGATAGGAAATAAATAACTTCCTTTATATTATTCACTGAGACAAGATAGCTTCAGCTGCATGAAGTAGATTTATACAGCCGAAGTGCAAGCCTGTGAAAACAGAAATTTATTCTAGAAATGTTCTGTGAAAACCATAATTACTGGGTTGTCAGTGAATGCTACTTTATCATCAATGAACATTTTTTTCTCTCTTTTTTATGGTAAGGACCTAGAGAAGGAAATGAGATTGTAATCCACTCAGCATAGTTTAATGAGAGTTTACCCCTTGCCTTCTGCCTATTTAGTAGATCTGATGATAGTTATGGGATAGGACTCATTACATTCTCTATACACTTGGCTAGTCAAGTCTTGATGGTGTTGCATGAAATAGCTTCATCACTGTTTAAACTGGAAAAACCACATTTTGGTCACCATTTAGTTCAGTCTTCCCCAGAGTTCCTTTGACATTTACAGTATATCTCAGTTCAGCTATGTATTTTCTGCTCCTCCACTTCCACAAAAAGAGAAGGAACTACATCTAATGTGTTGGAGATATAATCTTGGTTCCTTCCCTAACATAAATCTGATAAACCCCATTTTCAACAAAGAAGGTCCCAAATGATGCATCAGAAATTTTTCACTGTCTCTGTGTTATGCTATAATGGCTGGAGACAGAAGATTTCTATTTAAATCCAGCCTCTGCTTCTTCCTGCCAGTACATCCTTGGGCAAGTCACTTAACCTTTATGGTCTCACATATGTAAAATAAGGGGGTTGGATGAAATAACCTGTGTGACTACTTCCACTTCTAAATCTATCATCCCTCTTGATCAATTATTCTGATAAAGAAGGTGGCAGAGCTTAAGTATAAGAGCTGGGATGTAGGAGAGATGCCAGAAGAATTCACTAAATGTATCTGCCTGGTCAATGCTTGACTTTTTTTTTGTTGTTGTTCTTGAGGTAATGGTGTGGGATTTTCTTTGAAGTCTGAGAGTGCTTGGCATAAGGAAGTACACAGGCTACAAGAGGGAATCAAATCTGTCTCAGTGGGCTCAAAAATGTCACAATCATCTTGTAAAAGGTCATTTTTTTCCTTCCCCAGGAAACCAGTTTTGCTTTTAACATCTGATGGGTTCAGCAAGCTGAATGAGCAGTTCTAAGAAGGGGCTGTGAAAGAGAAGAGAGACCTTCTCCTGAATGCTGAGGGCAGGGCTGAATAGCTCTCCTGGCATCATTAGGGTAGTTAATATTAAATGACAGGAGAGTAGATGAAAAATCATTAGAAATGAATGCAGAACCTTCTCTTTTCAAGGGAGTTACCTAGTAAACAGCAACCCTGTCTCAAACCTGCTGCAGAAATGCTAAGGTCTACATAGTAATTACTGGAGAAATTCCACCTTCATGCAAATTTTAATCTGCCTCTATGATTTTCTTGGCACAAACATTCTCTTCTAAAAAAGTGTGCCCATTTTTATTGTGACTACCAATCACATTTTCTTTTAAGCTAAAATGGGACACAATATGATTGAAGCTAAAGAGCTATTAAATGCAACTGTATTTTCAATTATGAGCCCTACAGAATATACAAAAAAAAAAACCACAAAAACTGCCTATGCTTTGTAAAGCTTAGCTGCTTAAAAAATTATTTGTTTGTTGAAATTCACACAATCAAAAAAGCTAAAATGAACTTGAGACTATCTTTATTCTCCATTACCCTGGTTTTTGGATACACAGTACTATGTATACACATATGTACGTATGTATGTATGCATATATACATATGTGTGTATGAATATATGTTGTTGTTCACTTGTGTTCAACTATTTGTGACCCCATGTGGGGTTTTGGCAAAAATAATGGAGTGATTTGTCGTTTCATTCTCCACTCATTTTAAAGACTAGAAAAATGAGCTAAACTGGGTTAAGTGACCCAGAGCCATATAGCTAGTAAATAACTGAGGCCAGAGTTGAACTCAGAAAAATGAGTCTCCCCGACTCCAAGCCTGGCACTCTATCCACTATACTAGGTAACTCCTCTTACATAAATGTATATATACACATATAACAATGTTATATATCACATCTGTTACCTAGTCATTGAGGTCTTTTGTCCTTATGTAATTTCAATATTTAAAAATCTCTATTTAATCCAAAATAAAAATTGCAAAGACAAGGAGAAATTATAAATTCTACTGTTCTCCCTGATTGTTTCTAAAATCCTCAAGATTTAAGGAAAAGGGATCTCATTATTTTTCTCCTAGTTAATAGATCTGTTCTTCCTGATATTTCTGTGGTTTAGAGTGTTTGGCGCTTTAAAAAGATGTGTCAATATTGATATCTATAGATACTGATATCTACAGATGTAGATATCAATACGGATATGTAGACATCTCTCTATCTTCATCCCAAAAGGTAATATTTCTGGAATAAATTATTTTCTGGAATAAATTATTTTGAATGCATTTTCTTTAATTCACATACATTTAAATTGAATAGAAAATGTGGATCTAGACAATCTGAAATCTCTCCCTCTAATTCATGTCTCTCAATAAAAATACAGGAAAAAAAAGTATAGTCTTGTTAATTTTATAGCATAATTCGTTCAAAACCTGTAAGGATCTTGACAAGATATTTAAAATGTGTTATAGGGGCTAGCAGTTCAAAATTTTAAAGAAAATGTTCATTGAAAAGATGTGCCTGGTGTGTAGTATAATCTAAGGGTGTTAAACACTTAGCTGGGGGCTCTCCTGATGCTCTCTCAACCAAATTAAGATTTTTTAAATCATATTTTTAATTTATGGTATAAAACAAGAATATCCATAATATAGTACAATGAAAAGATGGTTGTACACAAAACTTCAATCTATTATTAAAAATACAACAAAACTATCTTACAAGTTTTTTTCTCTTCCTCAAGACACCAATTTTTCCTCTTCCTTTAGACACCAATAATTATATATATATATATATATATATATATATATATATACACACATAATAAAATGTAATTGGGAAATATTTAACAAAATAAATAAAACATACTACAATATAGATAATGATGACATGGTTTGCCAAGTCATTATTTTGTCCCCATTTCTATTTCAGTTTGTCACCACTGGTTTAATAGGCTGGAGAACTTTCCCTTATAGCTGAAATCAGTTTTCTCAGGGGATGGCCTATTGGTCTGTTGCCATTACCCTACCCTACCCTACTCTACCCTATTAGTTTTTTTGCCCTTCTTTTCTCTCTCTCTCTCTCTCTCTCTCTCTCCCTTCCCCCTTTTTTTCTTTTCTTTCTCCTTCCCTTATAAAATTTGTGCTTTTAGGAAATGCTTAGGCATCTCAATACAATCTTGTATTGAGGATCCCAGAAACTGCACCACATAAGAACTAGTAGAAGAAACTAGGGACGTTAACCTGGAAAAGAGAAGACTTGGGGTGGGGGTGGGAGGGAACATCATCATTTTCTTTAAGTATCTGAAGGATTTCCATGTGAAAGAAATCTAAACTTATTCTACTTTGTTTACAAGGGTTGAGGCTGAATTTTGGCTCAATGAAAGGAAATGCTTCCTAATGATTAGAACTTTCTCTAAGGGGAGTGGACTGCCTTAGGAGGCAATGGATTCTTCCTCACTGGAGGTCTTAAGAGTAGAAGCTGGATAGCTACTTGTAAGTAATTTTCATTCAGGTTGTACTAGATGAAGAGGTTATGGATTAGGAGTGCTTGAGACCCCAAATACCAACACGCTGGTCCTGCTGAATGAATTCAACTTAAGTCAAAGAAAAGCAAAGTTTATTAAAGATTCGCCATATTGGGTAGATTCTTAAGGAGCCTTGGTATCTGCGATGCTTGCATTGGACAAGTGGGACAGAATTATCTGACACAGAGCAAGTCTGTGCTAGATCATTCTCTATCACTCTGCCCCTCTCAAGGAGGCAAGATGGGTCTAATATAGATACAGTAAGGTTGTGGGGAGAATCTTTGGGTAGTCTAGAGGAGGAGTTTGGGGAGGGTCTTCAGGAGGAGTTAATGAGGCAAACTCCAGTAATGAGTGATTAAGGGTGGAAAGTTGCTGGAGCTACTTGGAGTCAACAGACAATGGTGGGCTAGGCCAGTTCAAGGGTGTAACAGATTTGGGTATAGATATTTTGGGGGCGGATCAAGGGCCGGAAGTTGCTGGACAAAGGAAGGCTAAGCTAGTAACAAAGATTTGGGCAGAGCCACAAGGAAAGGCTTATGGCCTCAGGCAAATGCCTCTTGTGGGAAGATTCAAGGAGAGCTCAAGGGGGTTCCCAGAGCCTGTACCTCATCACTAGATAGTCTCTTAAGTCTATTTCAATTGTGATTTTGTTATTTTAGCCCCACTACATTAGGCCAAGAGAGCATTGTCACGGTTTTCTGTTCCTTCCCTCTCTCCTTCCTCTTATATCCTTTCATGGTTTTGTGCTTTGGTTTACATGAGGTCAAGAGATTAGAGAGGCAGTATGGCTTAATGACTAGAGAGCTGGCCTTGGAGCTCAGAAAACCTAGATTAAAGTTCTGTCTTTGGCACAAATTGACTCTGTGACCTTGGAAAAATCATTTAACCTTTCAGTGATACAAGAAATCTACTGTGACAAGTTGGAGAGAAGGTACCAACCTGTATTTGTAGGAGTTTTCTCATCCAAGTATTCCCCATACTAATGAAATTACACATCCAATCCCTTTCCTATTAGAGATGAACAACATCTGAGTTAATTAGGAAATAAGAACCATAGTTACACAAACTGTTTAATAGGAAGATTCATGTGCCCTCTCACCAACCATAACTGGTCCCTATCTCATCTCCCCCAACTCCTCCTTTTCCCCTTGTCAAATATTCAAATACACACATTACTCAGTCAGTTTAGCTTTTACAAAGCTAAAATATATCATAGATCATCTAATTCAACCCTTAGCTGTGGACAATCTATTGAAAGAATTTATTCCCACCCAAACCTGAGTAGAGCACAATGGCTTTTCCACAAGGGTCTGAACAAGATTGTTAATCCAATTTCATTATCAGCAATGTCCTTCAATAGACTGAACTCTTGAAATCAGGACTTTAAAAAAAGAAGGGAACTCTGGGTCTCCCCAAATCATTGGTTATATTATATGGTTATATTGGTTATATGTTATACTGTATATACAAAATATTAAGTGACGCAACATCATAACTGGTTAAGAGTTTTGAGGTATTTTTCTAGTAGTAATGTTAGATTTCCATCCACATTCTATGATCTCTACCCTTTATGATGAATGCATGTAGTTATAGGACAGTTGTGATAATTAAGTTTGAAATAACAGGTGGCAGTTTGTTTCCTATGAATACAGCATAGTTGAAAGCTTATATAAGGACCAAACCAGAGCAAGATTTTACTGAACTGCTAAATGAGTCAGCCCACATACCATATGCAGATATATACATACATATGTTATGAATAAAAACTAATATTTATAGTGAGGAAAAAAGATTTACATATTCATTAATTATGTTGATCAGAGTCAGTATGGTGGAATGGGGGAAAAAAGAGAGAGAGAGAGAGACTGAGTTCAAATGTTGATTCTATGCTTTCCCACCCCTGTGACTATGGAAAATAGTTTAACTACTGTAGTCTTGGCCTGAACTCAGAACTTCTAGCTCTGTCCTCTCCCACTACTTAAGCAAGACTGAAACCAAGGCCATTTATGCATCATAAGGGAAAATCCCTCTCCACCCTTCCATATCCTTACTGCAGTTAAAAAAAAGTCACAAATTAAATGAGAGCACCTGAAAAAGAGAGTATCCCTATACTCAGGGACCCCCCCCCCACACACACCTCTTGGGCAATCTGTTGAAAGAATTTATCCCCACCCAAACCTGAGTAGAGCACAATGGCTTCCCCACTAGGGTGGGGTCTGAACAAGGTTGTTAATCCAGCAATGTCCTTCTAGAGACTGAATTTTTAAATCAGGAATTTAGAAAAAGAGGGGAACTCTGGGTCTCCCCTAGTCATTGGTTATTAATAATCATTTCTCTCACCAAGATAGAAACTTTTACTTAAAGAAGCCATATAATATCCTTGACAATACAAGTTTAAACAGAAGGATATTTCATGACTATGCGCATCATACTTCCTCTAGATCTCTGTGCTAAATGCATTAGACATTTAATTAGCTTACATAGGTGCACACAAACACACCCACACACATACCATATTTTCTGAATAAAGAAGTATTAGAGCTTTGGTATTTCTACAAAAGCTCTGAAAATACCTGAGCTGAAGTTCCAGAACTATTGGTAACAGATTAACATGGGCAGTATGGCACAGTAGTGTTGAGGTTTATGTTTTAGGGGTGCTTAAGCCCCCCCAAATTTTGACATGCTGGGTCTTGCCAAATGAATTCCACTCGTCTTCTCTCAAAGTAAAACAAAGTTTGTTAAAGATTCGCCATAATGGGTAGACTCTTAAGGAGCCTAAGTCTTTGTTGAAGGGAGCCAAAACACCTGATCCAGGAATCAGGCTGGTCCTAGATAAATTAGCTCGGGGTTTTTCAGTGATGAGACCAGTCTGTACTGTCTAGTCCTGGTTTTCCCATAAGAAGCAGCTGTAAATCAGAGCTTGCCTGATATCCTGAGATCCAGGGCTCTGCCCTGTTCTGGGATGTTAGCCAGAAGGTGTTAGCTCACCCATACATTTTAGATACTATTCTTATGGCTTGGATACATCAAGGACATTGATAACCTTCAAAGCCTACTTGACATCACTGTCAGGCATCTTGAAACTGAATAAAGCAGTATTAGAAAACTTAGTGACCTATAGTTACCTTCTTTGTTTTATTACTCTATAAAAGCCTTGCTTGTGGTATCAATAAACTGATTGCGATGATGAATCTCTCATGGTTCACGATTATTTTCTGTACTTCCATGGTCCAGTGAGTCATTTTAGAGTTGGCATAAGAAACCACTTAGTGTTGACCCTACATTTGTGACACTTGTACTTGACAAGCAGGCCAGAATAATCTGACATAGACTGAGTCTGGGCTAGATTAATCTCAGACCCTTTATGGAGGCAAGATGGATCTTATATATAGAAAGATTGGGGGAGGATTTAGGGGTGGTCTAGAAGAAGGGTTTGGGGAGGGTCTTGAGGAGGAGTCTAAGGAGAATCTTTGATGGAACTGAGGTCAGATTCTAGGAATGAGATTAAGGGTGAGAAATAGCTGAAGTCTACCTGGGCATGACAGACAATGGAGGGCTAGGCTAGGTTAAGGGTAACAGATTTGGGTATAGATTTTTTGATGGGATCAAGGGTGGGAAGTAGCAGGATAATGGAGGGCTAGATTAAGTTAAGAGTAACAGAGTTTGGAGCCTAGCTATAATGAAAGGCTTATGGCCTCAGGCAAATGCCTCATTAAGTGGGAAGATTCAAGGGGGTTCCCAGAGCCTGTACCCCATCAGTAGATGGAGGGTTTGATTTGGAGGTGAAGAAGCCCTAGGTTCAAGTCTCTGACATATTCTGGTTCTAGGAACCTATTTAACAGGGAGTATTAATCTGGTATCTGTGACCTTTAAAAATATTTAATTTAATATTTTAAATATTTTAATAACTATATTCAATATATCCCACTCTATATTTTAGTTCATGCATCCTGGACCACTAATCTGAGAAGAGGTTGCTTGGCTTTGTCAGACTATAACCAAAGAAGCTAAATTGTGGAAAAACTTCCAAATTGCATTGGCAGAGGGCATTTCCTTATCCAGAGAGCTCTTTATTAAGGAAATCATAGGAGTAGCTGTTTTCCCTATCCTTAAGTCAAGCTACAGATTTATTGAATTCAGTAAGTTTTCATATATGCAGGCATACCCCAAGAAATTAGAGTCTTAAAGTAAAAACAGCCTCTGATGCATAATAGTATATGCAGTAGTGCATTTAAGGTTTTCAAATATGTATGAAGTTAATAAAGAAGATCCAAAGCTAATGGAGGGATTGATCAAGAAGAGAAATCTTTCTTTCTGCTGGGAGAAGGTAAGAGATGATTTTAAAATAATCCTAGGCCGTTTCACTAGATTCCTCTGCTGAAGTCCTAGTCTAAAGGTCATGGAGTTGTTCTGAATTCTCAAAGCCTCTGCCTTCAAAGTGTAGGTTGTTGCAAGTTCTATTGTATAGAAAAGACTTGATGGACCCAATATGTTGTATAAGGACCAGACCAATGAAGCTTGGTGAGGCTCATCAGCACATTGTCAAAGAGGGAGGATTGTAGAATAATTGACTTAGAAGGGGGATGAACCTTAGAGACCACATGCTCCTTATATTTCAGGAAGAAAACAAAGACCCCCAAAAGTTAAGTGAATCACCCATGGTCACACTTAGGAAGCATCAGAGCCAGTAATGGAACCCAAGGGTCTCTGCCTCCAAAGTCAGTGCCTTTTCCAGCAAACCATGTGGCTTAACTTGGATAATAGATTTTGAGGGGAAGGATCATCAGAGCAATGCCAATTCCAATTTCCTTCTTTTAGAGATGAGGGAACCAAGGTCCAGATAAGTTTTGTGACTTGCTCAGGATCACACAGCTGGTTTCTGATATGGAATCTGAACACAGGGTTTCCTGATTCCAAGTCCAGTGCCTTATCTACTATCCATGCTACCTCTTCAGTGATGGAATGTTTTGGACACAATTCAGTAAACTATTTAAGGCATGGAGGGATTGCTATTTTTCTCAGTAGAGGGATACACTGATGATTTCAAAATACATGGAATGAAGTAATTTATCATGCCAATCTGGTAAATGTTGACCTTAATCTTTCATTATGCTGATGATTTTATTTGTAAAAATGACATAGTTATTTTTTTTTCTGTGTTTCTGACTTAGAGATATTTCTGAGTGTAGTAAGCCTTTAATTAGTTTATCTTAGCACTACTATAAAAAATGAGTCAGTGTTGGTATCTGACTGGTCCAATGGAGAAAGAACTGGACCTGAAATCAGGAAGCTGTTGTTCAGCTGTGTTGGATTATTCATGACCCCATATACTATGTCTGTGGAGTTTTCTTGCCAAAGATACTGGAGTGGTTTGCTATTTCCTTCTACATTGTATCCCCATTTTATAGACTGAGGCAATTGAGGGTTTGTCCCCTCAGCTGACCCCACCATGCCTTCTACATTATGCTTCTTTCATGTCTGTTGCTGAGATTTTCAGTATGAAGAGTAAGACTGGCAAACAATAATTGAGGCAATAGGGGTCAAATGGCTTGGCCAGGGTCACACAGCTAGTAAGTGTCTGAGTCTGGATCTGAACTCAGACCTTCCTGACTCCAGGCCCAGTGATCTATTCACCATAGCACCTAGCTGCCTCAGAAAGATCAAGTCCTTATTTTATATCTGTTACCAGATACTAGTTTGTGTGAATCTGAGGAAGTCATTAACCTGTTTCTGACCCAGTATCCTCAACTATAAATGGGAATAATAATAGCACCTTCCTTCCAGGGCTGTGGAAAAGATAAAATGAGAAAACATTTCTTTTCTTTTCTTTTTTTGGGGGGAGGAGGGAAGGCAAGACAATTGGGGTTAAATGACTTGCCCAAGGTATAGCTAGTAAGTGTCAATCGTCTGAATCCAGGTCAGGTCCTCCACACTCTAGAGTCAGTGGTCTATTTACTGCACTACCCCAGATAATATTTCTAAATCACTCTGTAATCCTTAATGTGTCATATTATCAAGGTAGATTTACTGTATAGGAATATGATGCATAACAATTAACATCTTCTTTTTCAATTTTTATTTCTTCCCTATCTCCCTAGTGATACCAGGGTGAATATGGGTACTTTAATTCTGTTTATTTGAAGATCTCCGTGAGTAGATGGGGATTTGTTACTAGATGGAGAGTATTCTTTGGTGGCTCTTCGAGTTAGTTGACCCCACCATGCCTTGTACATCAAGCTTCTTTCATGTCTTTTGCTGAGATTTTCAGTTTGAAGACTAAGACTGGAAAACAATACATTAAGCCCTTATTTGGAGTGTATGTTGATTTCCAAGACATATATGTTCACACTGAAAAATTGAACATTTTGGTCTTGGTAGCTAGATTGACCTACCCCAGCATACCCCTGACCCTACCTCCCCTCTTACTGAATTTTCATTATCAGCATTATCCCTTCCCTCTCCCTAATCTGAACAATTTTCCTTATGCCTACCTTCAGCTCTTGGTTTCTAATGATTTCAGAAGTTGAGGGAAATTCAACTATTTCCTAAATAAATTAAATGTGCATTATAGATACATTCTAAAGAGGTTGAGGACTTGTGCCCTATACAATACCTCCCTTCATAGACTTAATGTGAACTGAGGGAAGTGAGAGCAAGAGTAATTTAGAATGTTATGTATTAGATTATTTTCTTCCACATATTTAAAACGTATGTATTTGATTTCATATGCAATATAATTTTCTCAATCTCGGCAGGGTACCACTAGGAAAATGTCCTTTCCCCAAACACTAAATGGTACCTTTGTGACTTAAAAGAATGAATACACTTTAAAAGACAGGGCAATAAACTCCCTTCCCTCAAAGCAACAAGTTAATTATGGTTAGTGAGCATTTGTTATACGACCACTGTGGAACTTTGTTTTATATATATGTCAGTATTCAAGTTTCCTCAGGAAGTCTAATGCTATATTATTTTTTTTTCCTGCCCCAGAAATTCATTCCTTAGTGCAGTATTGGGGTTAGCCCAGAAGATGAGAGGTTAGACCATAAATTAATTGTGCATTATGGATTCATTTTAATATGCTTTTTTTCCCCAAAGGGGAGGGATGATAGAATTATAGATTTAGAGCCAGAAAGACTTTAGAGATCATTAAGTCCAACTCCCTCCTATTACAGATGAGGAATCTGAAGCTTGGGGAGGTTGACCAGATCATCTCCAATTAGAAAGCAGGTTTGGCCTTTCTTTATATAATTTATTAAATATCTAGTGCTCACCATGTGCTAGGCTCTAGGACCCTCCTCCAAAGTTAATTCTTCTGCCCTTGTCTTTCCTTGTAAAATTGAGGGTGGTTTGATTTTCCCTAACGGAATGGCTAACTGGTGGTCCTGATTGGGGGTGGTTCTGATTTAGAGACAGTTGAGTCTCTTAACCTTTGTGTGTCATGGACCCTCTGGCGCATTTCTTCATCTGCATTCAGAAACCCGTGGATAGAAATCAGGACCCTGTGGTTAAGAACACCCTATGGGGTATATAAAGGTAGAATAAGATAGGGACATTATTGTTCTTCAGGAAGCTACCTGTAACCTAATATGGAAGAGAAGACACATCAAGGTACACACACAATGTGTGTGTGTGTGTGTGTGTGTGTGTGTGTGTGTGTGTGTGTGTGTGTGTGTGTGAGAGAGAGAGAGAGAGAGAGAGAGAGAGAGAGAGAGAGAAAGAGAGAGACAGACAGACAGACAGACATGAAGGCAGTGAGTATAATATATGACTAAGTACCAAAATGGTTGTTCAGAAAATGTCGCAAAAAGGAGAGACCAGTAAAAGGTAAAGTAGTAATGTGAATTGAATTTTAAAGAATGGGAAAGATTAGGAAAGGAGGAAATGGAGTAAGACATTTTTTACTGTGAAAATGACTATTAATAACCAATATCTTAGAGATTTAGAGCTCAAGGCCCCCAGCCCCCACTTCTTCCAAAGTCCTTCTTCAGAAGCACATTACTGATGATGAGATTGCACTGACTCTCCTCATCCTGGTCAACCCTACACCCAAATTTACAAATAATTTAATCTAAGGTAGGGAAGCCCATTGTGTTCTGCTCAGGCTGGGATGGGGACAGATTCTTTTGTCTAGATAGCCCAAATGTTGGCTGGGGATCTGATAAAAGAGGTATTTCCTCTGTCCAGGGGTGAAATGATGATGTAGTGATATCAGCCCCTGTTGAAAGGGCATTTAAGCTGTGCACTCTAACCCCAAAGTGAGCTCAGTTCCAAACTGCAACTCCCATATATAGATGCATGCATGCTGCTAGCTTTGAGAGAAATACACATGGATTCAATCTAATTCTGTTTGTCTTTCTTAGATGGAACTCTGTAGGTTGACATATTCAACTCCTCATCCCATCCCCAACCCCACATAAACACACACATACCCTCTCCTCCCCTCCTCATTACTCAGTACAGATTTACCCTATTTCAGTACAAAAATATCCTAGCCCTCTGTGGTCATACCCTATTTCTTTTCCTAAAGCTACGAGCAGACTATAAAGTTCCCAAAGGGAGTTTGGCCTTGTGTTGGGCAAAGAAAAACCATGCTACTGTCTCCTAGGATATGAGATTCATGATTTCCCTTATCCTGTTAATGCTTGGGTAGATTTAAATTCTTAGACCTTGCATGCATGGAGAACAGTCAGAAATTATGATTAAGCTGAAGTATGTGTCTTGGCACCCTAAAATCACAAGTGCTTGTTTTCACTCTAAAAAAGCATTTCTTATTATGGTTGTACTCTAAGAAGATTTTATAAATATTTTGAATAATTAAAATTTAATTTTTTAAATTAACAAAATATGTTTTCTTTCCCTTTAAACAAACTCCTCCCCAATACACACCAATTGGGAGAAAAAAGTACTTTTTAAAAATCAAATATGCATAGACACACATGCATTTAGATAATGCTCAAGAATTGACTTTGCTTAACTAGCACTAATTTTCCAGTGCTCCCATAGGGAAGGACTGTAGTGGGAAAAAAAAGGAAAACTTTTGAAATCATACAAGTCTCCACCTGCATCTCTCTCTCTGCCCTACCTTTGCATTAACCCAGTAAAATAAAAGGAAAAACAAAACTTGCCACTCCCTCTATATATTGGCTCTTTTTCTTTGAATCTTGCTCTTTTAATTTTTTTACTTACTTGTAGTAAGTCAAGGTGAGCAACTGATCCTCTTAAGAAAATACTCACTACTATATATCCAGTATAGTAGATATATTTTATATATTATATATGTGTGTGTGTATATGTCTGTTGGTATACATATATGTATATGTGCATGCCTGTGTTCCAGTAAAATAATTGTATCAGAGTTATAGATTTTGATGGTCAAAGTAGTGAGGAAATTAAAATTATGCTGCATCATTTAATAATTGATTCTTCTCTGTAATTGACCCTATTACCCATTTTGCCAAGTCCTATTTCTCAGTTAAACTGAAAAACACAGTCTCTCCCAGTAGGGAAGGCATAATTAAACCAGGAATGATATTTTATACCTTTTCAACTAGCCCCTGGGATATTTGCTTGCTCAAACAATTAACCCGGCCCTCTGTTTTGTTGCCTGTATAGAAAAAACAGCTTAGGCTGAGCCCTTCCCCTAAAGACAGTTCTTCTGCCCTTGTCTTTCTTCATAAAATTTGGGGTAGGTTGATTTTCCCTAAGGGGGTGGTCCTGATTGGGGTGGTTCTGATTTTCCAGTCAAGATTATAGAGACAGTTGAGGCCCGTAAAGCAATTAACATTGTTAATCTTCAGAGGGGCTCCTGAAGGCCAGCCCAATTTCCAAGCTGTGACATTACTCAACTACCTAGAACTCCTCCTTTCCTGAATCTTAATAAAGATGGTTTTCCCCTTCTCATAGTGGTCTCTGACCTCATTAAGAGGGCCAATCTAACCGACTTTATTAACAACTATACATATCACTGTTAATACACTGTTATCTTGCTCATACAAAATATACTTTAGTTTGCCTTTGTTGCTTTTTACCTCCTTAATTAGTATAGCAGTACTAATGCAAACAGTACTAATGCAAATAGTGTTGTTGAGATGATAGCGCCTAGTGTTAAGATGAGAGGAAAGATCAAATCCAGCACTTAAAAGAAACACAGAAGAAAGCAGCAGTTTTTGCTAGAACAACGAGAGACAGGTAGGTGGCCAGCTGGATGCTGGGGATTGGGCTTGGAGTCAGGAGGATTTAAGTTCAAACCCTTAGCTATGTGGTCCTTTACAAGTAATTTAATCTCTCTCAGCCCAAGTTGTTGTCATTCAGTAGTCTCTGATACTCCATGACCCCATTTGGGGTACTCTTGGCAAAGATACTGCAGAGATTTGCTATTTCCTTCTCTAGCTCATTTTACAGAAGAGGAACTGAGGCAAAGAGGGTTAAGTGAGTTATTCAGGGTCACACAGCTAATAAAGGTCTTAAGCCAGATTTGAACACAGAAAGATGTCTTCCTGACCCAGGTCCAACACTCTATTCACCAAGCACCTTCTTTCCCCATCAATTTAAGTTTTCTCATCTATAAATGGGGATACTAAAGCACCTACATCATTATGTGAGGATCACATGAGATAAAATATACAAAGGGTTTTGCAAACCTTAAGTTGCTATAGAAACACTAGCTATTTTTATGAAGACTGTAATGGACCATCTGATTGTTCAAGAAAGGAAAAACTATCATCACTACTCGATGATCATAGCATAATATCCTTAGGTTTATTTACAGGAATTTGACTTCTAGATTAATTGTAAACAATAATTATGGGGTGTTCTGTTGGTGAGAAGGGCTTAGAGGTAATGGAAGATCCTGTGAAGTCTTTGAGGACCAGAGTCAGATTGATACAGTCAACATTCTATGACCTATTCTGGGAGATATGACAAGCCTCAGGGGCAAGGATGCAGGACCTTCTGAGTACTTGAAAATCTTAGTTTTTATGTTACTTTCTGGACCCAGGGTTGTTGAATGAATTGGAATGACTGCTAGGTGAAGGTATTCTGGGTCTAACATAGGGGTATAAAGAATCCAATTAAAACTATCATACATGACAATTGTTTGATAGAATTTTCATTTTTGATGAAAGCAATTTTAAAAGATGAAGTGGAGAAAATAAGAAAAGGGGTCATATCCTCAAAGGATATTAAATTGAATGAAAATAGGAAAACAACAATAGAGAAACCTAGTATATATCACTTACAAAAGGTCATATTATATTTCCTTAGAAATGAGGGAGCAAATTTTCACTCTGTCTAGAACTCCCTGTGTCTCTTGCCTTAGTATTGATGAGTATGATAAAACTCTTTATAATTTATGTGCCAGATTGTTATTGGACATAATCTCTGGTGTTTAGATTCTCCCTTCTCTTAACAAAAACTGTGCCTTACTTTATGACATATTCTTGTCTTTGTTTTTATTATTAAAGACACTTTTGTGTCTATTTTAATCTTATACTAAAAATTCAAAGTAGGAGATAAGAATAGATTTGGGAAAAACTGAAAAACTCCAAATTCCATATGACTGATTAGACAAATTCATTTGCATGAATTTAATTTGTAACCTAATGTGTGTCATGTTATTAAAGAATTGTGTGAGCTGAGCTATTGTTTGTCCATTGAGATTTGTGCAAACTCACCTGATTGGTTGGATTAGTCTTTTGGTTTTTTTGTTATTCTTAATTCACTTCAAAATTGATCTTAGCTATTCAAAACTACTTGCTAAAAGAAAATTTGACCAACTTCATCCGTTTTCACTCTCCTTTTAAAAATTTATTTTATTTTTAGTTATGGAATAAAACAAGCATTTCCATAATATAGTATAATTTTTAAAAAGATGATTGTACATGAAACTGAAACCTATTATGTACAACTTGCTATTCCTTTTACATATATAATAAAGTTATCATGTGAATTTCCTTTTTTTCTTTCTTCTTCCTCCCCTTCCCCACTCTAGAGATGGCTACCATTACACACAAATATGCATATATGTATGTATGTGCACATATGTGTGTATCTATATCTACATATCTATGTGTGTGTGTATATATAATCATTTTATGCATACTTCTATTTGTCAGTTCTTTGTCTAGATACAGATAATATCTTCCTTCATATGACCTTTGTAGTTAATTTGGGTATATATAATAGTCAAAATTACTTAGTTGCTCAAAACTATTATTAAAATAAGATTGTTGTTACTATACACAATGTTCTGTCTCTTTTGCTCCTTGCACTTATTTCCTCCTTAGTTCTTGCCCCTAGAAAGTGCCCTGGGAAACACACTTCCTTATCACAATCCTCGACAGCTTTCCTATTTCCTGTCACCTTCAGTAACTCAGTAACTCCATACCGAGGTACTTTGTTTCATTTAAATGAAAGTTTTCTTTAACTTAGAAACTTCACTTTGCTGATAAAAATGGATCTTTTTCTTTATTGCTCTAATGTTATTCAAGTGCTTCGCTCCCCACGACTCTGTGAGGAAAATCTTATTATCCCCATTTTACAGAGGAAGAGGTTAAGTGATTTGCTCCTGGTCAAAGCAGCCAGCAAATCTATGCCCAATTCTCCTTCCATGTCAGCACTATCCCAAGGCCACTGCAAGTGTTTTGGGGGACTTTGATATTTCCACAGAAGAAATAAACCAGCTAATAATGCTAAAAGCAATAGGCCTTTATTATCGTTAAGGTTTATAGGACTCAAGGGAAAATCCTTAATTTAAGGCACCAAGTTGTTTAGGGATTAGGGAGAAGAGGAGAGCAGGGATAAATTGGGATTGATTTCCAGTAAGGACAATTACCACTCTATGGGGTTCCGGGGAAAGAACTTGGTGAGGGAATACTATAGGAAGACAGACAATGATGATAAATTCTAGCAACTCTTTCACTCCCCAAACCAAAGGTTTTATAAGCCTACCACAATCACACGTTAAAAGATAAGATGACACAACAAAGATGCAAAATAAAATTTTAAAATTTGCTAAACTTTGTTCTAAACAGGTAACTTGAAAATTCCTTTGTAAGGGATAAGTAGGTCAGAAGTATCAAAGGTACCAAAGTATATGCTAAATATAGATTCAAGATAAAGAAATGCATAAGATCCAAAAAAGTTGCCCATAAAGTAACATTTTGTACATATAATTTTCTCTATTGGCTTACATTACATTTTTGTGAACAGAGTGTGTGTGTGTTTGTGTGTGTGTGTGTGTGGGGGGGGAGTTAGGGTATAAGTGAAGAATAGATTCCCAAGAAAAATAGTTTATCTTTGTATGCATAGAAAAGTAAATTCAATTCAGTAACTATTATTATTGCCTACTATGTGAAAAATTCTTTTCTAGATACTATACCCATGTGGTGAAATGAAAAATGCAGAAATAAAAAATTAAACTGTCATGTCCTCAAAGAGTTTTCAGTCTTATAGATGACAAAAGGCACTTAGATGTGTAAGTATGCTTCCATATAGAATGTGATGGTGATAATTTAAGTGTTTAGAGAAATTTAAGGGAATAGGAATTCTGGGAAGATGGTGGAGTAGGTCAGAAAATTCCAAGCTCTCCAAATTTCCTCCACAGACAGAACATTACCAAAAAATTAATGGGAAAAGACATTTACAAGAACCAGGTAAGTGTTCATGCAAGAGATGGTACTTAAACTTGGTCTTGAAAGAATAATTCAATTTTCATAGAAAGACAACTGGAGGGGCCACATAGTCAGCATAGATAGGATGTATGGAGACTTGAGTGTATGGAGACTTGAAAGGGTGGAGAGACACATCATAGCATTTGTAAGGTGAATGAAGAGTTGTTTTAGTTGAATCTAAAAGAGAGAAATGTTCTAAATCTACAAGTATTATTGGTAGATCAGAAAAGGAGAATAGTGAAAAACTACACCCAATGTAAGGGCTTCTGATATGATAGCAGAGAATTAAACTATTAAAGCTTCAACTCATTCTACACAACCAAGGCCACCTCACACTCTAAATCAGGGGTGGGGAACCTGTGGCCTCAAGGCCACATGTGGTCCTCTAGATCCTTAACTATAGCCCTTTGACTGAATTCAACCTTCACAGAGCAAATCTCCTTAATAAAAGGATTTGTTCTGTAAAACTTGGATTCAGTCAAAAGGCCACATCCAAGGATCTAGAAGGCCACATATGGTCTCAAGGCTGCAGGTTCCCAACCCTGCTCTAAATTGTTCAGACCCTTTGGCCTACTAGGCATTAATATACCAAGGAAATCAAAGACAGAAAGAAAGCTCCCATGTACACATAAATACAAATATTTATAGAAACACTTTTTGTGGAAAAATACTGGAAAAAGCAGATGTCTTTCAAGTGGTGAATACCTGAACCAGCTGTGGTACATAAGGCATCACCGATAGAACATTGGAGTTGGAGTCAGGGAGACCCGAGTTTAAATTCTGTCTCCAACATTTAATAATTATGAGACCATAGGAAATCATTTAGCCTCTATTTGCTTCAATACCCTAATCTTAAAATGGTGATAGTAATGGCACACACCCTATAAGATTATTGTTAGGATCAAACATTTACATATGTAAAGCATTATGTAAACCATCAACAACAATTTAAAAGTTAGCTATCATTATTATTGATATAATGGAATATTATCACATGGTAAGAAATGACAATTATAAAGAATGTGGAGAAATATGGAAAAGCTTGTATGAATTGCTATATGATGAAGTAAATAGAATTAGGAAAACAATATAAATGATGAATATAATGCCATAAACACTCAGATGAAGCTGATTGCTATGTAATTCGAATGAAAAATTTGGATCTAGAAATATCAAAGGGATATTTGTTTTACTGCCTTCATTTTTACCATTGTGTTGATAATAGCATTAAGACATTTCTATAGTGTTTTCAAATTTACAAAGAAATTTGTTTACATTATCTCATTTAAGCTTCCATTAGGGAAGCACTATAGCAGTAACTACTGAGGAGATGAAGAAATAGGCTTAGGAAGGTTACTTGCCTTGCCCATCACATCCAAGGCACTAAATAACCAAGGTAGGTTTTGCAGCCAGATTTTCCTGATTAGAAAACTAGAAGTTAGGTAGCAGTAAGCAAAGGATCTGAAATGATATTGTTGGTCTTTCTATTCTAGTCATTTTTTCAAAGAAGAAATGTTTTTAATGTTTTTAAATTGCAACCTACTTTTCTCACTTTCCTTGATAGTGCCTACCTGTATAAGCTTAACTCTTTTCTTTCCTCCATTTTCTTTCAATGACATAAATGTTCAGTGATAGTTTATCTCTAAGAAATATTTTGGTAAGAAGCAGCTGAGAGTAGTGGATAGAATACTGGGCTTGAAGTTGGGCAGATCCAAATGCAAGTCCTGGCTCAGGCCCTTATTGACTGTATCATCTTGGGAAAGTCTCCTCAAAGGGTGGGGAATGTGCAGCCTTAAGGCCACATGTGGCCAGAATTCTAGGTCCTTTGGTGTAGCCTTTTCACTGAGTCCAGGTTTTACAGAAAAAATCCTTTTATTAAGGGGATTTGTTCTGTGAAGTTTGGATTCAGTCAAAGAGCTGCTCTTGAGGACCTAGAGGGCCTCATGTGACCTCAAAGCCACAGGTTCGCCACCCTGCCTATCCTCTCTAAGCTCCATTTCCTTCTCTATGAAATGAGAGTGTTGGGGATTGATAAAGAGCATTTCTAAGGTCCTACCCAAAGTCTAAAATGTACCATATTCTGATACTTTGGTTTCATTTCTTTGGGATTTTGATAGGTAATATTTTCAAAATGTTATTATTGTTGGCATTGTCTTCTAAATATGGATATTGGTTTTTTTCTGATTTATTCTTTAATTGAATCACCATTAAATAATTTTCAGCTTCCATGTAGTTTTAAAACTTTCACTTCTGCTCTTGTTGATCAGTTCAAATTTTTTTTTGCTTTGTGGCATGAAAATACATTTCCTTTTGGATTTACATACAGCTTATGTAGGATCTTATATTTGTGTGTGTGTGTGTGTTTGTATGTGTGCATGATAGTCATGTGTACTTAAAATAAATATATGTTCTATATGCTTATTTGGGACTGGGTGGGTAGGAAGGCACCAGACCTGTGATTTCAGTGGCACAGGGAATTCTTGATGAGGAAACTCCTTTCACCAATTCAGATTGGCACCTGTTCTGCAATTTATAATCTTAGATACCAGGAATGTGGAGAGTCTATATGTAAGTCTATATGACTTACCCCAAATGGGTAACAGTATAGATGGGGGTCTCTGAGGCACATTCTCTCTATTTTTGAATTTAGAACTATTACTGAGGTTTTGGCTCATTGTTATAGGTAGACATTTTGCTTCAGGGATTGTGAACTCCCTTACCTTTTACCCTTCTTTTTCATTTGTGTTAAATAATTTTTAGTTGTAAATATGTATGTATATTGAACTTTGAATAATATAAAATTATAACTCAAACACTGTTTTTATATAGTTGCAGATTATGTACTTTATTCTTACATATAGAAGCATGCATGTAGAGACTGTGAGGTGTAGTGGATGAAGAATTGGGAAGTCAGGAAGACCAAGATTCAAATTGTACTACTACACTACTACTATCTGTGTGACTCAGAAAAATCACTTAATTTCTATGATCCTTAAGAAAATTCCTGGGGTTTCTCTACTTAGTCATGGAGGGATTATAATCTGTATAATTGCAGGGATTACAATCTGTATCATTCGTACTAGTGATTATCCATGTTGAAAAAAATTCATAGACTATGCATTTATTTTCATGTATTTTAAATCTTAATATAATTAGCACCTGGCAAATTTCATTATTTTCCTTAAAAATTTATCATTTAGTCAATTTGTATTATGCTTATAGTGTTGTCAGTGGTATATTTTTATTGATGGTTACTTCTAGGACTTTTTTCTTAGAAGTCTCTATTTTCAACCAATATAATCATGTTTTAAGGTTATGTGATTTTAAAAGCCTAATCCGATTTTTAAAAGACTTGTACTTTTATTGCATTTTGGTTTAAATTTAACACATGTTCTTTTGTCATTTTGTATAGTAGGATGATATTTTTCAGACTGTAAGTCTTACCTACATGTGTAGAGGGGATTTTCCTAAGTGAGGTTCCATATTCTAATGAAATTGTCTGCCTAAACCCTATCCCTATTTCTATGATGCTATTCTAATTAGGTTTCAAATGTATTCTTTTTCTTTTGGATTGTTTGCAGAATCTTATCTTTTTCTTTATAATTCTATAGCTTTAAATTATGTGACTTGGGGAATTTTAGTAAAGATTGCTTTCTTTTGGATTCCTATGGCGCTATGTGATTCTGGACACTTTGGAGATTTTCTATAACTGAATACATTGTCTGGGTTTTTTTTTTTACCTTAGTATCTTCTGGGATACCATTTAGCCTCATGCTTTTACATTTTATTTGTCTTTCTAACTAAATCTGGCATATCCATTAAGTGTTTATATAGAATTGGTTACAAATTGAGAATATCTTTCAATTTTTTATATATAGGTTTTTGTCAGATTTTATTAGTGTTCATATTTATATTTTTAAAATTCAGCTGTTATTTAGGGAGTTTAATTCATCTCTTTTTAAGAATAATTATTTTTTTCCATTAATTTCTTTAAATTTTGATTTATTCTACAATGTAATTGATCCTTTGGACTTTGAGGTGGGAAATTTGGCTCATACCCAATGACAGGTTGTCTCTGGGATTGGAAGACTTGGGCTCAACTCTCAACCCTGATATTATCCATGTGACCTTGGATAAATCACTAAATTCCTTGGTCCAAAGATTCCTCATCTCTAAAACTAATGAGCTGAACTTGATGACCTCCAAAGGTCTCTTTCTCCTCTAGATATTGAATTGTAGAAGTGAAAGTTAAAGTCACTTGTTGAGGTCTAGTTGTAGATGATAGTGAGAAAATGGAGAATTCCTTAAGTTTTGAGGAGCAGTCCAAGCCCCTTTCCAGTTACAGAGGCTAATGGGAAAGGAATTCCTCTGTTTTTGGTCTGTCATTTGATGATAGGAGAAGGAGTGCTGCTTTCATTTCCCTTTTAGCAGGCTTAGGTTTCAATATTTTTAGGGTAAAGAAGGACAGGCAAAAGTTATAACAATCTTTCAGAATAGATTTCAGTAGGGTAGAGGATGAGAGTTAGGGGTGTGATGGAGTTAGTTTCTACCTTGGTAACTGGCAAATTCTGCCAATCAGGACTTGACATTGTTTTGTTGATTGTCTAAACCAGGAGTGGGGAACCTCCAGGCTTGAGGCCACAGGTGTCCTTCTAGGACCTCAAGTGAGGGCCCCTTTCAGTCAAGGGCTACACTTGAGGGATGTAGAGGGCCACGTGTGGCCTTGAGGCTGTAGGTTCCTTACTCCTGGTCTAAACTATAAAGAAAATGTCTATAATATAGATTAAATTTTAAAATGTGTTGTGTGTGTGTGTGTGTGTGTGTGTGTGTATGTTTTGAGAACCAGCTGTTAAACATTTATTAGCATACCCTGCAGTGAAGTCTAGTAGGGAGAGATTCTTAGCCCTCAGTCACACACACTCCCCCCCCTCCCCCTTTTGAGGTAGATAGGCTTCAGTTGTGGAAAACCTCCCATATTTTAGTCCTTCACTTGAAAATATATGAAAGACCACAGTCAATTAGTGCATTGAGGAATGCATTTTACATTTTTTTTAAAGTGCTAGTGTGGGACAAGATAGTCCCTGGACCGTGTCTAGGGTAGATCTCTCATACTCCCTCTTCTTAAATAGGTAGGACAACCTGGGATCATCTGGGGTCTTGGATGCCTGAAGCCTTCTATGAGCAGGATAATATGGATGTGGGAGGAGGCCTCAATTTGAGCCTCTTCAGGGCCCTCTTCTTGGCCCCCAAATCCCAATAATTAGGGAGATAGGAGGCTGAGAACAGCCACTCCTTGAGGTGCCAGGGTGGAGGAGAGGTCACATATATGAACTGAACGTGTCATGGACAGACAGGCATTGGGACTCCAGAGTAATAAAACAACCTAGGTCCTTAAGCAGGAGCTGTAGTAATTTCTCCTTTCCTTAAAGTGTTCATGATTTTAAAAAATAGTTCTCAGGGTGAGGAGCAAGATGGCAGCTTAGAAGCAGGAAAACTCCATGTGCTTCCCCCCATAACCACCTCAAATACCTATAAAAATGACTCTAAACAAACTTTAGGGCTACAGAACCCACAAAATGACAGAGAGAAACAAATCTCCTACGGAAGGCAGCCTGGCAGGCTGGCAGGAAGGGTCCATTGAAGTGTGCTGGGAGCTGAGCCCAGCCCTGCTTGAGCCTGAGCCCACAGTTTTAGCCACAGGGCAGCCCTGACCACTGGCTGCAGCAGATTTCTGGAGAGTGGATCACCAGCAGAAGTGGCAGTTTCGAGAATTATCCACCCATAAATGCCAAAGAAAAAGTGAGAGGTCAGTGTAGAATTTTGTTGGAACTGGGGCAGACAGAGGAGTGGGTCCAGTCCCTGTCCCCAGGAGATAGAAGTGGCATAGGTGCAGTGGCCCTGCAGCTGCCTCTACATGGCTGCTCCAGAACTCCTGGTTTGCAGATCATAGGGGGGATGTGACCATTCAGAGGGTAATAGCCCTTGCTTTAACCTGCCTGGATCTGAATCACAGTCTTGGGTGGTAGTCTGAGCCAGAGTTTGTGGGGGCTACAGCAACTGTACCCTCCTGATAGCTTTAGCAGCTGTGAAAACCCCAGTGATATGGGACAAAACTCTCCCCTCTGGAAGCAGAGTTCTTCTGTGGCAAAGAGCTCAAAAGTCAAGTAATTGAGGGTGTAGCAGCAAACACCCCAACATCCCCAGGATGTCTGCCAACACAGGTTCTTAGATCTGCTTTTCAAAAGGAAAGCAATTCAAAATGGGTTAACAAGCTTACTTTAATCAAACAAACGTATATTACCTAGTTCAGGGGAAAAAGGTCAGCACCCCGAACTTCAGAGTATACAGACAGATCAAACAGACAGGCTTCCACACTGTCCAACAATTATCAATACCAAAATCACAGTTACCAGAGAGGGAAGCATCAACATCTGGGTTTTCAAAGCCGGAGGGCTCTCAACAACGGCTTCCCAGCTTCTCAACTGGTCAAATCACACAACACTTCTCAAAGTGAGCCCCAAAGCAAAGCCTCAAATCAGGGATTATATAGTTTTCTTCTGGCTCAGAGAATGTAACCACCCTCTTGACCCACTGCCCAATCACACAGCATCAAGGTGTGGTCATTCCTGAAAACCAAGCCTCTTACCACAGGCTCCATGTGACCACATTCAGCCTATTAGGGGGTGGAGTATACTTTCAAATTAAAGAAGGTTCTCAGAGTCTTAAGTCAATCAAAGTCTGTTAAGCCAATCAAAGGGCCTAGGGGCAGGGAAGATCTTTAAATCTGCATTTCCATTACAGAGGGGCAGCTAGGAGGCACAGTGAAAAGAGCACCAGCCCTGGAGTTAGGAGGACCTGAGTTCAAATCTGGCCTTTGACACTTGACACACTAACCAAGTGACCTTGGGCAAGTCACTTAACACCAATTGCCCTGTCCTCCACCCTCCAAAAAGCCAAAAAAAAAAAAAAAGTCCAATAATTGAGTGGCAACATAAGTAAGCAATGGAAGCAAAGCAAGCACAGCAATCCAACTTTAGACTCCTTTTGTTGGGACAAAAAGGATCAAAGTTTGGAAGGAGAGGAAGACAACGAAGTCAGAACTAATGCACCAAAAGCTTCCAAGAAAAATATGAGTTGGTTACAGGCCATGGAGGAGTTCAAGAAGGATTTTGAAAATCAAGTAATAGAAGTGGAGGAAAAATTGGGAAGAGAAATGAGAACAAGGCAAGAAAATCATAAAAAGAGAGTCAACAACCTGATTAAAAAAAATAACACCTTAATAAATAGACTAACTCAAATGGCATAATAGGCTCAAAAAAGCCAATGAGGAAAAGAATGCCTTAAAAAGCAAATTTGCAAGATGGAAAAATAATTTCAAAAGCTCACTGAAGAGAATCATTCAGAATTAGATTGGATCAAGTGGAAGGAAATGACTTAATGAGAAATCAGGATACTATTAAATGGATCCAAACAAATGAGAAAATAGAAGGAAATGTGAAATATCTCATTGTAAAAACCATTGACCTGGAAAATAGATCCAGGAGAGATAATTTAAAAATTATTGGAATACTGAAAGCCATGATAAAAAAAAAAAAAGAACCTAGAAATCATCCTTCAAGAAATTCTCAAGGAAAATTGCCCTGATATTTTAGCACCAGAGGGCAAAATAAAATAAAATAAAATAAAATAAAAATTGAAAGAATTCACTGATCACCTCTTGAAAAAGATCTCAAAAAGAAAACACCTAGGAATATTATAGCCAGGTTCCAGAGCTCCCAGATCAAGGAGAAAATATTATAAGAAGGCAAGAAGAAACAATTTTAATATTCTGGAAACACAATCAGGATAACACAGGATCTGGCAGCTTCTACAATAAGGGATCAAAGGGCTTGGGATATGATATTCTAGAGGTCAAAGGAGCTAGGATTAAAAGCAAGAATCACCTACTCAGCAAAACTGAATATCATGTTTCAGGGGGAAATATGGTCATTCAATGAAATAGAGGACTTTCAAGCATTCTTGATGAAAAAAACAGAATTGAATAGAAAATTTGACATTCAAATACAAGAAACAAAAAAAGCATGGGACGTTAAACAGGGGAAAAAAGGAACTTATCAAAGTTAAACTATTTATATGCCTACATGGAAAAACGATAATTGTAACTTATAAAACTTTTCTCAGTATGAGGATGGTTGAAGGGAATATAAATGTATATATACATATATATAACGTATATATATATAACGTTATATAAATGTATATATGTGTTTGTGTATATATATATATATATATATATATGTATAATACCCTCTCTATAAGAGGCTATAAATGTATATATAATGTGTGTGTGTGTGTGTGTATATATATATATACATATATAATACCCTCTATATAAGAGGGTATATGGGCATATGAATACACATGTGAGTGTGTGTATATATGTGTACAGGTATACATAGACAGAGGGCACAGGATAAATTGAATAGGAAAGGTTGACATTTAAAAGGTGAAATTGAGAGGTGAGAGAGGAATATAATGAGAGGAGATGGAGAGAAACAGAATGGGGTAAATTATCTCATATAGAAGAGGCAAGGGATAACTGTTACAATGGAGGGGAAGAACAGGAAGTCAAAAGGGAATGGGTCAACCTTATTCTCATTGAATTTGGCTTGCGGGGGAATGACATACACACTAAATTGGATATCTTGCCCTATTGGAGAGTAAGGGGGGAAGAGGATGAGAGGGCGGATCATGGAAGGGAGGTAAGGTTGGGGGGAGAGTAGTTAAAGGCACATACTTTTGAAAAGGGACAGGGTCAAAGGAGAGAATAGAATTGGGGGGGAGTGGGATAGGATGGAAGGAAATATATTTAGTCTTTCACAATATATCCACTATGGAAATGTTTTGCTTAGCTACACATGTACAACCTATATTGAATTGCTTATCTTCCCAGTAAGGGTGGGTGACTAGGCAGGAAGGTAAAGTATCTAGAATTCAAAGTTGTAAAATAAAATGTTTTAAAAATATTATTATTATTATTATTATTTACATTCAACTGGGAAATAAGACATATAGGCATTGGGGTATGGAGATCCATCTTTCCCTACCAGAAAGTCAGGGGGAGGATAAAGGAGAGAGCAGATTGGGGGAGAGGGTATACAGTAGGATCTTTATTTTGGGGTGGTGGGTAGGGGAAAGACGGGGAAAATTTTTATAACTCAAAATATTGTGGAAATGAATGATGTAAACTAAAAATAAACATAAAATTTAATTTAAAAGTAATAATTCTCTTCCCTCTACCTCACTCTTTTTTTCCTTTCTGTAGGTTGGGAAGTGTTTTTCAGCCTATTAGGGGGATTTGAATTTTTCCTGCTTCACTATTTTACAGGAAATTGGATGAGGTACTTTATTCAGTTTTTTTTTCCTTCTATGTTCATGTACTTCTTTTGTACCAATGTAATCTTTTTCTTTAATATACCAAATAAATAATTTAGTGCTATTCTTCCATTTACAAGGAAATATATTCATCTCACAAAGTCAATCCACAACATTTTGCCAGGATGCTAGCAAACCAGATCATCAGGTTGTTGCTTTTATGTGATTCTGATGCAAACTGATAAGAGAATGACATGAATATGTAACTTATCTAGCAGCTTTCTGAAATTCTGCTGTTTCATTTTTAGCTGTCCCTAACCCTTCTTGCTGTATTGAAAGACACTGATTTACAAGAGCCATGTTTTCCAACTGTACAGCCATGGCATCTGTTTCTAACGTATACAGTGCAGGCTGGCAGTTTAAATAAAGAGAAGCTGCCTAAAACAGGAGTACTCTCATTATTCTTCAGCCCAGGGGCATCACCTATTTATTAAAAAGAAGATTTTTGAGCTTTTTCTTTGTGCCAACACATGTTAAGACAGCCAAGCGAATGCTGCTGTCAGTTACTGCCGCAAATGCCATGCTACTCTAGACAAATATCTAACTTGACTGTCAGAAAGTTCACCCAGTCTAAGCTTACATTTATTTCTTATTGAAGTTTTTCTTGCCCAGTGGAGATTTACTCAACTTGTAGAATCAACCCTCCAAGAACTTAAATAAAAGAGGGAAAAAAGGGCCACCCTGGATAAATCAGTCTCCCTGGGTTAATGCAGGAGAGTTTTAAGGGGTCTATGGTCCTTGAACATACACTGTGCAGCCTGATATCTCTTCTCTTCTCAAGGGCTACAGAGCTGTTTTCCTGATTACACTCTTTCATGACTATAAAACCTAAATGGTCTATCAGCGTCACACCAGAAACTGAACAACTTCCAGGTGAACTGTCTCAGGAACATCCTGAAGATTACCTGGCCAGATAATTCTCTCTAGAAGTAAGCTGCCAATCATTTGAACTCTATTGCAGAGAATACAACTCTTTTGGGTTGGACATGTAGTTTGAATGGCAAATATGCACTTACCCAAAAGACTTTTATGTGGAACTTGCACAAGGTAAGCATTCATATCATGGTCATCAGAAACAGGATAAGGAAACTCTCAAGGCAGCTTTGAGGGACATTAGTATTAACTGTGAGACATAGGAAATGCTGGCATAGTGTGCCTCTACCAAAGAAGATGCTGTTCTCCACAAGCAAGCAGAATCACAGAAGAACAAAGGAAACATGAGCTATGCAAATTCAGAACAACTTCCAATCTAAATGTTCTAACAGTCTACTTATGCCAAATCTGTGGTTGTGTTTTCTGTACTCATATTGGACTGGTCAGCCACAGCTGAACACACTGTACCCTGACCTCAGCATCATGAGTCTTTGGTCTTCAAAAATGAAAGACAACAACAATAACAAACCCTATCCAGATCTTAAAGTCCTTCCACTGAAATTTACCTCCTTGGATCAGATTTACATTTAAACAAAAAATGTTTGTATTAGGTTAACCACTATGAGTAGATTAAGCTTCTTCGCATTTTGAAACAATGCTTTGTTGATAACGTCATAGAAAATTATACTTAACTGAATGTGGCAAAGAATCTAATTTATTTTTCCATCCTTATTTGTTTTTTAAAACAGCTTCAAAGCTAAACACAAGTATGAAACCATTATATTGCCAGTTTAACTTTTGATACATAGTCCTAAATCTTAGAGAATGTTTTGGGATGATGTTTTCACACCTGGTCTTGGGACAATTAGAATACTCCATTTGCACAGAGGAAATTTGCCAACTTAAAAATAAATGCAATTAATCCGAAATAGAATGGGAACTACATTGTTTTCATTCTAAATAAATATGGCAAGATACATTTTGTATTTAATTTGTTTTCAAATAATATATAACTCAGGCACTTGTTAAGTACTTATTATGTTTCAGTCTTGGTACTTGGTTTTGGGTATACAAATACTAAAGTGATAGAGTCCCTGTTTGTAAGAGGAGAGGGTGTGACATGTTCATAGATATGTAAAAATAAATGCAAAGCAATTTAAGACCACTCACAAGTGGACACATAAGAAAAATGCTCTTAAAGGAAGCGGTTCTTCAATTGAGCATTGAGAACTAAAAGTTTTATTGGGTTTTCCTGACTCCATTTTCCTCTTCAGTCCAGATCCTCTTTCATACCATTCATCGGTCTAATACATAGATATGATCATCTCATCTCTTCATTAAAAAAAAATTAATGATTCCCCATTTCTTCCTTAGTAAAGTTATAATTTCTGATCACTAAGGTGCTCCAAAAGTACCAAAGGATGGATCAACCTAGCGTTCCAGACTTATTTCAAGATATTTCCCTCGATGACCTCTTGGAACTTGTACAACTGTATGGTCCTTTGACCAATGCCTTCACTCTCTTGATTTCTTATATTTTCCCACATTGTTCCCTAGCCAAGGAATGTCCCTTGTCTCCATCTTAGTTTACAGGAACTCATTTTATAAAGTTCAGCTCAGATGTTACATCTTCTAGGAAGGCTCCTCTTATATACCTCCAGTCTGTCACTAACTTTTTTCTCTCTCAAAGTTCCTGTATTGTTTGTTTTATACTTCTCTAATGCCATTTAATTTGGGGGTCCACTCACATTATCCACCGACAGTATCTGCAACGATATATGTACATATGGACAAGTGCTAAGGCTGTCTAATCAATAGCTTAATATGTTCTGAATAATAGTCATTTTTTACTGACTTAGATTTTCCCATGTGTGTTATTATGTTGAATTCAAAGTAGTTCTAAAATTCATTTGAGAAACTCATTATCACTTGCATAGGAAGATTTGGATGACCACATATCTAAGGGGAATTATTCTACTAATTAAACTCCAAAGTATCGCTAAGACAGTGGGCAAAACTTTTGATGGTCATGTACCTCTGTGTTTTATATATTGCTTGATATTAATAATTAGAAGATCATCAACTACACTTACCTCTGCTGTGTTTATAAATTAAAAAATAGTGTGTGATTTTAATATATGCCATGATGAGAGATATGCAAGAAACTTTAAGTCTGTATTTTGCTCACCTGAGTCAAATATGTTTCTATAGTCAACAAATGACAAAAGCAAACAGTACTTGTCAACCTTACAACTATAAAGATGGATTATATTATAGGACATAATTTGTGAAAACCTGTGTGTTTCTGTCTTATTATTATTCACATAATGATTCCATAGAGCTAAGAAAGTTGGCATATAAGCCTTTGATATATTTTCCATCATCTTTTTTTTTGTGTTAATATAGTTGAAAATGTTCCCCAGTCATTTGATATTTTTCCCTCTTTCAAATACTGTAAGAATCATAACCATAAATGCTTCAGTGTTGTGTCACCTCTATAATGGACCTCCTTTGGTAATTTTTTTATCTGGTTCAACTGCTTTCCAGTTTGCTTTCAATGGTGTCCTTTCCATTTTCTCATGGATCATGACAGAGAATATATGGTGTCCAAATGTCATGTGACATGGAGTTAATAGAGTCTCTACTGGCATTAGCACATAGTATAGTGGATTTAGTTATCTTCATGTATCTGTGTGTGTCTTTTCTTCCTTTTAGGTTATTAGCTCCATGTGAGCAAAAACTATGTCTAAATATGCAATTTTCTTGAGTGTCTAGCATAGTGTACATATTAACACATTTTTATTGAATGAATGAATGGATAGATGGTATGGAACAGTATGCATTTAAAATAAAAAGGAGAAATGTATTTGTCTGGAGATTTTCCTATACAACCATGTAGCAGCAAGCACCCTAGCATACCCAGGGTGTCTGCAACACAGGTTCTTAGATCTGCTTTTCTAAAAGAAAGCAACTCAAAATGGGTTAACAATCTTGCTTTAATCAAACATATGTCATACCTAATTCAGGTGAAAAAGGTCAGTACCCTGAACTTTAGAGAATACAAACAAGTTACAAGCAGAAGTTACAAGCAGAAATTACAAGCAGACAAAGAAACAGATCAGTAGACAGGCTTCCAGCTGTCTGACCATTACATCCATACCTAGTCAGTTACCAGAGAGGAAGCACCAACATCTGGGTTTTCAAAGCCGGGGGGCTCAACGGCTCCCCAGAGTCTCATCTGGTCAAATCACACAACTCTTCTCAAAGAGAGCCCAAAAACAATATCTCACATCAGGATATATATATAGCCTTCTCCTGGCTCAGAGAATGTCACAACCCTCTTGACCCATGGCCCAATCACAAAGCAACAAGGTGTGGCCATTCCTGAAAAACAAGTCTTCCTCCACAGGTTCCATGTGACCACAATCAGCCTATTAGGGGGCAGAGTATATTTTCAAATCAAGGAAGGTTGTCAGAGTCACTTAAGCCTATCAAAGGGCCTACTGGCAAGGAAGATATTAAATTCCCATTCCCATAACAGACTGGGAGGTCTTTAAACTGAAGTCTGAGAGGAAGGGGGAAGAACTGCCCAAAAAACCACATAATTCAAATGCTGAATGGAATAGTAGATATCACATGGAAAGAACAGCAATGATATAACAAATATGTTTGATAATTCTTAGGAAAAAGTTGCAGAAAAGAGCATTTAGGGACCACACTTATTTCCTCAGATAATAGCAATGCCTGAGATATTGCTAACAGAAAATAATGACCTGCTGAACCAAGTAGAATAATTACTGGACCATGCTTCTTAGAACTATTCAATATATTTCTGAATCATGCTAAGTTGCTGGGCTAAGCAGGAGCAAGAATAGAGGAGCAGTAAGGGATAGACACATGATGAAGAGAAACAAAAAAGGCCTTTTCTCTTGACTAGTACAGTGCATCTCAATTACTACTATCTCAGAATCATAGTCTCACATTGGAAGGAACCTCAGAATACATTGATTCCAATTCATTCTGACCAGAAAACTCTTCTAACATCCAATACCTTCCATAATATCTTCCCTGATCCACTCAGTTAAAAGAGATTGTTCCTTTATTTTCTCATAATACTTAGTTGGAGCCCCACTTCAGCATTTATCATATAACTTTACAATAGTTATTTGTGTTTTGGGCTAACTTCTTTTTGGTTGCAAACTCCACTGGGAAAGATATAAATACTCTGTTTATTTACAGTCCTTACACCTGACACAGTGGCTGCCATGTTAGGTCCTTAATAGGTGTTGAATTTTTTTTTGTCTTTTTGGAGGGGGAAAGGTGGGGTAATTGGGGTTAAGTGACTTGTCCAAGGTCACACAAATAGTAAATGTTAAGTGTCTGAGGTCAGATTTGAACTCAGGTCTTCCTGACTCCAGGGCCGGTGCTCTATTCATTGTGCTCCTAGCCAACCCTGAATTGGGTTTTGCTTTTTTGGAGGGCAATTGGGGTTAAGTAACTTGCCCAAGGTCACACGGCTAGGTTTTTGTTTGTGTGTGCATTAAGTGTCTGAGGTCGGATCCGAACTCAGGTCGTTCTGACTCCAGGGCTGACACTCTACTCACTGTGCCACCTAGCTGCCCAACCTGAATTGGGTTTTAATACTACTCCTGAGCAAATACACTTTCTATGACATCTATGATAAATGATCACCCAGCCTTCTTTTGAAGACATCTATTGATGGAGAACTCACTATCCATCCTCAGCCCTACTTTTAGTTGGACATTTTTTTTAGTACTTTTAGTCTACTTTTTTAAGCCATCCTGCTCCACTTTTAGACAGTTCTACTATTAGATTGTTTTTAATATTGAGCTAGAATTTTTCATTTTTATCCATTTATCCTGTTATCCTCTGGAGTCATATAAAACAAGACAAATTCCTTGAAGGCAGCTATTTAGCTTCTTTGATTAGTATTTGACTAATTTTTTCATCTCCTTTTCCCAGAAAAAAGCCTCTCCTTACCCCTGAAGTACATATGAACTGTTCTTTTTGTTAATGCTTTGATGGCATGACTTCAAGCCCACTCTTCATCTAGATCTCCCCTCTCTGGATACTCTGCAGGTTGTCATTGACCTTCTTAAATGGTATTGTCCAGAATGGAACAAAATATTCCAGATGTGGCTTGACTGGGGCAGAATACATGTTCTGGAATACACACACAGACATGTGTGTATATGTATATGCACACATATGTGTATATATAAACACATACATACATACACAGATATATACACATATATACATATATATGTAAATTAATTCACTCTCAGACTGTATAGGTTGTATGTATGTGTGTGTATAAACAACCTGAAACTGAATTATTTTGTTTTTGCTTCCATGTTTTAATACTGATCCAACACTAACAGTGCATCAAGGCCCTCATTTACCCCTTCCTTCCCCCATTTTTAGCCATGCTTTTCAGATTCTGTACATGTGAAGTTGATTCTTTTTAACTCACACATAGAATTTTATATGCTTAAATTAGATTTGCTCCATCTTTTTAACTTTGTTGGATCTTTTCTGGGTCCCAATCCTATCATAGTATGAGCTCAATTATACCACCCAACTTTGGATCATTAGCCATTTTGACATTCATTCTATCTAAACTCATCAAACATGTGTCAAATTCAAACAAACACATGTGCTTTTGGTGGTTTGTAAACTCAACAGGGGTTCAAGAGTGTGATATGGCCACCAGAAAAGCTGAGTTTATATAAAAGTCAACAAAGAGAAACACTGGAATGTGATAGTCCTGTTGGACTTGGCCCAGCTCAGACCACATTTGGAATATTACATTTAGTTCTGAGTGCCACATTTTAGGAAGGTCATCGATAAGACCCAGAGCATCCAGAGAAAGGCAATAAGGTTGGCAAAGTACTACAAGGTCATATCATATGAGGATCTGCTTAAGGAAGTGGGGATGATTACCTTAGAAAAGAGTACATTCAGCAGAAGGGGGGAGTATAGCATGACTACCAGCTCAATAGAAGGTAAAAGTATGGTGTGTTTATCATAAAGACCATCTGAAAGTTGTGCGAGAGAAATCTAGTATTCAGTTTCAAAGAGGTAATAACCCTACAGATCAGATGTTTTCAGGTATAGATCAGAATGTATCTATGTACAATGATCACTTTTGGGTGCTGTATTTTAAAGAGGACACAGCAAAGAGCTCTGACCGGGATATCAAGTATGTCTTGATAGAAGCAGGAAACTGTTCTCTCCTAGTTCTCCTACCTTTCTAATAATTCCTCAGTCTCCTTTCCCAGATCCTCATTCATTCCCCCAAAGCTCTAACTGAATCTTCTTCTCTTTTATTGCTATGCTATTTGTGCTTGGTGATCTCATTAGCTCCCATGCATTCAACTATTCTCTCTATACAGATACTGATCTCTGATCTTTATTTATCCAGCTCTAACCTCTCTCCTGACTTTCCAGGCTCATATTTTCGGCTAGATATTGGATATCTCATATTCAATATATACAAAATTGAACTCACTATGTTTCCCCTTAAACCCTACCATATCCTTAACTTTTCTATTACTGGTGAAGGCACCATCATCCTCCTAGTGAACAAGGCTTGCAACTTTGGACTTATCCTTAATTGCTTATGCTCTCTCACCCCATGTACATCCATCCAATCCACTGCCAAATCCTGCTGATTCTACCTTCACAGAATCTCTTGTATTTGCCCTCTTCTCTTCTCTGATGTTGCCCACCACTCCGTTTCAGGCTCTCATCTCCTCACACTTCTATTTCCCAGCTTTCTGGAATATTTTCTACTTGGTCTCCCCACCTTAAGATTCTCTCCCCTCCAGTATATAACTCCACAAAGTAGATCAAAATGAATTTACTGAAGCCTAGGTTTGTCCATGTCACCTCCCACCCCCCATTCAATAAACTCCAGTAGATTCTTCCAGGATAAAATCTAAAATCCTCTGCTTGGCTTTTGAGCCCTTTCCAGTTTTCTTACCCTTTCTTTATACCTCTCCATGTACTCTGTGATGACAATGGCCTCCTTGATGCCCTTCACACACACACTCCATATCCTAACTCTGGGCATTTTAACTAGTTGCTCCCCATGTCTGGAATTCTCTTTCTCCTCATCTCTCTCCTTGGCTTTCTTCAAGTATCAATGAAAATTCACTTTCTACAAGAAATCTTTCCTGATCCTCTTAATGTCAGTGCCTTCCCTCTGAGATCACTTCCAGTATATTCTGCCCATACTTTGGATGGACAGAATTGTCTGCATTAGATTGTGAACTCCTTGCAATATGGCCTTAGCTTTTCTGACTACTACACCCCACTCTCAGTCCTTCTTAACCCTTGCAATCCTCTCAAACCTCTACAACTTTTTATTAAGTTTAGTACTCAAAGTTGATGAGCTTAGGTGTTACGCATATGAAATTTGTTAGTGATCCACAGTTGGGTGGGATAACTGAGTTCATATATTTTGTGGTAATTTGGGGCTCCAAAAAGATTCCAAAACGCTAGAAAGATGGGTCAAATCTAAGTGAATAATGATTAATGTTCTGCACATGAGGTTTAAAAGGAAATCACCTTTATAAGCAAAAGTTCAGGAAAACATGGCTAAAAATGTGAAGAAGAGGGCTTTAATATCCTATTATTGTTGGGGGGCAAGTTGATTCTTTTTAACTCACACATAGAATTTTATATGCTTAAATTAGATTTGGGCCATCTTTTTAACTATAACATGATGGACTGAATTAATTTAATCTTAGGTTTTATTAACTTTTATTAATAGAAATATAGTGGACAGAATGCTGGACCTGGAGTCAAGAAGACCTGACTTCAAATGTGACCTCAGTTTTATTTTACTTTAATTCATTTTGTTAAGCATTTTCCAACTGCATTCTAATCTGCATCTGGCCATAGTTGAGGGTTTTTGGAACCTTATGAAATGCATGTATTTGATACTGCTGTCCAAGTGGCTAATTAGGCTCTTCTTGAATACTTCTGGTGGCAGATTCTCACTCACTGGCTATGGGTAAGACACGTACAGTGGGTAATTCACTTAACCTTTGCATTAGTTTCCACATTGATAAAATGGGGATGATAATAGCACCTCCCAGGGTTTTGTTACCTGGACAGTGTTATCTGCTGCTGCCGCCGCCGCCATCACTATCATCATCATCATCATCGTCATCGTCATCGTCATCGTCATCATCATCACCATCATCATCGCTCCTCCTCCTTTTATTATTATTTCTACTACTACTACCACTACCACCATCACCATTATTACTACTACTAATACTCTGCTCTGGTCAAGTCACATCTGAAATGTTGCATTCACTTTTGGATAACACCATTTAAAAAGGACAATGACTACCTGGAGAATATCCTGAAAAGGGCAATCAGGATTGTGAATGGCCTTGAAGCGTGGCATATGTAGGGGCATAATATAAATGCTTGCTTACTTGAGTTGATTGAAGGACCTGTAAATACTGAGCTTTGGAATGAAATGACTTTAGTAAGGCGAAGGATGTGAAAACTATTTTCAAGTATTTGAAAGGCCTCCATGTAGATATGGTAGTAAATATTTTTAGTTGTTCTAAAGAATAGAGCTAGTATTTTTTTTTAACAAATGCTTTATTAACTTCTGTTTTACATCATTCATTTCCGCCAGATTTTGAGTTACAATCATTTTTCCCCCATTATTCCCCTACCCAGCCTCCCAGAATAGTAGTCCCACAAGATATCACTTCCTCCAATCTGCTCTCTCCCATACCTTCTCCCATACCCCCATCGACTTTTCCATTAGAAGAAGGTGAATCTTTGTGTCCCAATGCCTGCACATCTTATCTCCCTATTACAAGCAAAAGAGTATTAATAGTAGTATTTATATATATTTGAAACATTTAATGTTACGACCTTGAATTTCACATCCATTTCCTTCCTCCCTTGTCACCCATTCCTTCTTGAGAGATAAGTAATTCAGTATATGTTGTACATGTCTAGCTATGCAAAACATTATCATAGTAGATATATTGTACAAGGCTGCTTATAATTCCCTCCCACTCATCCCACCCCCCACCTGGTCCATTCCCTACATAATCCTGTCCCTTTTCTATAGTGGGTACTTCCAACCTCCCCTCACCCCAAGGATGCCCTCCCATCCATCATCCCTCCTCTCATCCCCCTCCCCCCTATCCTGCTGCAGGTTGAGATATCCCATTTGGTATGTATGTCATTTTCTCCCTGAACTAAATTCAATGTGAATGTGGTTTTGCCTTTTTAGCCTTCCTTATTCTCCCCCTCCTTTGCAACCACTTCCCCTTGCTTCTTCTACATGGGATAGTTTACCCTACCCTGTCTCTCCCCATCTCCTCTTGCCACTTTCATCTCTCACCTCATAATTTGATCCCTTGAGTATTCTCCCTTCCCAACAAATTCAACCTATGCCCTCTATCCATATAACTGTAACCATATACACACACATTCACATATGTATTCACATGGCCACACCCCCTTCTTCCATTATTTTCATAGTGAGAAAGATATCATCAGTCACAGTTATTGCTTTTCCATATAGGAATGTAAATAATTCAACTTTGATAAGTTCCTTTTGATTTCTTTTCCCTGATTACCTTCTCAGGCATCTCTTCCTTCTTGTGTCTGGGTGTCAAATTTTCTATTCAATTCTGGTTTTTTCCTCAAGAATGCTTGAAAGTCCTCTATTCCACTGAATGACCATATTTTCCCTTGAAACAAAATACTCAGTTTTGCTGGGTAGGTAACCCTTGGGTTCAGTCCCAGTTCTTTTGCCCTCTGGAATATCATATTCCATGCCCTTCGATCCCTCAGTGTAGAAGCTGCCAGGTCCTGGGCTATTCTGATTGTTTCCACAATATAGAAATTGTTTCTTCCTGGCTGCTTGTAGTATTTTCTCCTTGATCTGGGGATTCTGGAACATGGCTATAATATTTCTGGGAGTTTTCTTTTTGGGATCTTTTTCAGGAGGTGATTGGTGGATTCTTTCAACCTCTATTTTGCCCTCTGGATCTAAAACATCAGGGCAATTTTCCTTGAGAATTTCTTGAAGGGTGATTTCTAGGTTCTTTCCTTTGATCATGGCTTTCAGGTAGTCCAATAATTTTTAAATTGTCTCTCCTGGATCTATTCTCCAGGTCAGTGGTTTTTCCCATGAGATATTTCACATTGCCTTCTAATCTTTCATGTGTTTGGATCTGTTTAACAGCATCTTGATTTCTCATAAAGTCACTAGCTTCCATTTGCTCCAGTCTAACTCTGAAGGAATGAATCTCCTCAGTGAGCTTTTGAGATTCTTTTTCCATCTGGCAAATTCGACTTTTTAAAGGCATTCTTCTCCTCATTGCCCTTTTGGGCCTCCTTTGCCATTTGAGTTAGTCTATTTTTTAAGGTGTTGTTTTCCTCAGTCAGGCTGTTGACCCTCATTTCATACTTTTCCTGCATCCTTCTCATTTCTCTTTCCAATTTTTTCCTCCACTTCTCTTATTTGATTTTTAAAGTCCTTCTTAAGTCCTCTATGGCCTGCAACCCGCTCATGTTTTCCCCTGGAGCTTTTGGAGCAGGACTTCTGACCTCACAGTCCTTTTCCCGCTCTATGCCCCCAAAATAGGAGTCTAGGGTTGCATTTTTCTGTTTCCTTTTCCTTGGCATGTTGCCACTTAATTGCTTGACTTTTGGGCTTGTTGCCACACTATAGCTTTAAGGCCAGCTAGAGGAATTTTCGTCCCGAACGTGTGGGGGCAACTTCCGTTTCTGGCAAGCTGTAAACCCACCCACAACTTCCACCCTAGATCACAATCCAGATCCAGGGAGGTTAAAGCAAGAGCGATTACCCCCCAAGACTGATCGCTGGATCTCCCCACAATTTGTAGGCTGGGAGCCAGAGATGCCTCTGAAAACTACCAAATGGCTTTTGTCCTCAGTGGCTTCTAGCCCCCAGGGGAGGGAGCTGACGCATTCCCCAAATACAGGTCCCAAAGTCCATAGGACACTAACCTCTTACTTTGTCCTAGCCATGTCTATGTTGATAATTCTGTTGTCGCCACAGCTCCTGGTGTTCTGGGGTTCCTCCAGCCGGTTGCTGGCCCTGTCGCCCTGGGGCTAAAACCTCGGCTCACGCGGACCTGGGCTTGGCTCCTGAGCTCTGCGCTCTGCGCGCTGCCGGCTCCCAGACCACTGCGCTGGTCCTTCCTGCAGGGCTGCTGGGCTGTCCTCAGCGGGAGGTTAGCTTCTCTGTGTGTTAGCTTCTGGAGCTCCAGAAGTTGTTCACAATCCTTTTTTACATAGTTTGTGGGGAATCTGGGGGCAGAGAGGCTTGGAAGAGCTATTTCTACTCAGCCATCTTGGCTCCGCCCCCCATAGAGCTAGTATTAACAGGTGAAAATTACAAAGACAATGATTTTGGCTTAATAAAAGAAGAGTTTTCAACAGTAGAAGGGGCTGAGAATCTGCCACCAGAAGTATTCAAGATGAGTACTTGTAGAGCAGTATCAAATGCATGGATTTCAAAAGGCTCCCAAAACCCTCAACTATGGCCAGATGCAGACTAAAATGCAGTTGGAAAATGCTTAACAATATGAATTAAAGTAAAATAAGACATATATAATGTTAATTTGTGTTTTTCTAAGTCAACATGCAGCCTACATGAATCTATTTTTATTTGAGTTTAATAGCACTGCTTGTATTTGACAAATATAAAGACTTAAGATTTTGGGAGAAGATTCATTATTTGGTAAAAATTGTAGGGAAAACTGGAAAGCAGTATGGTAGAAATTGGACAGAGAACAATATCTTATTCTATTTATCAGGATACATGACCTAGTATAAAAAAAGATATTAAAAAATTAAAGAACATGGAACATATTACTTATCAGACATACTGAGAGGCAAACAATTCATGAATAAATAAGAGATGAAGAGCAGAGGGAGGTGCCAAATGAATAATTTTGATTACTTTAAATTATAAAAGTTTCTTGCACAAATAAAATAAATGTAACCAAGATTAGAAGGAAAGCAGAAAATAGGGGAAAAAAGTTTCTACAATTTCTCAAATAAAGGCCTCATATCTTAAACACATGAAGAACTTTGTAAAATCTATAAGAATTTGAGTCATTCCCTAATTGATAAACGGTCAGTGGATATGGACAAGTATATTTCTTTTAGGTAAAGAAGGCAAAACAATTCATAGTCATATGAAAAAATGACCTAAATAATTAATGACTAGAGAAATGCAAATTAAAACATCTTTGAGATAAATTTTTATACCTATCAGACAGGCTAAAGTGATTGAAGGGAAAAGCAACAAATGTTTAAGGGGATGTGGAAAAACTGGGACACTAGTACGTTGTTGGTGGAGTTGTGAACTGATCCAGCCATTTTGGATAGCAATCTGGAATTATGTATAAAGAATTATTACACGGTCTCTACCCTTTTACCCAGTTATGCCACTACTAGACCTATTTCCAAAGATGGTTAGAGGAAAAGGAAAAGAACTTAGATGTTGTAAAATGTTTATAGTAACTCTTTTTTATGGTAGGAGAGAATTAGAAATTTCAGGTATATCTATTAACTGAGGAGTGACTGAACAAATTGTGGCATATGATTATGATAGAATACTACTGTGCTATAAGAAATGATGAGCTTGATGATTTTGGAAAAAAATGGATAGACTTGCATGAAATAATGAAAAGTGAAATGAGCAGAACCAAGAGGACATTGTATATAGTAGCAACAATATTGTTTTGTTTGTTTGTTTTTTGAAGGGAGGAAGGCAAGGCAATTGGGGTTGTGACTTGTCCAAAGTCACATGACTAGTAAGTGTTAAGTATCTGAGGCTGTATTTGAACTCAGGTCCTCCTGACTACAGGGCCGCTGTTATATTCACTGCTCCACCTAGCCACCCCAACAATATTGTTTTAAGGACAGCTTTGAGTGAATGTCATTTTTACTCTTATAAATATCTAAATTAACTACAAAGGACTTATGAAGGAAGATGTTATCTACATCCAGAGAAAGAGCTGATAAATAGAAATATGCATAGAATGATTTTATATATATATATATATACATATATATATATACATGCATATACATTTACATAAGTATATATATATGTATATATACACACACATATTTGTATCTAATGATAGTCATCCCTAGGGTAGGGGAGGAGAGAAAAAAATTCCATGATAACTTTATTATATATTTAAAAGGAATAACAAGTTGTACATAACAGAATTGAAGTTTCATGTGCAATCATCCCCCTCACTATACTATGTTATAGAAATGCTTGTTTTGTTCCATGAATTAAAAATAAAATAAATAAAAATTTAAAATAGCCCTGCTATACAGAACATTCCTTTTGGGGGGGTATAGTATAGGACCTCTAAATTCTCCATTAGGTTGATAATTCTAGATTTTGCAAATTTCAATTAAAACCTATAGTTTCTATAGTGATTACTTTATAGCATTGTTAAGAGTCAGGGTCAATACTATCCTATTTTATAGCACAGTAGGGTAGTGTTTTGTGTGTGTGTGTGTATTTCCTTCATTTTGTTGGTATTTTAAAAATCTGGACATTTTCACAGCTTGGAAGTAGGAATACTATCACTTGATTTTTTTTTTTAAAGTAATTGGGGTTAAGTAACTTGCTCAAGGTTATACGGCTAGTCATTATTTATGTGTGGGTGCTCATTTTCTGAGGCCGGTTTCGATCTTGGGTCATCCCAACTCCGAGGCTGACGCTCTTACTCACTGTGCCACCTAGCCGCCCTATCACTTGATTTTTCCCTGAATCAGGTGCTTAAGAAGGCCGGCAGAGCACTTTGACTTTCTTAATGAACATTAATTAATGGGCTTGGATGAAAATCTTTGCTCAGTATTTCAAAATATGACAGCTGCTATAACACAATGTGATAAAACATTTCACCATGGGGGCTAAAGTCCTATTGTTTAGACACTGAAATCTACAATATGAGCTGGTTTATTCTCAGCCAAAATTCTTTACCTGCTGTGTAAATCTATTGGGTTTAAGAGTCTGATAGCCACAGTTTTAACATCTCAAAGCTCTCATCAGATCTTTAACAAAGGTGAAACAGCTCCATTCAGTTGTTCCATGAAACTAATGTGATGCTAACCCAATACCTCAATAGACTGTTTGATCTATCAAAACTCTCATGCTGATATGGTTTTAATTGATATAATTAGCTACAAAGCTGGATGCTGTTCTCTTACACTCCCAACAGGCTGTTCATCTCTAATGCTGACTCTTTGCCTCCTGGGGCTATAATCCTGATTTTACCTTTTAACTACAGTGGTCATTAAAAAAAATGGAATTGTAGCCTCCACAGTGAAGACTCTTAATCTGTTCCTATCAAATCTAAAAACTGTTCTCTATTTTCTTTCTAATGAAAAACCTCTGGTTGTTAGTTTGGCATTTTTTGATAATGATTGTGAGGGTTGAGCTGTCTTTTAAGAGACTGTTTTTTTTTTAATATTTCACCCATAAATCTATAAATTTTTTATTGGTCATTTGTATAGAACATATTTTCAAAGGACCTAGAGATTTCAAGGTGATTTAGCATGTTATATTCATTACACTTTATAGTTCTATGTAACATTGGATGACACAAGATCTCTTTCCTTTTTCCCTCTTCTTTCTACTGCTCTCAATGAAGGTCACTGACCCAGTTTTGCATTTTTGCTGTATGAGTGTCACTCATATGGAGCTTCATGAAGATGTATTTAAAGAGGTTTGTGTCTGTGTTAGCAAGTCTGTTACAAAGGAAGCACTATGCTCCCTAGGGACATTCTTAAACATTTAGAAATATCCTTCAACACAAAATTAGAATTGGACACACTGATGAAACTCCATGACCTTTAGGTTTGTGAGGACTTTGAACTTTATATTTCATTATTGAAAAATACTATTTCCATTTTGATATTATATAGAACTTTTCTCAAGTAGCTCAGAATCTTGCCAGGTATACCTTCTCTTGTATAAAAATTTCTTCATTAGATGTGGGGAAGGCATCATAAATTTTATTTTTATTTATACATCAGGATACTGAGGCATAAAAAAGTTTAACAACTTGCTGAAGGCCATGAAACAGACCCCTGGTAAATCAATGACTAGAAATGAAGTGATTAGGTTTTTAGTCCAATTAAGTTCAATATGAGGAACACTTATTAAGTGCCTACAGTATGCTTAGCTAGGTGTTTGCTTACAAAAATGAAAAATGACAGTTTTGTCTTTAGTGTCTTCCAGTTAAATATGTAAAACTAAATTTCAATTAAAATGTTCTCAGCATTATTTTTTTCTCTTTCTACTGATAGTATTTAAAACATTAAGATGGAGAGGTCATGTGATAGTGGATAGAGGGCAAGCCTGTAAGTCAAGAGGGCTTGGTTTCAAATCCCACATGTGACCCCTACTGATTATATCAATTTACCTTTCAGTGTCCCTGACCCCCTTTTTTGAGGGGGGAAGGGAAGGGAATTGGGGTTAAATGACTTCTCAAGGTCACACCACTAGTAAGTGTCAAGTGCCTGAGGCTGGATTTGAACTCAGTTCCTCTCGACTCCAGGGTGCTCTGTTCACTGCCACCTAGCTGCTCCCCGAACCACCAACCAACTCTTTTCTAAGACTCTAAGTGGCAGAATAGTTCATTATACTTCTACATTGATAGAGCTTCCTTATTAGAAACTTGCTCCACCAATGAATGGCAGAGCCATATTAAAAAAACAAAAACAAAAACAAAAAAACCCACCAAAACCATAACGTTTATGACTTCTGGATCTCTTAATTACATCATGCAATCTCTTGGTTGTTGCATTTTTTAATTTGGTGCTTTTTTCTGGGGTTATTTTCCCTTGTCCTTACTGCTCATCTAATCAATTACCCAAATCTACTTTCTATCTTCATCACATTGCTTTTAGCCAGTGCCTCTGCCTGTTTCTTTGCTCCTCCTGCTGCCCTATTATCCATCCTCTTCATTGCTAGCTGCTTACATTGTTGTAATGGCCTCTGGAAAAGGAGTATGGCTTCTGTTCCCCAACCCCTGCAGTCCTTCCCTAATGGCCAGAGGAGTCTTTATTGCAGGTAGGTCTTGTCACTTTACTCCTGTATTAAAAAATAGTCAGCAACTTCCTATTGCCTAAAAAAGTCCAAACTCCTCTGCCTGACATTTAAGGAGAATTACCATGAAACCCTATCCTGTTCTTCCAGACTAATTTTTTTAAATTTCCTTCCCAAACTCTATACTTTAGCCAAAAATGATTTCTTTTTACTGTTATCTGAACTCAACATGTAGTTTACCAGCTCCCTGCCTTGGTCCTGTAATGTCTTCCCTTCTTGTCTTTGCCTGTTTTATTCTTAACACCAACAACCAGAGTGTAACTCAAGTGCTATCCCTGATCTCAACAGTTTGTTTATTTGTTGGATTTCAAAGATTCATTCATTCAACAAACATTTACTAACATGTCTACTATGTGCAAGGGTCCTATGCACTGCAGTTCCAACTCTATATGTAACACAGATCATCTCTATGGAGGTTCATAACTAAATGGAAGGGCAAACATCTACATAGATGTCTAGGGAGGAGGAGAAAAGTGCAAAGTATAGGACTGGGCAAACTGCCCAGAGTAGCTTGCTTTACACTTCTTTGATACGATTATTGTCTGATATAGTTATTTGAGCATGTTTCTCATCCCCCAGACCATGCATGGAAGGATACAAACATCTATTAAGCACCGTGCTCAGCTTCCACAGGAAGAAAGTTTTGAGCCTGGCTCAAGCATCTCCAACCACATCTGTGGCAATCGAGAAAAAATTGGGATGGGGCAGTTCCCAGAAACCACTGTTTCAGAGGCAGAGACCTCAATCCTGCTGAGCCATCACGAAAAAAGTCACTCTAGTCATTTCTTATTTGAGCTAATTCTCCCTGTAAACTAAGTGCAGGAGAGGCAGGAAACATGGCAGAGAAAAGAGAGAGCAAACCTCAGAGCCAGAAAAGTCAGGGTTCAAGACCTGCCTCTGGCATTTATTTCCTGTGTGACATTTCTGTGCCACCAAACAATTCTCAGAGTATAAAATGCAAAACAATTTCCCTTGTGCATTGAGGGAAGGGATTTACTTCTTTGGAGTTTCCTATATTTACGAAATTTCAGGTCTTCTCAAAAAACCAACAGAGCGACCAACTAAAGGCCAATTATTTTTCCTAATTTGCATCCCTGAAGCAAGATTATTTCCTACATCATTGGAGAGGTAACCTATATAAAAAAAGGAAGAGGCAGACAGGTCTTAAACCATTCTGAAAATTTCAAAAACTTCAAAGTATAGTGACAATATTACATCTGGAATAAACTTAGACACAATCTACTCAAATATCTTAATTTTGCAGCCACCAAGAGGGGAAATGAATTGCCAAGGGTCATAGAAGAAAGTTTATTCGGCTCTTATTGAAATGGAAGGTAAACTGAGGTAGAGTCCAATGGAACCCAAATTTCACAGACCCATAAACCTTGGAGTTAGAAGGGACATTCAAATAGACCTCGTTTTACAAGAGGAGAAACCAAGGCCCTGTTAGTGTCAGAGCAGGCAGGCACTAGAATGGGAGGATTATATTCCCAGTCTAGCAGTCTTCCTATGATTAGGCCTTCTGAGAAATGGCAAAAATTCAGGGAGGTGACCAGGTGATTCTAGTCCTTCCTAGTTATCCTTTACCCGGGCTCACCCATATCAAGGAAAACAACTAAGCCACTGATACTTTCCTTAGTTACCCTGGGAAACTGGGCAGCTCATTCATTCTTTCAGGAGCTCAGGACCTCAGTCTTAAAGGGAACAGCTTCCTAGGACCAGGGCTAGAGCAGGCCTATTTTATTGCCACTAGATTGTTTCTCATAGAGCCTGAGAGTGTCTCAGATTCACCCAGGAGCACCCTTGTGTCCTTTCTCCCCTCCTCCTCCTGAGAACTCCAACAGTCTGAGCCTCTCAATGCTTCAATCTGCCACATGGTCCTACCTTTCCTTCCCACCCTTGTCCCCCAGATAGACTTTGGAATCTGTTTTCTTCTAGGTTCAGACTAGGTTCTAGAGGATATAAACTTGTTTTATCTGAATTTTCTAGCATCCTTGATGTCTAATATGCTGCTCAGTATAAGAAAAGTGCTCAATAAATGTTTATTGATTGAACTGATAAGTGAATGAATGAAATTAAAGTGAAATAAAGAATGAACTTAGATTCAAAATACCTCAATTCCTAACTTTGCCATATAACAGGCAGTGTGATGCTGGACAAGTCACTCCTCCTTTTGGAGTGTCTTTTTCTTCATTTCTACAATGTGGATAGACTAAATTGTGCTACCTATGTCAAAGAGTTGTTGCTGAGATTAAGTAAGCTAATGTATGTAAAGCATCTGGTCTCTGTAAAGCTTCTATAAATGCCAATTCCTGTTTTTTTATTTTCTTCAAAGAACAAATGCTAAAGGAATACTTTCATGCTTTAACACGCTTGGAGACTGTCACCAGTTTTCAAAATAAGGAATATTTCTTCTCATCTCAAAGCAAATTTAGTACTATCTATTCAGCAATATTGTTGTTACAGAAAAATTGGATGGCGTCCATTTGTCCTGATTTGGCATTTCAGGAGGTTATGCATCCTTTAGATGCAGGAACAAACTACTGGGACATGAGCACTCTGCCGTTGTCCTCATAGCACATTTCATTAATTAGCTAAAATTACAGAGGAAGAGTCACTGTTTTGATTTGAACATCACTTGACTTAGAGTGAAAGAAAATCACCGTACACAGCAGATAATCAGGGAGTAATAATTGGAAACAAACAAGTTGGACAAGACTGTTGGGATTAACATTAGTGCCTAGCAGAAAAACAATATAGACTATACAAATTCAAGGGAAAAAGCTTTCCCATAACATTAGTTTTTGCAAATTGTAGGTTCATAGGAATGTCAAGCTAACTCTGAAAGGTGTCTCAGAGGCCACATAGTGCAGTCTTTTAATTTTTCATATGAGGAAGAAGGCCTGGGAGGGTAAATGCCTTGCCCAGACTAGTACCAGTAGTCAGTCCTAAAGGTGGGGTTTGAAGCTGGCCTCTGATTCTACTGAACTACACCAGAAAGAAAAATAAACACCTGCCTCTCATTTCTTTTTGTCTACTTTTTATAACTGACAAAGATGTTTTCCATTTTTGTATCTCCAATCACCATGTTTTACTTAGAAATTGCTTAGAAATGAATGATCAAAGGGATCCAAAATCCAAGCATTCTGAACTGTCCTATGTGGTTTTTTTTTTTTCTTTTTGGAGGGCAATTGGGGTTGTGACTTGCTCAAGGTCCCACAACTAGGTTTTTTGTTGTTGTTGGGTTTTTTTTTTTTTTTTGTATTAAGTGTTGAGACCTGATTTGAGCTCAGATCCTCCTGGCTCCAGGCATGGTGCTCTATTTACTGCACCTCCTAGCTGCCCCAAACTTTCCTATGTTTATTCTGAAAATACTAACCAAGTATTTTTGAAATCTCTGAAACACTAACCAAATACAAATAAGATAGGGCTAAAGAGCAAAATGCTGTTTTCCTATACTGTTTAACCCTGCATTATCCTTGGAATTGAATTTTTAGAACTGTTACTCTGTTAGTATTAGGCTGGCTAAATGCTATAGAAAATCATTGCATATAAAATGCCTTTTAAAATATATTAGAAAAAAGTTAGGTTAGCAAGAGCTTTGGGAATAAAACTTCGATTTCCAGTTTTGAATGACTAAATCTAGTCTCTCCACTTACTTCCATGTTTAGCTTGAGGACAAAGAGATAACTATTGAATTCTAACAGGCCTGAAGGGGAATAGCTCCTAAAGTTCCCAGAAACCCCAGAATAGAGCACTAAAGATGTTACTGACATGACCCACTGTATAGATAACAAAGATAAATTAGAAAGAAAATGAGATGGTGTTCCAATACATTAGGGCTATCAAGTCTGTCTAAAAGGAAAGTCAGTATATGTTAGGATGTGTGTCCTCAATGGAGCATGCTTGTAATTTAAAATGGCCTTCAACACATGATTAGAAATGGAAATTTCCTGGATTTATACCATGATCAAGGTGGTAAAACTTCTTGGGGCTCTGGGATCAGAGAATCACAGAATGTTGGAGCAGGAAGGGACCTACAAATCATCAACTTTTGCTGAGGAGGAAACTAAGGCCTAGAGAGTAAACATCATTAATCAAGACCACATGAATAGGACATGGAACTAGCAATTCTTCTTTTGAATCCAGGCCTTCATATTCCAAGTCTAGTGCTCCTTCCACTGAGATCATGAAATTTCTGAGATTATAAAACAAAAGTCATATTTGATAATGGATTAGTATATTTTAAAATATAAAATAAGTTAATATGACAGGTTTTACAAGTAGCTTAGAATATTTCAATTTATTCCCCAAAACAAATTTATTTTATCTGGCTATGTGGGAATACACATACACATATATGCATATGTATGTGTATGTATGTATGTGTATATATGTGTGTATATATGTACATATGGCAAATGAAAATGAGGTATAAAAAAGGTAGTGGCATTCCAAATCACAAAAGAAATTCTTTGGTGGGGCTGAGCTGTGACTAGAAAACTGGCAGTCTGATTTCTGGCTTAGTAATTTTTACCAAAAATGCCTCCAGCAGCTAAATATTATAATAGTTCTATCCACCAATTTTTTGGGAAATACATGCTAGTATCTGTCAAGGAAGTCAGCAGTTTAAAACTGAGGCCATCAGAGGTGCGAGGAATTTCTAAGGTAAATTTATAGAATTCAATTTGTGGAACTCGGTATTGGTTGTGTTTCTGTTGTTAGGTTATTACTACAGCATCTGCAAAATTTCTCTTTCTTGGAAATAGGAAGCTCTCATTTTCAGGGTCATCCTGATAGCAACATCAGCATGGCCCCTGCCAAGATAGTTGAATTCTGAGCACTGTGATCTAGGCAGTGTTTTGCAATTTGGATCTCCCTCCCTCCCTTTCCCCTTTCTTCCATTTGTGGAGATTTCAGTCTCATAAGCTGAAGTTACTCCATAGTAAGACATTGATGCATTTTGTTTCATTGTCAAATGTCTAGAATGGAATAAACAAATATTTTGGGCAATTTTATTTTCACCCAGTCATGCTGTCAAGCTAACTGATCTCAATACTTATGATCATTTTTTCCCTCTATTTTCTTTCCTTCAGGGTTTTGTTTTTAATATGGTAATACATAACCATAAATGAGAAATAACAGAAAAAAAGGCTTTCAGTGTTTTCCAACTATCTAAACTCTAAAGCACTTTTTCTTTTGACTGCCTCTCATAAGAAAAAATGTCAGTCACTAAAATATCTTCATGAAGTTTCCTTGACTCTCATCCTATAGCTTCCTTTCTTCCCCCCCTCCATGCAGCATATACACAGGGGCTTCCTTTATTCAGGACTAGATTCAGTGTTAGAACCCCACAGACTTTGGAAAAGACCATGGGATTTGGGCAGAGGTAGAAGAAATATATTTTCTATTATGAGAAAACTGATAGCCCTTTGTTTATTTTCTAGAAGAGATGCTGGGCCTGAATGTGCACCAGCGGGGAGAGGTATGGGTAATATAATATGAATGTGTTGTTATATTCATCTACTTAAGTTTGAGTCATATCCAACAGAAAGTATGGAATAATGTACAAAAATGAACTTGTTGGGTCATTTACTTGTTGGTTTCTGATCTAAGGAATGGATATTTATCTCCAAGCTCTCCTAACTTAAAGATTTGTGAAAGCATAGAAAGAGCCAAAAAAGTGCAGTTGCCTTTGACCCTGAGCAGGGGATTCAGATGAAGTATTGTATTTTTGCAAGCAGATGGTAGTCAGACAACAGCAAAGCAGGAGAAAGTTGATGGAGCAGAGACCTCAAGTGAGACAAACATTTTCAGTCATAGAATAGCCATTGAATTTTTTTCTTTTGCTTGACTATATTTCTTATGAGACAGGCTTATAGCAAGATAGGGGAAGGTGGATTAGTGGTTAGTGATAGCAACAGAAAAAAAGAAGAGGGCATTAATAAATCACTAAAAAACATAGGAAAAAAAGATGTCCAGAAGGGGAAATTTCTAGATTAATTTTGTCACCACCATCTTGGACTTAATATACACTTTTAAAATGGTATTCAGACAAATGAATACCCCAAAAGATAGATTTTCTGGATAACTAATAATAATAAATAATATATGTATAATTTATTATATATAATTATATAATAAACATAAATAATAATAATAAATAAAGCCTAATGGCTGGCTGCAATCAATAAATTGATGATCAGTGTCTTCTCTTGGTAACCAAAGATGCCAAGGGTGACCCTGAAATGCTTTAAATTCCTTCTGAAAGCGAACCACCCTAACAAGTAAAACAACCCTAATTGGTATACATTTAATGAGGGGTGAGTTAAAAGTCTTCAATTCCTCCTGCTGCAAATGTGGCTAGATCCTGAGATTCAGAAGCCTCAAGGCACCTGGTAAGGGGAAGTCATATTCATTCAGATCTCTTTAGTTCATTTTCTTCCTAGCGAGCTGAGTTGTCCTAAACTCTAAAGGAGAGCACCAAGGACAGGGGGTTCTTCTTCTAGGCAATGGCTTGTCCTTACCAGATTCTATTTATACTCTGAATAGAAATTAGTTCTCCCAGTTGGGTGGGGTCTGGCCCAAAGTTAAAGAGCATAAGGCTTGAGGAGTAGAAAGAAATCTTATCACTTAGCCATGACCTCTAGAGACCTTTTCAGAAATTGAGTTTTAAAAGAATTAAATGGAAAAGGGTAAATCACAAATTAATAACTAGTTATTAACACAGTAGTATAATGTTAATTTCTCTCAGTATGTAACAGTTCAGTTTCATATATCATTCTTTGGAGTTCTTTGTATATTGAAATGTTTGTTTTTTGATGATCATTAAGTTCATTATAAAAAAAAAAGTAGGGACATATTTGTTATACCTATTCCTATCTTCCTGCCTCTCCTGAGAGTATTCTATTGAACAAGGAGCTACAGATAAGCTAGTTCTGGAAAAGTTGCCAAAGAATGTATATACTGTTGCAGTGTTCAAACTGGACAACCCTCTTATGCTCTCTTTTGTTGTCATGCTTCTTCCTGTTTCTTCCTGGTAAGAAGATGCCAAAATAGATTATAATAATAATAGCTATTATTTATATAGTGCTTTAAGGTTTGCAAAGTGCTTTGATCTTTGGAACAACCCTATGAAGGAAGTGCTATTTATACCCATTTAACAGATGAAGAAATTAAGTGACTTAAGGTTACATGACTAGTAAATGTATGAGGTAGAATTTGAATTCTGATCTTCCTGAATCCAAGTCTAACACTCTAGCAGTTCCAACATTATGTTTCTCCTTTTCCTATGGATTCCAGCATGGTACCCCTTCCATAATTTATATCTGCTGTTTCCCATCCAAAATTTTCAGTGGAAAAAATATCATCCAGGGCTGTAACTGATGAATTCATCCTTAACTCATTCTTCTCTTTTACTATCTTCCCCTGTTCATTCAGTTGCCAAGTCTTGTCAATCTTTGAATTCCACATGAAACAACTTCTTTTCAGTTACAGGGTCCCTATCCTAATTAAGGCCATCATTGTCACTCATTTAGATGGTTGTAATCATCATCATCATCATGATAAGAAGGGCAGCTAGGTGGTGCAGTGGACAGAGTGCTTCGCCTGAAAGTCAGGAAGACACTTTCTGAATTCAAATCTGGTCTCAGACACTTAATTGCACAAGCTGCTTAACCCTGTTTGCCTCAGTTTCCTCACATGTAAAATGAACTGGAGAAGGAAATGGTAAACCACAAAAAATTGTCTTTGCCAAGAAAACCCCAAATAGGATCACAAAGAGCTGGATAGATCTGAAATGATCCAATAACAGTAACTCCTCATTCCCACCTCCCCCACCGCAAACAAAACAGAACAAAACAAACAAAAACCAAACCTTCTAATTTTTCTCCCTGCTTTCAGTCTCTCCGAATTATCCTATATGCATTTACTGGAACAATCTTCATAAAGTACAGGTCTAACCATATCAATGTCCTACTTAAAAGCCTTTAATAACTACCTATTGAATACAGTTACCCATAATAATCCATACAGTTTCCTCAAACTGGCATAACTTGCTTTCAATATACCTCTTCTGACATATTTCATAGTATTTTCCTTCTGGCACTTTTTGATCCAGCTAAATTTCTTGTCTAGTTATTCCATGTAGATGCCCTTTCCTTCATTCATCCATGTTTTCTTCTTGTGTTGAATATACCCTCTTATCTCTTCCTCATATTCTTTCAGCATTCATATAAGTTCACATTCCCCAGTGGAGGCTTTCCTAGTACCCCATGTAATTAATCCTTTAAACACAGAGGAAATGTTTAACAAATTCATGTTGACTGACTATCCTTAAGTTATCCAGTATTTATTTATCTGTATGTAACCAGCAGATGTTTCTGTGGAGGAAGTTGGTGGAATTATTGCTCTTTTTACTTCTACTCCCAAAGGGAAAATGGAGAACACTCTTCCTCCTGGAGTAAAGGTCTTTTCATCAAATATCTCTGACAAGGTTCTGATATCCAAGATATCAAAGGAACTAACACAAAAAAACAAGACCCAAATCCATTTCCAATTGATAAGTGGTGAAAAGATAAAAACAAACGTAGTTATCAAAAGCAAACTGCTAACAGTCATTTAAGAGATTCTACCAGTACCACTGTACTACAAATGAAGAAGTATAAATAAAAAATTTGAAATTGTACTTCACACCCAAGAAAATAAGTATAAGTGACAAAATATGAGAATTGTCAAAGACAGAACTGTGGAAAGAAAAATATACTAAGTCACTGGTGGTAGAACTATGATTAGTACAAACATTCCGGAAAGTTGTTGGAATTATGCTAAAATGCTCATATCCTGGGATCTAGATATCCAACTATTAGGTACGAGTCTACTATAGAGGCCAAATGTAGAAGAAAAAAAGTCTTATATACCCCAAATATTTATAGCTCACTATTTGTAGTAGAAAAAGACTGAAAGCAAGGTAGATTTCCACAAGTTGAGGAAAAGCTATATAAATTGTAGCATATGAATGAGATGAAATAATACTGTGCTATAAAAGAATTTATGAATATGAAGAATGAAGGGAGACTTGGAAAGACAGATATACCAACAAAAGTGAAATAAGCAAAAATGGAAAATGATTTAAATGACAACAGCATAGATCAACAGCAACAATATCGAACACCATGTAATTATATTGACCAAGAAAAAGAAATATGAGAATGAACTTCCTTTCCTAGAGGGGTAAAATAGTGAAACAAGTATGTGGAACATTGTATATATTTGAGAAATTGATTGATGTTCTAATTATTTTTACTGAGTCGATTTTTTTCTGTGTTTTTATTATTTGTATAAGGTATGAAGTTTCTGGGTTTTTTGGTGGGAAAGGGAGAGTAATATATTGGGAAAGAAAATTGATTTAAAAACAAAATTTATCAAATAAATTAAAATTTAAATTATATGGTATGGTTCAATTGTGGAGGGTTGGAATCATTGAGAGCTGACAGTGATATTAACAAAAGAACCCAAATAAAACATTAAAAAAATTGATCAACACTCAGAAACATTCACTCCTTATCAAAGCTTATTTTAGTGTAGCTGTTATGAATCCATGATTTTAAAAGGAAAGTGCCAATGAAAATTCTTTCCCATATATCCTATTACTGAGCCATGAGAAACACATAAGAAACATGTTTATATATTTAGTTGTAAAGGAGGGGAAGATATGATCTCTTCTCCTCTTAGCTCAGAATGTAGTTACACATGATTTTTTTTTTTTTAAGCAATTGGGTTTGCGTAACTTCCTCAAGGTTACACTGCTAGTTATTTATGTATGGGTGCTAATTTTCTGAGGCTGGAACCAATCCCAGGTCCTCTTGACTCTGGGGCCAGTGCTCTTACTCCCTGCACCACCTAGCCACCCTACACATGATCTTAATGTGTAAATAAAATGCATTTATCCCCTCATCCCTTTATGAGGCAAAAATTAGTTCCTAGAGTCAATTAAAAAAAGAAGAAATGTTTTAATAATTAATCTATAATCACTAGAATGAAGGAGGAACCATTTCTTTTGTTGGTGGTCTAGTTTTTGTTAGTCTTCAAAATCTCGCTATAGAATTGCCATGTCAGGCACAAGACATTCCTGAAATATCAGCTGTGGTAAATAGTATATTCTATGAAAAAACCCTTTGAATTTTGCCCTTATATAAATGTCCCCATTACAAACTTAAACATTGATGTAAAGAGAGTTCAGAATTAAGGAGGGCATGTTTGATTACTCATGGTACTGTACTTTTGGGCTACATATAATGTTTTCATATTTGCAAACAGTTAATTTAAAAAGACAGAAAAAGAACAAAAAAACCTTAGAAAAAGATGACTTATTCAAATCGTTATTTGTTTTTTCAGACAAAGTACTCCTTGTTCCTATATGTTGTAAATGGAATGAAGCACAGAATATGTGTGTGAGCGTACACATAGGTACATATACATATAAGTGTATATGTACACACATATGAAAACACACCTATACATACACATATAAGTATATATGTATACACACATATATCAACCCACACATATACATATAAGTGTATATGTACACACATATAAAAACACACATATACATACACATATAAGTGTATATGTATACACACATATATCAACCCACACATATACATATATGTGTACATGTACACACATATAAAAACACACATAAGTATATATGTATACACACATATATCAACCCACACATATACATATAAGTGTATATGTATACACACATTTATAAATACACACACGTATACACAGAATGAAACATTCAAGTCAGAGTACTTGATGACATCTCCTAGTGACAACAAAAATGAAATAGTTATTTCACAAAGTCCTCTCAGAAAGTCCAGTTTAAATAAGCAAACAAACAATTAAATCACTGTAGAAGTCTCTAAATAACTAGAGAGTACTTTTAAAATTGAAAATTATTTCTGAGAGGTTCTGTAGGGCATGCGGGTGAAGGAAGGAGATGATTCTGTCTTCAATAGCCTAGGGTTTATTTTCTGAGGAGAGGTAGACTCAATTTGGCTTTAAAAGGAAGTAATAATTTCTAAAAGAGATTTACAGGGTATAATGTAGAACCAGCCCCAAAGCCCTATATCTTTTCAACTTGAGGAGAGTCTTATGAATTTCTTTGCTGAGAATCTGGAGGAGTCTGTGCTGTGAATTCTTATGATTCTGTAATCAAGAACATTTCTGATTATTTTAAACCAATGATTTTATACTGAGATGAGCCATAGTCACAACCCTTAGAAACTGTATAGAACTTTTTTCAGGAGTCCACTGTAATTGTTTTTATTTTCCTTTTGAATTCCCATTTATTTCAACCTTATTGAGGTAGGCAAAGATCCCTCCAGTCTCTCTTGATGGCATTTCTTCTAGTTGGTTGAAAATTTCATATTTCTTTTTGGGGTTATCATATATCTTTTATACTTAACCCTGTAATGTCAAGCAAAGTAGTACTTTGTTCCTTGTTTTAGCTAATCAAGTGCCTTTGAGTCTCACCTTTGATTGTCTTTGTTGGAAACAATATATAGTGTGTTGCCCTTAATAGGCCTAAGGGAGTTTGGAGACCTTCCCTGTCCTCAATAGGCCTAAGGTCATCACTTGGAGACCCTGGTGAGAGGAGCTTGCCTAAAGGAAGGGTGGAACAGGAAGGAGCAGAACAGATAAAAGGTTGAACACACACTGGGATCAAGCAGAGCTAAGAGAGAGAATGTTTGTGATGTTAGCACTCTGTCTGTTGTTCTGTGTTGGTGTTACTTTGTCAGACAGAAGCACTCTGTCTGTTGAATTGTGTTACTTTGTCAGATAGAAACACTCTGTTGATTTGTGTTGATTTCTCAGATAGAAAGTGAATTGAGAAGACAGTACCAGCGATGTGTGTAAATATTGTTGTAGTCCTGTTGAGTTTTGTTTTCTAGAAAGAGAAACTTCGAAGAGCTTGGGGTGGAGCAGTCCCTATGAGCTGTGATATGGAACAGGAGCAGAGAGCTACCTACCTGTGAATCCAGGCAACAGTCAGGTGAATCCAGGCAGAGCTGGGATTGTGGAAGAGGAGCCATGGGGTTTGGAAGTCAGTCTCAAGTTAAGAAGAAAGGAGAACTTTACTTGGGTACTCAGTAGTGACTGATGATATTGTAACTTACTGTGACCTAGGGGTTGATGACCTTTATACTTTCCATTACCACTTATGGCTGATTGGCTTAAGGATGACTGGAAGCCAGCCTGGAGTCAAGATTAAAGTAGGGTTAATTTGGGTACTTCATATTGATTGAGGAGATTGTGACTTATTAAATGATATGTTTTCTTTAAGATTATGTTACCACCTTATTAATAAGTTACGTTATGTTGTTGTGAATGTTGTGCTCTAATTTCTTGAATGTTTTGCTTTAGTTTATTGCTGAGTAAATAGAGAGTTCACTATATTATGTGATTAGACATTAAAGTTATTCATAGCAGCAGTCCTCAGGAGAGCTGCTCATGATTGGCTTTACAGACCCTTATCTTAACATTTTAAAATAATGTTACATACCACTTATAAATCCTTTCCTCCTCCTTCTCCTCTTTCTCCTACTTTTTTTTCTTTGCCCAAGAAAACCCAAATGGGTCACAGAGAGTCTGACTGAATAACAACAACCACTTTCAGGGAATTTTTAGCCTAGTAGGAGGAACAGAATTAAAGGATGACAGATTTAGTGATGAAAGAGACCTCAGAGATCATCTAGTCTGATATTTAATTTTACAGTTGAAGAAAATGAAGCTCTGAAAAATTAAGTGCCCTAACTAGGCTTACATGGCAGCAGAGGCAGGATTTGAACTGGAATCCTCTGCCTCCAAAGCCAACATTATTCACTGACATGCTTCCACTAGGGGAAACTAAATTAACCTTATACACTAATAAATACTTCAACTTGAAGGGGCCATGATTTTATCAGCGTGCCTACTTTATCCTTAGTGGACACTTTTCATGAGTTACTTCAATCAAAATGCTGCATTACTTGGTAGCCAATTTTCTGGTGCTGAGTATATCTAAACTCAGCCACAATGATTCTAAAGACAGTAGACATGGCATCCGTTTCTGGGACAGTACATAAAACCTTTCCTTCTTGGTAGGGCCTGTCTGAGCTTTCATGATGATACTACCTAGCATACTTGAAATGAACAATGAGGAATCTTGATGCCTTTCCACAGCATACTTCAAGAACAGGATGGTGAGCATCCTAAGGTTTGTCAAACCTACAGAATACTAATAATTTCTGGTAGAGAGAAATACTAGACCAAAACTTACTAAATTGAGGATCAAGGTTATTATGTCTTTAAAGACAAAAGTTTTCTATCTCAATGTCAATAAGTGAAGTCTTAACATATAATACTTTGTCATCACTTTCACTTGATATAGACAACTAAAGTAGAATTCATAAATGTAATGAACCTACAAAATATTGCATAGTATTTCAAATTCTGGGCAAAAGTCCTTCCCTTCCACCTCCCCCGCTCCCCAAAAGCAAGTAAGTAATGCAGAATTTGAACTGTGGTCTTCCTGACTCCAGGTCCAGTGTTCTATTTATTGTGCCATTGAGCTACTCCAGAGGACTTGTCAAAATGCAAAACCCAAACGCCTACATATTGGCTATGTGATCCAGGAAAGCTCTGATCTCTACTAACCTAATGTGCTTTTCCCAACATTGGCATAGAAGAATTTAGTTGCACAAATATAAAATGAAAAGATAGAAAGGAAACTCCCAATGATGAAATAGAATGAATCTGACTATGCCTTCTGTGTTTTCCCTGAGAATGAGAAAAATGATATTTTGAATTTAAAAAATGAAAAATAAATGAATGAATAAATAAACATGCCAGTACCATATAATGCCACAATACCAAAATGCTTTTTCACGTGTTTCCTATACATATTAAGTATTTTGCACACAGAGTTAAATATGTAGAGGTACTAAATATTATAGAGTTCTGACAATAATGTGATTTCATTTATTTATTATTCTTTGAACGGGGTCGGGTAGGGCAATTGGGGTTAAGTGACTTGCCCAAGGTCACATGACTAGATTTTTGTGTTAAGTGTGTGAGGCTGGATTTGAACTCGGGTTTTCCTGACTCCAAGGGCTGGTGCTCTATTTACTGTGCCACCTAGCTGCCCCCTAATGATGTGATTTTAAGTAAGAACTTTGTAGCACATACTGCTCAAAAAATGCAATGCAAAAATAGTTTCTGGAACATTGGACAAAGATTTATTGAAGAAAGGCAGTGGTGTCAAGGACACAGGACACAAAAGAGCAAAAAGGGTATAAATAGTTGTTTTTCAGGATGGGAACAGAACCAAAGAACACTAAAACCTACAGGATATTTAGTGTATTAACCAAGTTGTGAAACAGTATAAACTTCAGCCAAAATGGATTTTCTTGGACTCTTCAACAAATATTTAGGGGATTTATGTTATTAGAATAAATGTCTTCCTTCTGCTACAAAATGTTACTACATAATTTATAATCTAACTGTAAGGCCTAGGTGTACACCTCAGTTCAAAAGCCAGGAAACCTATAAGCAGATAATCTAAGTTCAATATACTAAACTAGGTAAAGCAGCATGGCACCCTGAGGGAGAGACAGTAAGTAATATGTGCCATGAAGGTCAACCTGCCATCACCAACACTTTGGCCACCATTTTTGCTCAGATCTTGGAAACAACCTGAGACCTTGAATCTAAGATCCTTGGAAATAGTAATACCATTTCCATATTACTACTAGTAGTAATATTAATACTATTTTTACAACTATTACTACTAGTAATAGTAATACGATTTCTACTACTACTTGTAGTAATAATAATACTATTTACATACTAAGGACTCAGAACAGAATGATCTGGCCACCAAAGTCTTCAGCAATGCCAAATAGTTCAATGTCAGAAAATGATAAAATCACATTAGCGCAAATGGCATTAAAGAAGATGCATCACCATCTGCTTTGCCCCTAACCCTAAGGACCATGAAACCTGAATTTTAGCTGAAACCTTCCATCTGTGTTATCTATCCCATAAGAATGCAAGCTCTGTGAGAGCAGGGACTGTCTTCTTTTTCCATTTGTATCCCCAGTACTAAGCACAGTGCTTTGCATGTATTAGGTGTATAAAAATGCTTTTTTTCATTCATTTTGTTTTTCAAAGGATTTTATTATTTTATTCAGTTTTATAAATACCCATTTGATAATTTGACTGGTATAACATAAAAACTATAAATTAGTTAGATCACAACCTGTCCATACCTAATTCTGTGTGACTCTTATCCACATCCTCCTGTACTCTTTTGAGGTATATCAACATTTGGTAAATAGGATTGCAGCACGTGACAGTCAATGTCTTATCCCTCACTCTCACCATATTATTGGCAGCCATGCTTGTGCAGATGCATGGAGTAGGAGGTAAATTCCAGAGTCTGTCTACCAAAATACATATCATAAGCTTTTTTTTCTACTTCAGGACATGTGTAATCTGTTGATTTGTATGGCTGTTTTATATACTTGATCTGCCTTATGAGTGAGATTTTGCTAGTCCTTTGTGGCATAACTTATGCTTGATAAAATCTATATTTTGATTTTAAGTTTGCAAGGATTTATTGCAAACAATGTAAAAAAATCAGCATCCAAACAATAAAAAACACCACCACCAACCTCAAAGATTCTCACAATTTATAATGTTAGTCTTTGGAGACATCCTTCACACTCTTTTCTGATTGGTACAATTCCCTATTTTTTCACTTCATGTTGACTCCTGTAGACCTAAAACCTTTACCCTTAGGAGAGCAGAAACAGTGCCAAGCAGGTCTAAGCTATCCAACTACAGGCTGGTGATGTCAAAGTAAAGCATATACCATTAGAAAAAAACATTTGGCACAAGGACAAATAATACATCTATACTACGACCCACAATCTATCTTTCTGACAGTTCCAGGCAACTTAACATTTCCACAGAGCCACAGATTTTAATTATTTACTTTTATTTTTCTCCAGTCATATTCAGATCCTTCCTTTCCCTAAAAGCTACCTACCTCCAATTTTTCTTATCATAATGGTGCTGGCTGACATATAATGGTCCTTATCGATGTAAAGTATACCCATCCTCTGCTGCTAATATAGATACATTTTACCATCCTTCACAATGCCTAGTCACCTTTTATAGTTCTAAGGGGGGGGGTTGTGGTTTCTCAAACAAAGATAGTGTTGGTGAGTTTCCTATGAAGAAAACCAATTCTGCCTCTGAGTAAATGAAATAGGTGAAGTTTGTTTTCAGTGCCCTTTTATTTTTCTTTTTTTCAGACACCTCCCTCTCTCCCTCCCCTCTTCTCTCCTTCTCTCCATCCCTCCTTCCTTCTTTTCCTCTCTCCCTCCCTCCCTTCATCCCTTCATCTCTCCTTCCTTCCTTCCTTCCTTCCTTCCTTCCTTCCTTCCTCCTTCCTTCCTACCTTCCTTCCTGTCTTTCCTTCCTTCCTGTCTTTCCTTCTTCCCTCCTTCCTGTTTTTGGGTTCCCAAAGGACATGCCAGCTGACTGCATATCTAAATGGCTAAAAAAGTCTCTGCATATAGGTTGGAGGAGTTCATTCATCATCAAAGATGATTTTTTTCAGTCTTAGTAATGGACTCTTTCTTTGAAAGTCCTATCTGTCAGGGCTTGCCAGATGTGGAAAGGTTCTGCATTCTATTTTGGCCACATCCTAGAGTTTGGCACCTGCCTCCCAAAAGAAGTATAAAAAGATCTTCCTGCCTGATGTAGGTTAAGTTAGTGTCAAGATCTTCCCATGGGTTGTGGCTTTCATCTATTCACCTCACTTCTTAACTCTAATCCTTTGGGAACTTAAACTCTCTCCAACCTTTTTGCTCATTTATTTTGTCTCAGCTATGTTCTACTGGCTCTTGAATATATGCCCAGCCTTTTAATACTTTGCCTTGCTTATCTTTTAGCATCTATGTCGTCCTGGCTCCTGACTACCCTGCTTTAATTTAGTGATTTACTCTGGCCTATGAGATCTGTCTGCCTCTGAAGCCAAACCTAGGCTGGTGTTCTTTATACTGGATCTTCTCACCTCACATATGTGACCCACTATTGTCTTTTGGATTCAGAATGATAGAAAGTATTTGTTTTACAGAATAATCAAATGCATATTCTGTCTGGCAGTTCTAGGGAACTACTTGAGAAAGGTCCTGGGGCATTTGGGGGTGAGGTATGGAGTGGGACCTTTGAAACATTGTGAGTCATTCTGGACTGTGAAGCTGATGTTTAGATAAAGAACTCTTTCCATTAAAAACAAGATATTTATTAACCACAGAAATGCCTTGTTAATCAATGGAAAAATTTTTTGTGCCACTGTAAATGGTGGTTTAATCTGCCACATGGCAGCCTCTCAACATGTCCTCCTTACCCTACTCCCTCCAGGCTATAGTTACTCACCCCTCAGTGGCTATTCTTAACAACACCAACTTCTTGCAATGAGGTTATGTGGAAATATACATCCTATACAGTTTTCTTTTTGCCACTTTAAAAAATGGCAAAATCCATGTAGGATTCCTTTAGAAAAATTTGGTAGGGTCTGGGAATCAGGGAGATGAGTTCAAATCTATCCTCAGACATTTATTAGCGGTCTGAGTATTTGCATGGCTCTTTGCTTCAATTTTCTCAACTATAAAATCAGAACAAATACAAGAACCTACATTTAAGAGTTGTTTTGAGGATCACATGGGATAATATTGTAAAAAGCACTAAGCATGGGGCGGCTAGGTGGCGCAGTGAATAGAGCGCCGGCCCTGGAATCAGAAGGACCTGAGTTCGGAGCCGGCCTCCAACACTTAATCCGCACAAACAAAAACCTAGCCGTGTAACCTTGGGCAAGTTACTTAACCCCAGTTGCCCTAAAGGGGCGGCTAGGTGGCGCAGTGAGTAAGAGTTCGCCTCGGAGTTGGGATGACCCGAGATCAGATCCGGCCTCAGAAAATGAGCACCCACGCATAAATAATGACTAGCCGTGTAGCCTTGAGCAAGTTACTTAACCCCAATTGCTTTAAAAAAAAAAAAAAAAAAGCACTAAGCATAATGGTAGGCCATCAATGTTATTCCCTTCCCTTCCTCCACCTCTTTAAGTAGTAGATTTCTCCAGGCTAGATGAGGGTGAACAGGATTGTGAAAGGGCTATACAATGTGCCACATCAGAAGTGATTAAAGGAATGGACTATGTTTAAGCTGAAAGAGAAGGTAGCTAGAGGAAGGATGACAATCGTCTTTAAACATTTGAAGGGCTACCATGTCAATTTGTCTGTGTTGTTCCGGAAAATAGGACTAAGACCAAAGAGTCAGCTTTTGGTCCAGCATCAGAAAGAATGAATAGAGTTCTTAAAAAATGTAATGAGCTGCCCTGGGAGATCATGAATATTCTCTAGAGATGTCTAAGCAGAGTTTGGATACCCATATGGTAGAGATGACAAGGGAGAGGTCCCTTTCAGGAAAATGTGTCTGTAAAAAATTTAGAAATTGAAAAACCCTACTATGCTAGAATATGTGAAAAATTAATTGTTTTTCTCCAATACAAGACGCTCAACAATATGTCACTGTGCTTGATGTGCTCTGATCTCAAATCCTTCCCCCAGACCCAGGAAACTTCGGCAGAGGTGGTAGATTTCTTTTTCTAGCAAGAAACTTCCTAGATGCATATGGACTTTGTATCCTGGGTCAAAATACATTTCATCATCAATACCTCTTAAACATTCTTTTCTTTTTAAATTTTGAGATCTAAATTCTCTCCCTCCTTCACATCTCTCCCTGCCCCCCACTGATGAGATAAACAATATATCTCTTATATATGTGAAATCACACAAAACATTTCCCTATTAGCCATATCACAAAACAAAGTAAAAAAAAGAATAAAACAAATGAGAAAATTTTTCTTCAATTTGCACTCAGAGTTCATCAGTTCTCTCTCTGGAGGCAGACAGCATCTTTTTATCATGAGCCCTTTGGAAATGTCTTGGATAATTACATAGACCAGAGTAGCAAGTCTTTCACTGTTGATCATCATTACAGCATTGTTTTTACTATGCACAATTATATCCTGGTTCTTATCACTTCACTTTGTATCAGTTCATATAGGTCTTGCCAGTTACAATCTTATGCCACAACTTGTTTAATCCATTTCCCAGTTGTTTAGCATCCCCTCACATTCCAATTCTTTATCACCACAAAAATAACTGCTATAAATATTTTTGTACATCTAAGTCCTTTTCCTTTTCCTCTGATCTCTTTGGGATACATATCCAGCTGTGGTATGCATAGTCTTATAGCTCTCTGGCTATAGTTCCAAATTGTTATCCAGAATGATTGGACCAGTTCACTACTTTACCAACAGTTCATAAATATGACTATTTCCCTCATCCCCTCTAGCATTTCACTTGTTATTTCTGATACGTATGAGGTAGTACTTCAGAATTATTTTAATTTGCCTTTTTCTGCTTAATAGTGATTTAGAGCATCTTTATACAATTTGATTTTATTCCTTTTTCTGAAAACTGCCTTTTCATATCTTTTAATCATTTATCAATTGGAGAATGGCTCTTATTTTTTATAAATTTGCCTTACTTCTCTATATATTTGAAAAAATGAAACCTTTACCAGAAAAAAATGCTATAAATTTTTTTAAAGCAATTGGGGTTAAGTAACTTCCTAAAGGTTACAAGGCCAGTCATTATTTTATGTGTGGGTGTTCATTTTCTGAGGCTGGATACGATCCTGGGTCATCCTGACTCACAGTGACTCTTAGTCACTGTGCCACCTAGCCGCCCCTGTAAATTTTTTTATATTACTTTACTATCTATGACACTGTTTTGTAAAATGGAGTTTCCTGGATTATCTTTTTTAATTAGGTCTATTTTTACTTTTGCTTTGCCTGAAATCACAATTGCTACCCCTGCCTTTTTTTACTTCATTTGAAACATAATAGATTCTGCTCCAGTGCTTTATTTTAACTCTGTATATGTCTTTCTGTTTCGTGTGCCTTCTTTTTGCAACATATTTTTGTATTATCATCTCTAATCCACTCTGCTATTATATCCCATTTTATGGGTTAGCTCATGCCATTCACACTTACAATTATGATTATTAACTGTGTCAGACCAAAATTGTCAGGCCAAAATTAGCACAGTTGGCAAAGAATTGATTCATATTCTGTTACATCTTGGCCTCAGAGACTGTATCAAGTCTACAATCATCTAAACAAAAAGTCATGCATCAACCTCCCCTTCACTGTGGTCTTGGCTTATAGCCTTTTCAAATTAAATAGTTTACCAACAATACTGATACCAACAGAACCTGATATTGATGCTATATTCATCCTCACTGAAGGTTTTTGACAACATTGCAGAAAATATCATGCTGAAGAGCATGGAGAAAGTGTACCACCCTGCTTCACTCCATTGAAAACTGGGAAAGTATGAGCATGTGCTTCATCTAGAACCTGTGCAAGCATGCCATCATGAAACTGGAATAGAATGCTGACGAACTTCTCCAGGCAACCCAGTTTCACCATGATCTTCTATAGGCTCTGACAACTGATTATCAAAGGTCTTGGTCAGGTTGACAAATACTATATGCAGATTCCTGTTTCCATCATTTCTCCGGGAGTGGTAAGGCACTAAATACTGTGTTGACCATTTTGCAGCCATTCCTAAAGTCCTACTGACTCTTGGGCAGGTGACCAATATCCAGATGACTAATGAACACCAAGAAAACAGAGGTCCTCTACAAACCAGCACCATCCCTTCCATATATGGAATAACTGATCACAATAAATGGAGAAATTTTGAATGCTGTGTATAAATTAACTTACCTTGGCAGTATACTCTCTAGGACTGTCCACATATATATGAGGTCAATGTATGTATTGCCAGAACTATCTTAGCATTTGGGAGGTTCCAAAAAATATGGGAGAGAAGAGATATCAAGGTTTCTACTAAATTGAAGGTCCACAGAGACCTCATGCTGATTACATGGTTGTACGCCTATAAAACCTGGATGGTCTATCAGCACCATGCCAGAAAATTGAACTGTTTTCACTTAAATTATCTTGGGGAGATCCTAAAGATTTCCTGACAAGATAGGGTACCAGACACTGAGGTCCTGTCTAGAGCTGAACTGTCAAGCATTCAAACTCAACTGCAGAAAGTATAATTTTGATGATTTGGCCATGCTGTTTGAAGGCCAAATGAACTGTTTGCGCAAGGTAAACACTCACATAGTGGTGAGAAAAAGCAGTATAAGGATACTCTCAAAGTATTTCTGAGGAACTTTAGCATGGATTGTGAGGCATGTGGAATTTTGGCATAAGACTGTCCAGCATATTGTGCCTGGATCAAAGATGGGATTGTAGTTCATAAGCAAAGCAGAATTATTGAAGCAGAAAGGAAATGTTATTGGTGCAAGTTCTGAACCATTCCAATCTAAATGTTTTAACAGACCACTTGTGACCAATCTGTGCTAGTGCCTTCTGAACTCACATTGGATTGATTGGCCACAGCTGAACACCCTGTACCCTGACTCCAACATTGTGATGTCATTGGTGTTCTTTGAAATTTAAGGATGAACAACTAACTAAATTTCCTCCTCCAGTTTTCTTGTTTCTTACACTCCCTCTCTTTTTATTCTGTCTCTCTTCAAAGGTCTATTTTGCTTCTAACCACTGCCTCCCTTAATTCACCCTCCTTTTTATCACCCCTGCCCATTTTTATTATCTCCTCCTCCTCTTTCCCTATTGAGTAAGATAGATTTCTATACACAACTGAATGTGGAAATGTACCTTTCTCTTTGAACAAATTCCAATGAGAGTTTCAAGCATTGCTCACCACTCCCTCATTTCCTCCCTTTACAGTAGTAAAAGCTCTTCTTTACTTGTGTGCCTCTTCTTTGTGAGAAAATTTCCCCATTCTGTCTCTCTCTTCCCTCTTCTCCCAATGCATCCCTTTTTCTCACCCCTACATTATTTTTGAGACATCCCAACATAATGAACTCACTTTCATGCCCTCTAAGAAGATTCTAACTGCCTTAATAATGATAAAATTCCTTTGAATTACATGTATCATTTTCTCATATAGGAATGTAAACTGTTTAACTTTATTGAGTCCTTTATGATTACTTTTTCATCTTTACATTTTTGTGATTATCTTGAGTCTTCTCTTTGAATGTCACATATTATTTTTAGCTCTCATCTTTTCATTAGGAATGCTTGAAAGTCTTCTATTTCATTAAAAATACATTTGCCCCATTGAATGATGATACTCAGTTTCATTGGGTAAATTATTCTTGGTTATAATCCTAGCTCCTTTGCCTTCTGGAATATTCCAAGCCCTGCATTCCTTTAATGAAGAAGCAGCTAAATCTTGGGTTATCCTGACTGTGACTCTCCAATATTTGAATTGTTTGTCTATGGCTTATTGCATTTTCTTTTAGACATAGGAGCTTTGGAATTTGGCTCTAATATTTCTGGGAGTTTTCCTTTTGGGATATCTTTCAGGAAGTGATGAGTGGACTCTTTCCATTTTTATTCTATCATTTGGATTTAAGATATCAGGGCAGTTTTCCTGAATTTTTAAATTGTGGTATCTGGGCTCTTTTAAAATTATGATATTTAAATAGTCCAAAAAATCTTAAATTATCTCTCCTTGAACTTTTTTCCAGGTAAGTTATTTTTCTGATCAGATATTTCACATTTTTTTCACTTTTTTCATTTTTTATTTTATATTTTTGTTGATTTCTCATGGAGTTATTAATTTCCATTTGGCCAATTCTAATTTTTACAGAATTTTTTTCTTTTCAGTGAGCTTTAGTAATGCTTTTACTGTTTGGCCAATTCTGCTTTTAAAGGAGGTTTTTTTTTTCCTTTAGTGAATTTCTGTGCCTCTTTTACAAACCTGTTCAGTTTCTTTTTATAATTTTCATAAAGCCTTCTCCTTTCTGTTCCCAGTTTTTCAAATAACATTCTTATCTCTTTCTTTAAGTCATCCAGGAATTAATGCTGAGCTTGTGTCCAATTAGCATTTTCTTTGAGGTAGCAGCTGTTTCCACATTGCTGTTTTATCAGTTTATGTCTTGGTCTTCCCTCCCACTGTATTATGGTATTATTTTATTATTTTCTTCCTCCCTTCCTTCCTTCCTCCCTCCCTCCCTCCCTTCCTTCCTTCCTTCCTTCCTTCCTTCCTTCCTTCCTTCCTTCCTTCCTTCCTTCCTTCCTTCCTGCCTTCCTTCCTTCCTCCTTCGTTTTTCCAATGGAGTCACTTTGAACTTTATGTTAAAGTTGGTCTCTGTTCATCTGGGGTTAAGAGGCACTGTGTCAAGTTTTGGGCTTTTCCATGATACTAATTTCAAGCTTGTTCTGGGTGTCTGCAAGTTTTTCATGCTTCTAAGGTGGTGTTATCCTGAGAGAAGTATATTCACTGCTGTCCTAATTTGTGCTTTGGTTTTAAAAAAGGAAGTTCCCCTACTTCCTTGCAGCCAGAAGTACTTGTATTTCTTTTAGTCCTAGAATTGTAACTATGTCCTCTGCATCTTGCAATCACAAGCACTAGTGCTATTCTCCAACTTGGCACAGTTACCAGGGCACCTGCTCCCTTGTGACCAATCACATATGTTTCTGACCTGGAATTGTGACTCACAACTGCTTATTGGCAATAGGATTGCCAATCTGTGCCAGCTTTACCCAATGCAAAGAATTCTCTGCAATTGCTTTCTCACCAGTTGTCTGACATTCTCACTCTCTCTGGTCTGAGAGGTCCTGAAGCTGCTTTTGCTGCTGTTCTTGAGGCTGCCTTCAAAGTTCTCCTACTGTGCTCTGGGCCTTTGCCTAAAGATCTTTTCTGTGGATCTCTTAAGTCATGTTACTCTGTGTGAATGTTTCCCTTTGACCTGTTGTTTCATTATTTGAGGTGTTATTTAAAATTTTTTTTAAAAAATTAAATTTAATGTATTTAATTCGATTTAAAATATTTTATTAATTAATTTACTTTTAAATTACATCATTTAGTTCCACAATCCCTTGAGTTTCAATTCCCACCCCCCTCCCTAAATTGGTTTAAATTTTATTTTAAAAATGTTTGGAGGCGAATGTTGGGAAATTCACCTATGTCCCAGCCTGTACTTTGCCATCTATACTACCCTTAATGTTTTCTATCATGATTTTACACAGACATCCTTCACTACTTTTTCTTGGAAATGTTGGGAGGAAAACAATAAAAACTAGCAATCATTTTTATTACTTAAGTTCATAAATATTCCCTGTCATAATGTACTTATACAGTTATTAGCAGACCACCAAGAAACAGAAAAATTTTCTGTGTTCCACTTCAATTGTTTGAATCTCTGAATCTCAAATATGCAATGCTCTCCCATTCTCTGCATTGGCTCAGATTATTCCCAAGAATCCTCCCTCTCCTTCTTCCGTACTTTAATTCTTACCCTTGTTTAAGATTTGGCTCTAATGCAAATTTTCCCAGTCCTGTTAATCTATGATGATCCCCTTCTTTTGGACATTAAATAGTCCTTTGGCTTCCAGTTGTAATGCATTTATTGTAAGCTATTAAGTGTTCAGTAGAATGTAAGCTCATTGAAGGCAAGGACAACTTTTCATTTTTTTCTTTGCATTACTACCAAGTCTGGTGCCTTGTACATAGTAGGTATTTAGTGAATTTGTTGAATTAAATACTCACCTTCTGGACAGCTCCACAAGCTGTGTATCTCTAAATTCTCAGCATAATGACTTGCACACAGTAGGCAGCTAATCCATTTTTTAATAGCTTACTCAATGAAAGAAGCCTTAGCTTGAAAAAGTTGCTACTTAAGTCATGTTTTAAAAATGTACAAAAAAGATGTCTTGCTATAAACATGCAGAACCCTGAGTGAGTATGTTTTGACAAGATGAACTAGTCTCATAATCACAGAACAACAACAAAATATTAAAAACAAATGTAGAGAACAAAATGTGCCTCATTATTAAGGTGGAACTGTAGTGTTATTGTGCTTTGGAATCTGATGAAAAACTTTTTCAACCTTATTCTTTGACCCTTTCCTAAGCAAAAATAATTTCAAATTGCTAGGGGGATTTGTTCTTTAAAAATTCATTGAAAAATGAACTATTAGGAAAAATAAAAAGAACTTTCTATTCCTTGCCCTGGTTCAGGAAGTCTAATTAAATCTAAGCTACAGCATAGGCATAGAGTATCTAGAACCCACAGAAATAACCAAGCCTTCAAAAAAAAATCTCATGCAAAACCATTCCAACCCAGGAGGGTAAATCAGCACTGATTTTCGATAAACATCATGGTCAGTACCTTTTGAATTCCTGCTGGAGACTCCAACACATTATTCTCTGATCCATTACTTCGGTTTATCATCCGCCACATTTGAGAATACATACTATCCCTCTCAAAAGGATTCATCCCCTTCATGCGAACGTGCTCATAGACAGCAGAGTCCAAGACAGTGCCATAAGGAATTTCTGTTTGCCTCGAAAGATCCTGGAGAGACCTTTATTGTTGGGAGAGAAGAGACATGGGACAAATGAGACCATATTTGCAAGCAAGCTAAAATAGAGGACTGGCAGTATGTCTCTGCAACATATGTGAAGACAATTGTCAAGGTCCTTGGTTTGTTTGGAAAAAAAGAAAAGATGCAAGCTATAGGAAGTGCTTTTACACTTGTGACTCCAAGGAGAAAGAACAGTATAAGCAATGATTTTAAATAATAATCACTTTCTTCAGAAGAGAAATTTTCTGGTTTCTACAACAAACTAAATTAGATAAGGGCTGGGTAAAGCTTGAAGTAATTTATCATTATGCTTTCTTTTATCAGAGAGTAGGCTGAAAGGTGAAAGTTGAAAAAAATATTCTTTCAATATTGCTGCAAAACAGTATATGTAGACCCGAGTTGGGATGATGAAGTTAACCCAGTAGAGAGCATTTTTGACTCTTTTGTTTCATATAAACAGCATGTCTGCATCTGAAGCACATACTTATTTCATAAAAGAGCTCAAAATCACACTCTGGGGAAATGTGGTAATATAATTTTAAGTCAACTGGTGCCTTTTGTTTTATGCTTTTTATGACCTCTAAGTGGCTTCTACATTATATTTGCTGTAGTAATTTTTTAAAAGACTATCTTACTTCACATGTACTTGTTATAGGTGTAAGAAAGGAAAGAGAAGAAGTAAATATTAAGTTGTCCTGCTCTTAGAATTTTGTATAACAACACTTTTGAATAAACCATTGTGTGGCAGAAATGAACCACTTGCCTCTGTATACCTAAACTAGTACATGGTGTCATAATCAGGCAGTCAATCCAATTGGCAAGCCCTGAGCTAAGTACTCACACACACACACACACACACACACACACACACACACACACACACAAAACACCAATTATTCATTGGATTGTTTAAGGTTTCTAAAAAATTATTATGCTGTGACTATGAGAACACATTCAAACTTTGCTAATACTGGTTAGTAATATTTCAAGAATTCAGCTCTAATGACTGACCTTTGTGCTTATATGTAAGTATTAGGTAAGCAATTTTACAAACATTTTATATTCTCTGGGTATGAAAACACAGCACTATGAAACTGTCTACCATTTTAAAAAAATACAGTAATTTCCCCAAGGTATGATTGGTCCCTAGGCAATGAAATTTATTTGGTAAATACTTTTAATCTCTTCCTTGGAATTTCTAGATTAAAGGGATTAATGATTTCCTCAGGGTTTTATTCCTCACAGTCTGCACTGGGATATGAACAGAGGAGGAAATAATCCTATGGGTCACAAGTTATTATCATGAACAGTAATTTTTGATGCATGTTTAACAAATTTCAGGATCTTTATGTTAAGAAAATACTCTTGGGAAGTCTGGTTTCTAATGACTTCCTCTCTCTCCCTAAAATAGCCTGTGCTTTTTAAGGGCTTCATGTGGCTAAGTAACTTTCTCTCTAATAATTGTTGAGTTGTTTCAGTTATGTCCAACTCTTTGTGATTCCATTGGGGGTTGTGTTGGCAAAGATATTGGAGTGGATTGCCACTTTCTCCTCCAGTTCATTTTACAGATGAGGAAACGGAGGCAAACAGGGTTCAGTGATTTGCCCAGGATCACAAAGCTAGTAAGTTTCTGAGGCCAGATTTGAACTCAGGTAGATGAATCTTCCTGGTTCCAATTCCAGTGTTCTATCTACAACAATCCTGGAAATGCCCTGATATCTGTTGGTATAGCTGCCACCTAAACTCTACCATGTTATAAAATAATTCCCCCAAGTTGAAAATGATCCCTAGGCAGTGAAGTTTCTCTGGCTAATACTCTTGACCTCTTCCTTGGAATTTCTAGATGGAAATGACTTGTGATTTCCTGGCAGACTAATCCCTCACAGTCTGCATTGGGAAATACAAAGAGGGGGAGGGAATTCTCTCATGGGCTACCAGTCTTCATGATTTGAAGGAAAATGAGTTTCCACATAAATTCTCTAGCTTTGAAGCTAATTTCATTATTTGTAAAAGGTAAACTAAAGTGACACTTCATATAAATACTGGAAATCAAAGAAGAGCAATAAAATAAGCTAGTCTTGGCTGGGCTACAAATCTATACCCTTCTGTGAGGGCAGGTGCTCCTAGGATAAGCCATAATTATCTTTGTTATATTGCTTTAATATGAATTTTGTTTCCAAAGAGCAATTTATTGCATATTCTCTGTTATTTGGAGTGGTGAAAGAGAACATATCAAATATTAACATTCTAACACATTTCCTACTATCTGGGTGAAAATACTTTAAAGTGAAAAGAAAAATCATTATTTAAAAAATATTTCAAGGGGCATTCACAGATATCTATGTACGGTTATGCTGGAACCAGACATATCATGGTTGGAAAAAAGCCATATTGGGGTACATTAGGATCTCTGCCAGCATAAGACTGGCCATTTGTTGCTTAGACATTATTCAGAAATTAACAAGCTGCATAATGACTATCCAGAAGGCTTTCATTTAGTGAAGTTAATATTATGTGTGTGCGTTTGGGGAGGAGGATGGTATTTAAAGGATATTTAATTATAAATTTATTTAATCATCATTTGACATAAATTTTATATTGACAAAATTTTAATATGATGTTACCCTTCTTTTAGCTTTTTACCCTGCTTCACCCAAACCTGACATTAAATTGTGGTATGGAAACTGTGATATCAAAATCAATCTTCTGGGAAATGCCTGATATCATAAAATGTCAAATTTTGACTTTTTCTAAAGGTAAGAACACAAGGCAGCATCACTGATGGAGGCTAAACTTCCTCATAAAGATGTCAAGAATGCTAAAGAACAGGATCAGAGAATGGGACCCAAGAGAACATCTTACCCAACCTGACCTGAGCAAGAATTCCTTCTACATAAGTCCTGAGAATTGTCAATCCATTTTTGTTTTGCTCAAAGAACTCTAGGGAGAGGTAGCCCATTACTTCCCATGCCAAAGCATTAAACTGGTGGACTACTGTTAGGAAGATTTTTGTTACAAATTTAACAGTCATGTAAGAATTTTATCAGGTTTGCTATAACTGTGGATTTTTATCAGGAATGAACTGAAGCTAAAGAGAAAAAAAAAGGTTTGTTATGTTTAAGCCATTTTGGAGGGTAAAGGAAGGATCCAGAAGAGATAGGATCCTTGCTTAGGGTGAAGGAAATGATGACAACTGATGATGGACAAAAGAGAGGCCTAATAAACTTTTACTTGGTTCTGTTGTCTCCTCTGAGGAAAATGTACTTCGAATGGAAAAGGACAGAAGAAAATGGTCAGCACTTGAGCCTCAACATAATTAAGGACATAGCATGAGAGCAACTTACTGCTCCATGAATAAAATGAATCTGGTCTATGTGAATATCCTGGAGGACTGAAAGAACTGGCAGATGTGTTTGCTGAGCCAGTATCAGGGATAATTGAAGGATCATAGAGAATGTGATAGGAGAGAGACTTGGAGAAGGGCAAATGTGCACATTTTCAAAATAAAAAAAAAGAATGGAGGAGAATAAAGTGACAACCTATAGACCAGTGCTCTTGAATTTGATTTGTGGCAAGATTCTAAATTTATCTATGAAAGTGATGGTAATAAATGTTTAGAGAAATATGTGGTAATACCAAAGAGTCAAAATTAAAAAAAAAGATATCATGCCAGATTAATCCTGTTTCCTTTCTTGACCATGTTATAAGTGACACTAAAAAATTCAAGAGAATGCTGTCCATAAGTTTATTTTAATGTTAGCAAATGCTTCACAAATTCTCATGCTATTCTTATATAAAAACTGGAGGAGTAAGGGCTGGATAAAATGAGGCTGATTAGGAACCACACGATACTAGAGTAGCCATTAATAGTTTGATATTAAATTGGAAGGACGTTTTCAGTGAAATGTCCCAGACATGTGCCAGTGGACTTCTGCTCTTCATATTTTTTTTTTATCAGTGAACTGGATAAGGGCATTGATGCATGCTCATTAGATCTGCAGGTAACACAAAAAAAAAATTAGTAAGAATAGTACACACTGAAGGAAATTGATTCCTGTGTTCAACTATATGAGTGCTTTAATCTAGGAGAGAGAGGGATATAACTTGTTCTATTTAAGTATAAAGATTAGAGTCATGGTGAGAAGTTGTAGAGAAGCCAATTTTGGCTAAATATAAGTAAAAGATTCTTTATATTTAGAGCTGCCAAAAAGCTCTGTAAAAACAGAGATTGTGATACCTGTAGTAGTTACCTTGTAGGGTCATTACAAAGATGAAATGAGATAATGTTTTGAAAAGGTGGTTTGCAAACATTAAAGTACCATTTAACTGTTGGTTTGTATTATTGTTATAAAAATGGAATAGACCTTCTCAGTAGGCAGGTGACATATTAGTGGATACCTTCTCAAGGAATATTTTAGCATGTCATATTAATATTGCATATCATAGATTTCTGGGTATGGGATTCATCCCCCAAATAGACTTCCAATAAGTAGAGAAACTAGGTACTATTCTGAATTTCCATCTCCCTCAGTACCTAACAGGACTCTGTGTACAGCAGATGCTTAACACATCTGAATAAATCGATGAACAAATGACTTTTGAATTATTTTCCGACTCTGTGATTCTGAAAAATGCTCTCAATAAAATTACAGTCTGTTCAACTCATCATTTTTCCATTTTAACATACCAAAGATAGCAGAGAAAGTGAGAAAACCAGAATGACCAAAGTAAAAGCAAGTATATGAAAATAGCATGTTGTCAGAGATGAGATACATGCTTTAGAAATCTGAATCAAAAAACAAGTCCCACTGGTTGTATTCTTGTTATTATTTTTATACTAATAAGGCTTTAGAGTCTGATCACAAGCCCCTAAAATTAATACCATTGTAACTCAGATTGTAGTTTTCCCAAAAAAGGCCATTTCTAAGGGCTGATTACAAACCAATGAGGATCAGCAGTATAGTGTCATGACTTAAATAAATATGATAGGAAATGGGGCTGAATCAATGATATATGGTCCCTTTGCAGCTTATAGTCTTAAAAAGCTACCCAGGGCACTAAGAGATTAAATGCCTTATGTATCAGAGGGAGGACTTGAACCTAAGTCTTCTTGACTTTGAGGTCAATTCTATCCATCATGCCAAGCTGCTTCTCTACATAGCCCAAATATAACATTGGGATATATTAGCAGGTCTATTACTCATTTTGAGAGTATTTCCTTGACATATACCAGTTATTTGTCCCAGAGTATGTCACTTAACCTCTCAGATCTCTAAGACTATAATTTTCAGAGAAGGTACTAACCTGTCAATCATTGACACAGGAAATTTTGAGTTCTGCTTCTGACACATATTAGCTGTGTGACCAAGGACATAGAAGCTTTCTGTATATCACACAACAATCTTTAAGTTTATACGTTAAAAGACAAGCTATTGATCTGCATTAGTGGAGGGAATTTTCATATGAAGAGCTCCTTACATCAATGAAATCCAAGGTTGTCTCCCTCCTCAAATGACTAAAATTACTAGAAAAATAAGTGAAATTAATAAAATATTTCTAAAATTATTTTATAATTGGTATTGTTCAAAGTGCAGCTAGGTGGCATAGAGTACTTGGCCTGGAGTTAGGAAGACCTGAATTCAAATCCAGCCTTGGACACTTCACAAGCTATGTGAGCTTGGTCAAGTCAATTCACTGTTTGCCTCAGTTTCCTCATCTGTAAAATGAGCTGGAGAAGGAAGTGGTAACTACTCCATTATCTTTGCCAAGAAAACCCCAAATGGTGTGACAAAGAGCTGGACATCATTCAAACAACTTATTAACAACAAACATTGAATTTGTCACCCTCCTACCCTGCCACTAATCCTCCACTCTTCCTTTCTTTTCTATTTCTGTTGAAGGTACTACTATTCTTTCTCTCACCCAAGTTTACAGAGTCATTTTCATCTCTTTCCTTTCTGTCACCTTGTGAATCCAGTGACATTTTTTGCCAATGATAGTTCAACAATATATATTGCATACTTCCCCTCATCTTCCCTCACACCATGCCCACAGTACTTCAGGGCCTCATCACTTCTCACTAGGACTACAGTCTTCTAATCTGTTTCCTTGAACCTAGCCCTCCCTTCTCCAATTCATCTCCCGGATAACTGCCAGATTAGTACTCCTAAAGAACAGGTTTAAAGATGCTACTTCCTTGCTCAAGAATGTTTAAATTTTCTCTTACTTTATGGATGGAATCCAAACCCTTTGTTCATCAATGTTTTTAACAAGCTACCCCCCTCCTATATTTCCATGGTTGTTGCACATTCTTCTTCATCAGCACTGCATTCCTGCCAAAATTGCCTATATTCCTTTCTCCACTCCATCTACCATCCTGTGTCTTTCCACAGACTATCCCACATGCCTCCCATGCACCCCCCCCCCATCACTTCTGCTACATGAAATACTCGGCATCTTTTTAAACTCAGTTTAAGTATTATCTACTAGGGCAGGGTCTCTTAATCCAGAGTCCTTGAAGGACAAGAATCTAGGGATAGCTTTCAAAGGGTTCATGAACTTGGATGGAAAAAGAATACATCTTTACTTCAACATAATAGGTTTCTTTTTAATTCTTATGTGTTTTATGCATTTAAAAACATTATTCTGTTACTAATGGTCCATAGGCTTTGCCAGACTGCCAGAGGGTTCACAACACACAAAAGGGTAAAAATTCCTTTACTAGAGTAAATTTATCCTGGCATCCCTAGTTGCTAGTAGCAGATGTTACTTTTTATCTATTTTGTTTGTGTTTTATATTGAATTTTCCCTGGGTATATAATGTTCTACCAAAAAACCAAACAAGGTGGAGCCAAGATGATGGAGTAAAAAGAGGACCTCTGTGCAACTCCAGCTCCCAACACCTCCAATACATGTAAAAAAATGACTCTAAACAAATTTTAGAGGTACAGAACCCACAAAGTGACAGAGAGAAACAAATCTCCTGCTGAAGGCAGCCTGGAAGGCCGACAGGAAAGGTCTATCATGCTGGGCAGGGAGCTGAGCACAGTCCTGTGTGAGTCACACAGTTCTGGCTTCAGGGCGGCCCTGACCAGCAGCGGCCAGAGCAGACTTCAGGAAAATGCATCAACAGCAGCTGTGGACTTCTCAAGCCACAAATGCCAGAAAGAAAGTAAAAGGTCAATGTGGAACTCTATTGGAACTTGGTGGAGAAGAGCAGGGTCTGAATCCTGGCCCTGGAGCAAGAAGTGGAGGCAGTAGCTGCAGCTGCTGCTGCTTGGCTGCCTCCAGAAATCCTGGCTTACAGTTCATAGGGGGATCAAGGGACCACTCAGAGGGTAATTGCTCTTGCTTTAACCTGCTTGGATCTGGATCACAGTCTTGGGTAGTGGTCCTAGGGTGTATGGCCAGTGAGCCAGAGTTTGTGGGGGCTGCAGATAGGGTGCCCTCCTAATAGCTCTGGCAGCTGTGAAAACCCCAGCAATTTGGGACATAGCTCTCTGTAATCTGGAAGAAGAGTTCTACCGTGGCAAAGAACTCAAAAGTCAAGTCATTGACTGGCAAGATGAGCAAGCAGAGGAAGCACAAACAGACCACAGAATCTGTTTTTCAGGGACAAAAAGGGTCAAGACATGGGGTGGGAGGAAGACAGTGAAGACAAAACTCCTGCATCAAAAGCCTCCAAGAAAAATATGTTTGGTTACAGGCCACTGAGGAGCTCAAGAAAGATTCTGAAAATCAAGTAAGAGAAGTGGAGGAAAAGTGGAAAGAGAAATGACAATGATGCAAGAAAATAATGAAAAGCATAAAATACCATAAAAAATAGACTTACTCAAATGGCAAAAGAGGTGCAAATAACTAATGAAGAGAAGAATGCCTTAAAAAACTGAATTTGCCAGATGGAAAAGGAATTTCAATAAAATCACTGAAGAGAATAATTCCTTCAAAATTAGATTAGAGCAACTGGAAGCTAATGACTTTATTTATTTTTCCTTTTTGGAGGGCAGTTGGGGTTAAGTGACTTGTCCAAAGTCACGTGTCTAGTTTTGTGTTGTGTCTGAGGTTGGATTTGAACTCAGGTCCTCCTGATTCCAGGGCTGGTGCTCTATTCACTGCACTACCTAGATGGCCCAAGCTACTGACTTTATGAGAAATCGAGATACCATAAAACAGATACAAACAAATGAAAAAATAGAAGGCAACATGAAATATCTCATTGGAAAAACCAGTGACCTGGAAAAGAGACCCAGGAAGAGATAATTTAAAAATTATTGGTCTACTTGAAAGGCATGATAAAAAAAGAGCCTAGAAAATATCTTTTGAGAAATTATCAAGCAAAATTGCCCTGATATTCTAGAATTAGAGGGCAAAATATAAATGTAAAGAATTTACTGATTGCCTCTTGAAAAAGATCCCCAAAAGAAAATTCCTAGGAATATTAAAGCCAAATTCCAGAGTTCCCAGGTCAAGGAGAAAATACTACAAGCAGTTAGGAAGAAACAATTTGAATATTGTGGAAACACAATCAGGATAACACAAGACCTAGTAGCTTCTACATTAAGGGATCAAAGGGCTAGGAACATGATGTTCCGGAGGTCAAAAGAGCTAGAGTTAAAACCAAGAATCACCTACCCAGCAAAACTGAGTATAATGTTTCAGGGGAAAATGTGGTCATTCAATGAAATAGAGGACTTTCAAACATTTTTGATGAAAATACCAGAGCTGAACACAAAATTTGACTTTCAAATATAAGAAGCAAGAGAAGCATGAGACAATAAACAGGAAAAAGAAATCATAAGGAACTTATTAAAGTTTAACTATTTACATTCCTACATGGAAAAACAATAATTGTAATTCATAAGACTTTTTTCAATATGAGGATATTTGAAGGGAATATATATATATATATATATATATATATATATATATATTTGAATACATATATATGTATATATATAGGAGGGTGTATGTGTGTATAAATATATGTGAGTTAGATCATATGTATGTATATGTATACATAGACAGAGGGCACAGGATGAGTTGAATATGAAGGGATGATATCTAAAAAATAAAATTAAGAGGCAAGAGAGGAATTTATTGGGAAAAGAAGAAAGGGAGCAATAGATTAGGGTAAAGAGGCAAGAGAAAACTGTTACATTGGAGGGGAAGAGCAGGAAGGTGGAAGGGAATGGGTCAACCTTACTCTTATTGAATTTGTATTTAGGAGGGAATAACATACACACTCAATTGGGCATTTTACCCTACAGGGAAATAGGGGGGGGAGGGGAAAAGAGGGGTGATGATGTAAGGCAGGGTAGATTGGGGGAGAGGGTAGTTAGAAGCAAATACTTTTGAAAAGGGACAGGGTCAAAGGAGAAAAAAGAATAAGTGGGGGGTGGGATAGGATGCAGGGAATTATGGTTAGTCTTTCACAATATAACTACTAAGGAAATGTTTTGTGTAATTACAAATGTGCAACCTATATTGAATTGCTTATCTTCCCAGGGGGTGGGTAAAAGGGAAGAAGGGAAAAAATTTGGAGCTCAAAGTTTTAAACAAACAAATCTTTAAAAGAATGCTTTGTACATGCAACTGGGAAATAAGATATATAGGCACTGGGGAATAGAAATCCATCTTGCCCTACCAGAAAGTTGTGGGGGTGGGGATGAAGGAGGATATAAGAGAGAACAAATTAGGGGAAGGGGTATTCAGTAGGCTTGCTTTTTTGATGTGGGGATAGGGGAATGATGGGGAGAAAAATTTGTAATTCAAAATCTTGTAGAAATCAATTTTGAACACCAAAAATAAATAAATTAATTAAAAACAAAACAAAACTAAACTAAACTTAAGACTCTTGGGTTCAGGGAATTTGTTGTTGTTTTTGTATTACCAGCTTCTAGCATAAGGCCTAACATAGTACTTATTGCATGAATTAATGGTCTTTAAAATAATTCACATTTATATAAAACTGTTCATCTTATAAAGAATTTTCCTTACAATAACTTTCATGATGATGGTGATGGTGATGATTATGCAAGTATTATAAACCTCTTTAGACAGAAGAGGAGTTCTATGGGGTTCATAGAGGTTAAGTGATTTTCCTAGAATCACAAAGGTAGGCTGAGTCAGAGCTAGAATGAAAATTCAGCTCTCTTGTTTCCAAATCCTGTGGTCAGCAATCTAAAATCAGTTTAAAGTTAAGCCCTAAATTTTGTATTAAATTTTGTATTAAAATTTAGGTTTTTCTCCATATCTGACATGTGGTTTTAGCCTTGTCTGCTTGCTAGCAACTGTTAATGGTGATAGATCTCCCTAGTGCCATGAGCCCATTCCAACTCCTTAAATAGACATTAGGAAAGTTATTACATTCAATTCAACAGATACTAAATATCTACAGCCAAAACACTGAGCTGGATTCCAAGCTAGTTTGAAGAATACTATACTTTTTCCATCCCAGAATGTTTTGTCCCCAATCTGGGGGAATGATAGCATTTTAGAAATAATTTTATTGATGTTTTTTGTCTTTTGAATTATAATTCAATATACCTATGCCCCTCTACTTCCTGAAAAGCTAATATAACAAAAACTGTTAAAAAGTGGAAAATAGTTTAGCTAAGCAAAAGAAAATATCCAAAGAGCCCAACATTACATGAATGGGGAGAAGTGCTTTCTAAAAACTCATTTTCGGGGCTAAACTTGATCATTTCATTCCATTTAATTTATTTTGTTGACTTTTTTCCATTTACTTAGTTGTAATCACTGAGCATATAATTTTCCTATTTCTGTTTATCATTTCACTTTGCTTTAGTTCATAAGCTTCTCCATGCCTTTCTGTATTCATTTTTTTCTCGTAGCACAGTAAAATTCTATTATATTAATCCATTCTCTAATCAATAGGCATCTACTTTGTCTCCAATTCTTTACCATTTCAAAAATTGCTACCATAAATATTTGGTACACGTGAGGTCTTTTTTTTTTCTTTTGGTGTTTCTGGGATATATGCCAGGCAGAATCTTTGTGTTAATGGGTATGGGTATTTTCATAATTTTCATTTCATAATCAGATGCTTTCTCCCATTATTCCTGAAAAAATGGGTGAATCTGTTTCCCTATCCACTTTGGGAAGTATTGGTTATTAATTAATAATTGTTAATTAATTGAAGATTTCATGTATTAACTCAGTCTATTTCTGAATCCACATACTTCTCCAAGGCAACCACTACTCCAAATGTGTTATCTCTCCCTTATAGATTTTAAACTCCTTAAGGGGGCAGAAACTCTTTGCTTTTGTTTTTGAATAATACTTCTTAGCACAGCACTCAACACCACATAACACTCAAGTATTTTTCTTCCTTCCTTCCTTCCTTCCTTCCTTCCTTCCTTCCTTCCTTCCTTCCTTCCTTCCTTCCTTCCTTCCTCCCTTCCTCCCCCCACTTCCTTCCTCCCTCCCTTCCTTCCTCCTTCCCTTCCTTTTTTCCCTCCTTCTTTCCTTCCTTTCTTTTCTCCCCCTCTACCTCTCTCCTTCTCTTTGTTTTCCTCTTTTATAAATCCAAAATGCTATCCAAAAAGTTTGCACAAATGGGACTGTTTTTTTTCAAACTAGAAAACCGCATATTTGCCATAGCATTGGACTTATATTTTTTGACAGGGAATTGAGTATTATAGATGATAGGTTAACTTGATGAAATGAGAAAAATCAGAAAAAGAGAGACTACTCTTACCTCTTAACCATGTTTCTCTGAGAGGTTTATCAATTGCTTGAATATAAAGGAAGTGATGAAGGGCTAAACTAGTGTGTTATGGTATGACTGAATCTTCTAACTATGAGTGAATAATCACTGCAGGAAGTATCTGCTAACAGGCTAATATTTTTATTTTAAGGGGGTCTTGGAAATTTCCCTCATAACAAAATTAGCCAAAAAATTTTCATTGGGACTATGGAGAGTTTCTTGAAAATGTAAAGAAAAATACAACACAAAACAAAATAAGAAAGCAAAGTGAACATATGTTTGAACAAGAAAGCTCAAGAAAGGCAATTTAGCTCATAGTTGTGACAGACCTTGAACCAGTCATTCTGGAGATGAGTGTGGTCATGATGCCAAGAACCAGTGCTATTCCTATGAGAGATGCTTTGTCCAACAGTAAACCTTAAGTAGACAATGAATGGATGAGGTCTACCACAAGGGAGAAAAGGTTGAAATAAAAAAAAGTGAACTTGGAACTTTAAAGGAGGTAGACTAAGCAATTCTGGTAACTATAAAAGCAAAAGATGTCATGTGAATAAAGGAAACAAACAGTTCTGGAATGCAGGGAAGGCCATTTCTGTATGGAGATTACTTACTTAGGATACAAAATTCAGGATGTGCTTATGTGCCCCGGCCTTCAGCCCTCCAAAACTTTTCTTCTCAGTGGTTGGGTTACCAGAAGTACCAGAAAATATAGACATTCTACTCTTAATAGTATCAAATAATTGGGTACAGCTAGGTGGCACAGTGAATAGATCACCAGCCCTGGAATCAGGAGGACCTGAGTTCAAACCTGGCCTCAGACACTTAACATTTACTAGGCGTGTGACCTTGAGCAAGTCACTGAACCCCACTGCCATGCCTTCCCCCCTCCAAAAAGCAAAAAAAAAAGTATCAAACAAAATGCTATTTGTAAAGCTCTTGGCAAAGTGCCAGTACACAGTTAGTCTTTAATAATAAGTGCTCGTTACTTCTCACACACTACCTCGTGGATTAATGCCTAGCTGGAAGGATCAATCTGTGACAACAATGAACATTGGGGGGGGGGGGTTCACAATCAAAGGGATTCTTCTACAATGGTTTCATGATGAGAGTCATGTGGTAGTCAGGGGGATAATATCATAATATCACTTTTCTTCATTTTAACTCACTCACTTTTCAGTCTTTTAAAACTTATTATTACTTTTTTGTTCTCGTTCAGATATCTGAGTCAGAGCTAGACATGTTCAGTCATGTCTGACTCTTCATAACTCTGTGAACCAAAATTCCATGGGGTTTCCTTGGGAAAGATGTTGGATTGGTTTACTATTTCTTTCTTTAGTTTCATGCAGTTAAGTGACTTGCCTAGGGTCACACAGTTAGTAAGTGTTTGAGGTCACATCTGGTTTTCCTGATTCCAGCACCACTGCTTTATCCACTATGCCACCTAGCTAGTCAATGAATACCAAATAAGATGAGCATGTCCATATACAAAGTAGTAAAGAAAAAGACTGTATATGTAGTTGTAAATCATTACTATATACAACTTGTTTTTCTTTTAAAGTATGCAATAAATGCAATGTTACTTTTTTTTTTGGAGGGGGAAGGTGGGGCAATTGGGGAAGTGACTTGCCCAATGTCACACGGATAGTTTTGTGTTGAGTGTCTGAGGCCAGATTTGAACTCAGATCCTCCTGACTTTATGGCTGGTGCTCTATTTACTGTGCCATCTACCCACCCCTATAATATTATTTTTAAAGCTGGCTTGTTTGTCTGTATTTCCTACTGATTTACCCTTTATTCCCTTCTATTCATTAGAAAAATGCTTCAATGACCTTTTTTTGTTACTTAATTTTTTCCTTTGGTAACCCTAGAGCTAGTGGCTACTCCTTCCCTCCCTCCCCTTCACCTCATTTTAAAGATAGAAAACCAAAACCCTTTTTAGCATAAATGCATATTCAAGCAAAGCAAATCACCACATCATTCATGCTCCAAAATGGATTATCTCATTCTACTCATCACTTTTCTTTGAGGAGGTGGATAGCATGTTTTATCACCAATCCTCTAGACTTTATTGCTTGTTCAGAATTCTCAAGTCTTTGTTGTTTTGTTCTTTAAAATGTTGGTATTATTGTATAAATTGTTCTCTGGGTTCTACTCATTTCACTCTGCATTAGTTCATAAATATATGATCATGTTTACCAGAAATCATCCATTTCATCATTCCTTAAGGTATAATAATATTCCAATACATTTATTTAACTTAATTTGTTCACCCAATCCCGAGTTGGTGTGTACTACTTTAGTTTCTAGTTCTTTGTTGCTATAACCAAGTTCTAATACATATATACATAGATATACACATACATATATGTATATGTACACACACATATACACACACACAGATATATTTTACATATTGTTCTTTGTCCTCTTGCTTTTATCTCTTTGGTTATAGTCCTAGTTGTGTTAACACTGCATTTAAAGAACCATACAAAGTGAATATTTGGGTATAGTTCTAAATTGTTTTTCAGAATGGCTAAACCATTTTGAAACTCCATTAATACTGTACTAGCATAACATTGTATCTATTTTCTGGCAGCCTATTAACAACTGTCATTTTCTGTTTTTTTGTTTGTTTTAATCATGTCTGCTGATGCATTGGGTATAAAAGTTGAACCTCAGTAATTATAATTTTCATTTTTTTAATCATTAGAGAATTTTTTCACATAGCTGTTAGTAGCTTATATTTCTTCCTTTGATAATTGCTTATCCATATCTTTTATTTAATAATTTTCTTGTTCTTATAAATTTGAGTCAATTTCTTTTCTTAGATATTAGACTTTTATTAGAGAAATGATAAAATTATTTTCCCCAGTTAGAAATTCCCCTCTAATGTTTTATGTGTTTGTGTGGGCACAAAAACCTTTCAATTATATGGAATCAAAATTGTCTATTTTATCTTCTGCAATTCTCTTTATAATTGGTTTGGTTTTGCACTATTTTCTCATCTCTCTAGCTATTTTCTTCCTCCCTCCTTTCTTTAATTTATTTATGAAATGACCTCTATCTAAATCACTTTGTCTTCTCCTAGTTTAAGCATCAAGGTCACATTTGCATCAAAGAAGGAATCTGTTAGAGTCTTTGTTTTCCTATTTTTGCAGTTAATGTAATATTGGAATTCTCTGAATGTTTAGTAGAATTCTCTTGCAAAAACACTTGGTTGACTTGTTCTGTTCATCTGGACATTTTCTATGTTTGTAAAAACACCCTACTTATTCTTTACCAGTTTGATGGGTGAATTGCTTTAAATTTTGCTAATTCTTTCTTTGATTCTGAGAATATCTATTTTTGGCATTCAGTCATAGTGATTTTAATTGTTGCCTGCCTGTAGACATAAAAAAAAAAAAACAATTAAGTCAGTCCCTTTGAACTGCTTTAGTTCCCTCAGTGAGACCTTGAAGCCTTGGAATAAGAGTTCTTACCTGTGTCTAACCGGTGTCCTTGCTACTTCATATAAAGCTTCTTCAACATATCATTAAAATGGAGAACAGCTCATGCATGATATTTATGAATGCACATAAACCTTATTTAATCATCTCTTGTCTTGCTTAATGTGTTAAATAACCTCAATTCCTTGAACCTTTACTCATAGAACTAATGGTCCGATTATTTTAATGGCTGTATTATATGGAGAAGTTGCCTTTTGGATGCTTTTCCCAATGTGTGGGTACACTAAGAATTATTTGAGTAATACTGAATGCACAAGGATACATTATGATTATGTCACTGTATTAATAATAGCACTATATATATTTCCAAATCATACTTAACTTTTGATCTTACAGAATCCATTCAACCAAGATTTTTCTTTACACTTTGTTTTGTTCTATGTGAATTAGCCTATATTTGTTGCTCTTGATTCTCGTCTTATTTGTATTTACTACCTCTAATTTGTTTACCACAATTCTAATGTAATTCACATAGTCTTCCTCATTCAATTTAGGGAAAATCACACCTTTAACATATATTTTTCCCATTCCCATCAGAAATGAAAATATTAATTCAATTCTGGATAAAACTTATTATTAGAAAAATTTGTTAAACATTTCTTCTAAGATTTGCTCTAAACCATGGATAAATTTTGTTGTATATGGTCCTCAACACATTATTATCATTAATGTTGTTAATTGTCTGGACATACAGACAATGTTTCTTTTTTTTTGGCGGGGGGGATGCCTGCCCACAATGCACCCTATTTATAAGGTCTAATCTCTGGGAGTTTTCTGAGGCACTTGTTCATGGTCAAATACGATGTGTGTCCATGTGTGTCCAAGACACAGGATTGTAGCCTAATTCTTCCTAACTCCAAAGTCAGTCCTCTAACAAATACATCATGCTAGTAAATCACCAGCTATTTGTTTCAATTCACTGGACTTTTGTCTACTATTTGTAAAAAAAAATCACAAAATTTGTACAAGAGATAAGAGATGAGCATAGCTAATATTTATCGTTATTATAAGTGCCCAGGGGCAATGTAAACTGAGTACAATGAGAGACTAGAGGTAAGAGAGGGTACTTAGAGCTGACACAAGGATCAGTGAAAGGGTCTTGGAAGGTAAAATGTGAACTCAAAGAAAGGAAAGTAGCTTAGCAGACATATACATATCAGGGAAGACTTTACTAGGTTTGAGGGTCAGTAAACAAAAGGGAACTGAAGAAGGAAGGCACAATAGGAAAGAGAGATGGAAAATATCCAGTAGTACTGAAACAATCAGAGTGAGAGTAGAAATATAATGTGATGAGGTTAGAGCCGGATATGTGGTCCTTTGAGTAAAGGTGGAATTTGTATTCTATTCAAGCTTCTGGGAAGCAGCTTAGTGTAGTTACTAAGAGCAATGCACTTGCAATGTGGGAGTTCTAGAATCTTCCTGAGACATTTATTAGCTGCGTCTCTCTGGGCAAGTAATTTTAACTTTGCTCAGTCTCAGTTTTCAGTTTTCTGTAAAATCAAGATAATGATAGTACCTATCTCGGAGGTTTGTTGTGAAAATCAATGATATATGGAAAATGCTTGGGAAAACAACATTTCATTTAGATTTTAGCTTTTATTGAGTCATACTGGCACAGTGTATATATAACTGGTCCTGAAGCACAGAAGATATAGGTTCACATGTTTCCTCTGATATATACTGGCTACACGATTCTGTTCAAGTCCCTTAACATGTCAGTGCTATGTAACTCTAAAAGATTTTAAGTTGCAGAGAAGGCACCAGCAGCAGAGGGAGTTTCCTCATGAAAGATACCCTTATACAAATGAAATCAGAGAGATAATCCTTAATTTGGATCTTTTCAAAGTCTTCAGCATCATTCAGTAAGTAATAGAAAGTTACTGGAAGATGATCATCATGGAAGTGCTTTGATCCCATTTTTTTTGCTCTGGGAAAATTATATTGGTGGTTGTAGAAAACTAAAAATGGGAATGGAATGAAGGAGAACAATTATAAGGCTATTACAATAGCTGCTGTAAGAGATAATGAAGGCTTAAAAAGTGGTTGCAATGGGAATGGGAAGATGGGGAATATCAGAGACATAATGAAGTTAGAAGTTAAAAAGATTTGTATAATTGACTAAATGTGAGTGTTTAGCAAGATAGAAGAGTCAAATATGACACTGAATGACTGGGAAAATGGGAAACTTAGGGAGAAGGAGAAGGAGCAGGTTGTAGCAAAGACATTGAGTTCAGTTTTCAATATATGATGACTTTCAGGAGTTTTGGGAGGATAGACATGAGAAAGGCAGAACTTCAGCATTGGCAGAGATCTCTGAGGTTTTCCGGGGAGGCAAGTACCAGAATAAAAATCTCTTTTGAAATATCATATTTTCCACTTGAGATCACCAGTGATGTGATAGCTGAGGCAGCCTCCTTTTACTCTTAGAAGGCTTCTTGTTCAAAAGTTTTTCTTTACATCTAGTCCAAATCTGGCTTTTTGCCACTTCTATCCATTACTCATAGTTCTCCTTTCTGAGGGTGAGTAGATGAATCTCACCACTCATATACACATTAACTCTTCAGCTACCATATCCAGCTAAGTTGGCACAGTGAATAGAATACTGGCCCTGGAATTTAATCTCTTCCTGAGATCAAATCTGGCCTCAGACACTTACTAGCTATATGGTAAGTCACTTAATGCTGTTTTCCTCAGTTTCTTCATCTGTAAAAAGAGCTATTGAAGGAAATGGCAAAACACTTCAATATCTTTGCCAAGAAAATCCCAAATGGTGTCACAGTCAGACTCAAGTGAAAAACAAGTAAAAACAACAACGAAATATATCCATATACATCTCTTCTCCAGGCTAAACATCACTGATTCCTTCAAATGATCTTCATCCTGGTCACTATTTTTTTGGAAACTGAGGTTCAGATTTCATGTCCTTTCTAAAATAAGGCTTCACTAAGTGAACTTAGTACCCTGGATGGCAGTTTTTTTCCTATCAAACTTGTCCAGATGAGCCAGTGAAGCAATGACCCAAATTTAAGACAATAATGGAAAATATCTAGATGGCCTTTGAATCTTCTCAGTGGGTAGATCATCCTATGGAACAAATCACAACCCAATCATATGGCCTCAGCCTCTGTGTGACTCTTCTTCATGTCTTACCAAGACTTATGCAGATAGTATCCACTTAATGATTGAGTGGCTTTCCTAAACATTTGTTGATACTGAATGGATCTGTGAGGAACAAGTCAGCTAACTGTTTTCTCTCACTTTCACTGTCCATCTGCTTTTCCTGTCACATATCTCTCTGATGAGATTCTTTATGCCACCTACCCAACACAATCTTTTTTGTCAATATTTTGGTTGTTCCTTGTAATCAGCATATGCCCCTTCCTTGTTATTTGGGTAATTTGAAACTAATTATTTGTGGTATTCTTTGATTCACATCTCTGGAGACCTATTGACAGACAAAACGATGGAGGAGTATCCACTTTATCTATGGAATCAGTAAGGTGCCATAGAGAAGGTATTGGATATGGAGTCTAATGATCTGGGTTTGAATCTTACTTTACTACTTGATATTTGAGTGTTACTGGGAAGTCATACAACCTCTCAGTGCTTGCATTTTCTTATCTGTAAAATGAGGAGGTTGAAGTAGATGATTCTTAAGGTCACTTCCAGTTATGACCTTCCAGTTATGACACTTCCAGTTATGACACTTCCAGTTATGCTATGACCATTGAGATTATATATTTGAGAAGTTGTCATTCAGAAAATGTATTCTGATTGCCTGGGGAAGACAGATCCAGAATGAATGGGTGCAAGTTTCAGGGAGGTATATTTCATCAATACCAGAAAAAAAAAAAAAACTTTCTAATGATTATCTTTGTCTTAAAATGGGCCAGATTGCCTTAGCAGGTATGGGATTGGTTCTGTGTTACAAGAGGTCTTCAAGAAGTGGCTGGATAGACACAATTATCCGGGAACCTGTGAAGATACTAATAATTTACACGGTGGTTTAGATTAGATAACTTCTAAAGTTCCATTGTTTGCTTAGTAAATGTACTGCTAGACTTGGAGTTAGAAAAAACTGGGTTCTATTATGATCATGTTTTAGCTGTGGGACCATAGACAAGTCATTTAACTATTCTGATCCTCATTTCCCTCACCTCTAAAATAAGAATAATAACAGAACTTACCTCATAGAGCTACATTGAGGGTCTGATGAGCTAATGTACATCAAGTTCTTTCCAAACTTTAAAATGATCCATGAATGACTTGTTTTGGGACATGATGGCAACTTTTTAACATATCTTCTCCAGATTTACATAGAGCAATTAAGATAGCTTGGGCTTTGGAGTCAGAGGACTTGTGTTTAAATTCTAGCCCAGTTACCACCTGAATAACACTGAGTACCTCAAGTAACCTCATCCACTTCAGTTTCCTCTTTTTGTAGAGCAAAGGAATCATACTTGGTAATCTCTTCATGCACAAAAAGCTATGATTTTATCAACACAAAGTGTCAATCACATTATCAGATTTTTCCGAGATCACTTTGTAACATGTGATAGAAGTTTTTAGCATTTAAGTAAATGCACTTTTCTTTATCCAAGAGAACTCATTATTTCTTATATCTGGACAGGCCCTGCAGGTTTTGATATCTATTATTAAAGGAAAAATCTTAAAAGAGAAATATATAACAGATCAATAAGTTAGTTTCAAGGAAAACATTTCTAGTGACATCTGATCTCTATCAGAAAACACTGGTCAGAACAAATTACTGTGGGGTTTGCCTACATATTTTTATTTGATTTCCCAATTTATTGTTGTATACAACTTAGGGATGAGGGTAATAAACATTTATATAGTACCTACTGTGTGCCAAGTACTGTAATGAGTGCTTTACAAGTATTTAATTTTATCCTTACATCAGCCTTGCAAGGTAATTGCTATTATTATTACTATTTTATAGTTGAAGAAACTGTGGCAAACATAGGTTAATTGATTTGCCTGGGGTCACACAACTAGTACATTCCTGGGGCCAGATTTGAACTCATATCTTTGTGAATCCAGGTCCAGCTCTTCATCTACTCTACCACAGAGCTTTTATTTTTTTGGGGGGGGGGGGAGGTAGGGCAATTGGGTTTAAGTGACTTGCCCAAGGTCATAGGCCAGTTTTGTGTTAAATGTCTGAGGCCAGATTTGAACTCAGGTCCTCCTGACTCCAGGGCCGGTGCTCTATTCACTGTGCTACCTAGCTGCCCTGTCACATAGCTTGTTTTTTTTTTTTTTATTTTTAAACAAATACTTTATTAACTTCTGTTTTACATCATTCATTTCCGCCAGATTTTGAGTTACAATCATTTTCCCCCCATTATTCCCCTACCCAACCTCCCAGAATAGCAGTCCCACAAGATATCGCTTTCTCCAATCTGCTCTCTCCCATACCTTCTCCCATACCCCCTTCGACTTTTCCATTGGAGGAAGATGAATCTTGTGTCCCAATGCCTGCACATCTTATCTCCCTATTACAAGCAAAAGAGTATTAATAATAGTATTTATATATATTTGAAACATTTAATGTTACGACCTTGAATTTCAGATCCATTTCCTTCCTCCCTTGTCACCCATTCCTTCTTGGTATATAAGTAATTCAGTATATGTTGTACATGTCTAGCTATGCAAAACATTATCATAGTAGATATATTGTACAAGGCTGCTTATAATTCCTCCCACTCATCCCACCCCCCACCTGGTCCATTCCCTACATGATCCTGTCCCTCTTCTATAGTGGGTACTTCCAACCTCCCCTCACCCCAAGGATGCCCTCCCATCCATCATCCCTCCTCTCATCCCCCTTCCCCCTATCCTGCTGCAGGTTGAGATATCCCATTTAGTATGTATGTCATTTTTCTCCCTGAACCAAATTCAATGTGAATGTGGTTTTGCCTTTTTAGCCTTCCTTATTCTCCCCCTCCTTTGCACCCACTTCCCCTACATGAGATAGTTTACCCTACCATGTCTCTCCCCATCTCCTCTTGCCAATTTCCTCTCTCACCTCATAATTTCATCCCTTGAGTACTCTCCCTTCCCAACAAAATCAACCTATGCCCTCTATCCATATATAACTGTAACCATATACACACACATTCACATATGTATTCGTATGACCACACCCCCTTCTTCCATTATTTTCATAGTGGGAAAGATATCATCAGTCACAGATATTGCTTTTCCGTATAGGAATGTAAATAGTTCAACTTTGATAAGTTCCTTTCGATTTCTTTTCCCTGATTACCTTCTCAGGCATCTCTTACTTCTTGCGTCTGGATGTCAAATTTTCTATTCAACTCTGGTTTTTTCCTCAAGAATGCTTGAAAGTCCTCTATTCCACTGAATGACCATATTTTCCCCTGAAACAAAATACTCAGTTTTGCTGGGTAGGTGACCCTTGGGTTCATTCCCAGTTCTTTTGCCCTCTGGAATATCATATTCCATGCCCTTCGATCCCTCAGTGTAGAAGCTGCCAGGTCCTGGGCTATTCTGATTGTGTTTCCACAATATTGAAATTGTTTCTTCCTGGCTGCTTGGAGTATTTTCTCCTTGATCTGGGGATTCTGGAACCTGGCTATAATATTCCTGGGAGTTTTCTTTTTGGGATCTTTTTCAGGAGGTGATCAGTGGATTCTTTCAACCTCTATTTTGCCCTCTGGATCTAAACATCAGGGCAATTTTCCTTGAGAATTTCTTGAAGGGTGATTTCTAGGTTCTTTCTTTGATCATGGCTTTCAGGTAGTCCAATAATTTTTAAATTGTCTCTCCTGGATCTATTCTCCAGGTCAGTGGTTTTTCCCATGAGATATTTCACATTGCCTTCTAATCTTTCATTTGTTTGGATCTGCTTAACAGCATCTTGATTTCTCAAAGTCACTAGCTTCCATTTGCTCCAGTCTAACTCTGAAGGAATGAATCTCCTCAGTGAACTTTTGAGATTCTTTTTCCATCTGGCAAATCCGACTTTTTAAGGCATTCTTCTCCTCATTGCCCTTTTGGGCCTCCTTTGCCATTTGAGTTAGTCTATTTTTTAAGGTGTTGTTTTCCTCAGTCAGGCTGTTGACCCTCATTTCATACTTTCCTGCATCCTTCTCATTTCTCTTTCCAATTTTTCCTCCACTTCTCTTATTTGATTTTTAAAGTCCTTCTTAAGGTCCTCTATGGCCTGCAACCCGCTCATGTTTTCCCCTGGGGCTTTTGGAGCAGGACTTCTGACCTCACAGTCCTTTTCCCGCTCTATGCCCCCAAAATAGGAGTCTAGGGTTGCATTTTTCTGTTTCCTTTGCCTTGGCATGTTGCCACTTAATTGCTTGACTTTGGGCTTGTTGCCACACTATGGCTTTAAGGCCAGATAGAGGAATTTTCGTCCCGAACGTGTGGGGGCAACTTCCGTTTCTGGCAAGCTATAAACCCACCCACAACTTCCACCCTAGATCACAATCCAGATCCAGGGAGGTTAAAGCAAGAGCGATTACCCCCCAAGACTGATCGCTGATCTCCCCACGATTTGTAGGCTGGGAGCCGGAAATGCCTCTGAAAACTACAAAATGGCGTGTCTCCTCAGCAGCTTCTAGCCCCCAGGGGAGGGAGCTGACGCATTCCCAAATACAGGTCCCAAAGTCCATAGGACACTAACCTCTTACTTTGTCCTAGGCAAGTCTATGTTGATAATTCTGGTGTCTCCACAGTTCCTGGTGTTCTGGGGTTCCTCCAGCAGGCTGCTGGCCCTGCCGCCCTGGGGCTAAAACCTCGGCTCACGTGGACCTGGGCTCGGCTAGGCTCCTGCGCTCTGTGCGCTGCCGGCTCCCAGACAGCTGCGCTGGTCCTTCCTGCAGGGTGCTGGGCTGTCCTCAGCGGGAGGTTAGCTCCTCTGTGTCGTTCTGTGGGTGCTGGGGCTCCAGAAGATTTTCAGAGTCCTTTTTTACATAGTTTGTGGAGAATCTGGGGGCAGAGAGGCTTGGACGAGCTGTTTCTACTCCGCCATCTTGGCTCCGCCCCCCACATAGCTTGTTTTTAAAGCATATTTTAAAAGAGCCATATGTCTATGAATTTTCCCAATACACATTTCCAGAACACTTCATTGAAGTTGTCATATAATGTAATATAATCTGTATACCTGGTTAGTTGAAGTTAAATTTTGCTCCCACTCATTCTCTTCCAGGTAAAGAAATCCCCTTGCTATAATCTACAAATAAACAGCTTTCCATCAGCAAATTTCCTGCTTTTGGTAACTTGCCTATAGATCAGAAAACATAAAATCTTTGAGAAAAAGCAGCCCACTGAGACACCACAACAGAGTGTGTTTTTCCTACTCCTGTATTCCCTAAACAATTTGGCTCTCATCCAGCTTCTTCAGTCAGACAAGGCTTGAAATATAGGGGCTAGATTAATTGTGTATGTGTGTACTGGTGTGTGGGAGTGAAAAATAAATCCATTTAAAAATTAAACAGCTAAGGCAGAGCCAAAATGTACAGGCAACAACTCAGCTGAACTCTCCCAAAATTCTCCTCCAAACTATTTTAAAAGAACAACTGAAATCAAATTCTAGAATAATAGAGCCAATGAAAGGCTAGAGTAAGGCATCTTTATAGCCAAAGACAACTTAGGAGGTTGTAAGGAAAGGTCTTTGATATAAGGGTAATGATCAGAACACAGAGCAGCACACTCTGCAACAATCCCAACAGCAGGCCTTGGAGGCAGCTGCAACAGTTTGAGTAGCATCTTCAGGAACATTCACTCCAGATATGATGAGGGGATAAGACAATTGGTCAGAAGGATTATAGGGGATGCTTTGTTGGCACTTGCTACAGGATCCTGTTGCATTACCCATACTCAGTTTTGGGTCACAGTAGTGCTTATGACTGTAGGGGAGCTGAGGTCTTACTCACAGTTCAAGGCCCATGAGGAGGGCTAGCACTTTACGCTTCAGGAATACAAGGTCCATTTCTGGGTAAAGGTCAAAGCACAGACCAGGAGCACAGTGACAACATTTCTCCTTGACTCATAATACTTGGAACACACTGAAAATGTACAGACCCCCAGAACTGGCTCTGAAAATAGTAGAAAGAAAGCTCTGAACCCCTTGCACACTGGGAGCAGAGCCCAGTTTAGTAGAGATAAAAAAATCAAGAAATAAGTTGGAAAAATGAGCAAACAATAAGAACAAAAAAGAACCTGACTATAAAAAGCTATTACAATGACAGTGAAGAAGATGACACAAACTGAAAAGAAGTCAATGGTGTCAAGAGAGCTATAAACAAAGGATCAGAGAAAAAAGTGTGAATATGACACAAACCCAGAAAGAATATATGGGAGAAGCTCAAAAAGGATTTTAAAAATCAAATGAGAGGTGGAGGAAAAAAATGGGGAAAAATGAAAGTGATGAAAGAAAATTATGAAAACTAAAAGAGGCAGAAAAATATTGAAGAAAATAACACCTTAAAAACCAGAATTGGACAGATGGTAAAAGAGACACAAAAATCCATTGAAGAGAAGAACTTGAAAAATAGAATGGGTCAAGTGGAAAAAGAGTTACAAAACCTCACTGTAGAAAATAATGCCTTGAAAATTAGAATTGGTCATATGAAACATCCAGAAACAATAAAACAAAGTCAAAGAATGAAAAATTAGAAGAAAATATGAAACATCTTATTGGAAAAACAACTTATCTGGAAAATAGATTGAGGAGAGATAACTTAAGAGTCACTGCACTATCTGAAAGTCAAGATAGAAGAATAAGCCTGGACATCATGTTTCAAGAAATTATCAAGGAAAACTGTCCTGATAGCCTAGAACCAGAAAGTAAAACAGAAATTGGAATAATCTGCTGATCACTCTGAAAGAAATCCCAAAATGAAAATTCCCAGGAATATTATAGCCAATTTCTCCAGTTTAAGGAGAAAATGTTGCAAACATCCAGAACGAAAGTATTCAAATATCTTGAAGCCACAGTCAGATTAACCCAAGATTAAGCAGCTTCTACATTAAAGGATTAGAGGGCTTGGAATGTGATATTTATTCCAAAGGTGAAAGAGCTAGGATCATAACCAAGTATCTACCTGTTTTTTAAAACTGAGTATATATAATCCTTCACAGGAAAATATGGACAATCAAGGAAATAGAGGAATTTCAAACATTGCTGATAAAAGGACCATAACTGAATAGAAAATTTGACTTTGAAATACAAGACTCAAGAGAAGGATAAAAAGGAAAGAGATACCATAAAGTTAAACTATATTCTTGCATAGGAATATGATAGTTGTAACTAATAAGAACTTTATCATAATTAGTGGAGTCAGAAGTAGTCTACATAGACAGAGGGTAGAGGCATGAGTTGACTATGATGGGATGATCTAATAAAAGAAGGGGTGAGAAATAGGGATTCATTGGTAGAAGGGGGAAGGAAGAGAAAAAATATCTCAAAAAGAGTCACAGAAGAGCTTTTATAGTGATTCAAGAGTAGCATAAACAGGTAAAAAAGGAAAAGAAAACATAAGGGATTCAGTAGAACTAAACTATTTACATTCCTACAGGGGAAGATGATACTTGTAATTCTTAAAAACTTTATCATTAATAGTACAGTTAGAAGAAATATACATAGACAGAGGGTATGGGTATAAGGTGAATTTGAAGGAATGGCATAAAAATAAGGATTAAGAAAGAGGAGTATACTCAGTGCAGAAGAAAGGAAGAGGTAAAATGGGATAAGTTATTTCATATGAAGAGGAAAGACCTATTAAAGTGGAACAGAAGATGGGAAGGTGGGCAATGAGCATCACTTAAACTTTACTCTCATCAGTATTGGCTCAAAAGGGAATTACATACACAACTGAGTGAATATAGAAATCTATCTTACCTGACAGGGAAGTAGGAGGTGAGGAGATCAAGTAAAGGAAGGTATGGGGACTGATGGAAGGGAGGACAGATCAGGGGAAGTGGCAGATAGAGGCAAAATACTGGTGAGGAGGGAAATGGTGAAAGGAGAGAGAGGACAGACAGGAGGAAAAATAGGATGGAGGGAAATTTACAGGTAGTAATCATAACTGTAATGTGAATGGGATGAACTTTCCCATAAAATGGAATCAGATAGCAGTATGGATCAAAAACTAGAATCCTGGGGCGGCTAGGTGGCACAGTGAGTAGAGCGCCGGCCCTGGAATCAGAAGGACCTGAGTTTGGATCCGGCCTCAGACACTTAACCCACACAAACAAAAACCTAGCTGTGTGACCTTGGGCAAGTTACTTAACCCCAATTGCCCTAAAAGGGGCGGCTAGGTGGCATAGTGAGTAAGAGTGCCGGCCTTGGAGTTGGGATGACCCGAGATCAGATCCGGCCTCAGAAAATGAGCACCCACGAATAAATAATGACTAGCCGTGTAACCTTGAGCAAGTTACTTAACCCCAATTGCTTAAAAAAAAAAAAAAACTAGAATCCTACAGTATGTTGTTTACAAGAAACACACTTGAAATTTGAAGCAAAATTTATTTGCTTCAGCTGAAGTAAAAAAAAAAAAAAGAAAAGCAGGGGTGACAATCCTGATCTCAGATAAGGTAAAGACAAAAATGGACCTAATTAAAGGAGATAATGAAGGAAACTACATCTTCCTAAGGGGTACCATGGTCAATGAAGCCATATCAATATTAGACATATATGCAACAAGTGGCACAGCATCCAAATTCTGGAAGGAGACATTAAATGAATTAGAGGAAGAAATAGACAGGAGAATTATAGTAGTGGAGAACCTCAACTGTTCCTTCTTAGAACTTGATAAATCCGATAAAAATAAATAAGAAAGAAACTAATGAGGTAAATAGAACATTATAAAGTTAGATATGACAGACTTTTGGCATGATTTAAACATAAAGGGTGATAACATAAGCAAATTAAAAGAGCAAGGAAAAGTCTACCTGTCAGTTCTATGGAAAGGAGAAGAATTCATGACCAAAGAAGAGATAGAGAGCATTAAAGAATATAAAATAGATAATTTTTATTATATTAAATTAAAAAGCTTTTGTATATACAAAAACTAGTGTAACTAAGATTAGAAGGAATGTAGAAAGCTGGGAAACAATCTATAGCAAATCTCTCTGATAAAGGTCTCATTTCTCAAATACATAGAAAACTGAGTCAAATTTATAAGGAGACAAACCATTCCCCAATAGATAAATGGTGAAGTGATATGAACAGGGAGTTTTCAGATGAAGAAATTAAAGTTATGAATAGGCATGAGACGAAGTTCTCTAAATCATTTTTGATTAGAGAAATACAAATTAAAATAACTTTGAGATACCACCTCACACCTAACACATTGGTTAATATGACAGAAAAAGAAAATGACAAATGCTGGAGATGTGGGAAAATTGGTACACTAATGTACTGTTGGTGGAGTTGTAAACTGATTCAATGATTTTGGAGAGCAATTTGGAACTATGCCCAAAGGGCAACCAAACTGTGCATACTTTTTGATCTGGAAATACCACTACAAGGTCTGTATCTCAAAGAGGTCATAAAAAGGAGAAAGGGACCTCTATATGCAAAAATATATATTTTTTCATGTTGGCAAAATATTGGAAATTGAGGGGATGTCCATCAATTTTAGAATGGTTGAACAAGCTGTGGCATATGAATGTAATGGAATGATGAGCAGGCATAATTCAGGAAAAAAAAAAACTTGGAAAGACTTCTACAAAGTGATGCAAAGTGAAATTAGAAGAACCAGGAAAACATTATCAGCAACATTGTGCTATGATCAACAATGGAAGATTCAGCTTTTCTCAGCAATACAATGATACAAGACATGTAGAAATGACTCATGAAGGAAATGCTATCCATATCCAGATAAAGAACCAATGAACTCTCAATACAGATCAAAACATATTTTTGCTTACTTAATTATTCCTACTATTTTTTGATGTTCCTTCTTTTAAAACTGTGACTAATATGGAAATATTTTTACATAGCATGCATATGAGCTATATGAAATTGACTACCATTTTCAGAAGGGGAGAAAAAATTTGGAACTCAAAATCTTGTGAAAATGAATTGTAGCAATGTTCTTGACATGTAACTGGGGGAAATAGTATTAAAAAACAAAGTAGTAATTCTCATTATGATCTGTTGCTGTCTAAGAAATGTCTAAGAAATCAATGAAATAGATTGGGTTTACAATATACAGTAACAAATGACCATAGTAATCTAGTGTCTTATAGCCACAAAGATCCCAATGTTGGGGACAAAAGCTCATTAACTGAAAAAAAACAAACTGATGGGAAATCTGGAAAGCAGTTTGGCAGAAATTAGGGATAGACCAATACTACATACTAAGATAAGGTCAATATGTACATGATTTATTGATTTATTGATTTATTGATTTATATATTTATTTATTTGGAGGGCAATTGGGGTTAAGTAACTTGCCCAAGGTCACATGGCTAGGTTTTTGTTTGTGTGTGTGTTAAGTTTCTGAGGCTGGATCCGAACTCAGGTCCTTCTGACTCCAGGGCTGGCACTCTAGTCACTGTGCCACCTAGCCGCCCCTATATGTACATGATTTAGACATAAAGTGCGACACCATAAGTAAACTGGGGGAACATAGAATACTTTACCTGTCAGGTCTATTGAGAAGGGAAGAATTTATGATGGAACAATAGGTAGAGAATATCACATGATGTAAAATGGAAAATTTTGATTACATCAAATGAAAAAGTTTTCACAGAAACAAAACCAATATGACCAAGATTAGAAGAAAAGCAGAAAATTGGGAAAAAAATTTACAGCAAGTTTCTTTGATAAGTGGTAAGATTATGCATGAAATTAAGAGAAAAAGAGTTTCTATTTTATTCTAGTAGTAATAGGGAACACACAGGAGGGTTAAACACACACACACATATGCTTATGTTAAACAGGGAAGTGGTAATGGTCACACTTGTGCTTTAGCACACAAACTTGTATTTTAACGGCAACTATCTAGAGGATAAATTAGAAAAGGGATTATTCAGATGTGGGAAGCCCAATTAAGAGCTTTTCAATCGTCTAAAAAGCTGATGAGGGACAGAGTTTAGTTAATAGCCAAGTTAGTAGAGAGAAGAATGTGGACATGTGAGAGATGTTGTGAAGGCAGAATTGACAAGATTTTTCAACTAAGTATAGATCTGGGGTGAAAGAGTGTCTTCATCAGATTTGTGTGATTCTTTTACCCTTAAGTCAATTCTGTTTTTTAATTTGCTATTTTCTTCAGCATTTTTTTATGCCTCTTTTAACAAGTTGTTAATTCTTTTGTCCTGGGTCATCTCCAGTCATTTTGACCTTTGTTTTGCCACTGAACTCTGATGACTCTGGAGGACAAAGCAAGGCTAATGACTTTGTACAGCTCTATCTCACACTAATCTAACTCAAACACATATAAGTCAAAATATCATGCTCATGATGTCATTAATCTGCTTCAAGAATGAAGGATGAACAATAATAATTCCCTTTTCATAGTTTTCTTGCTCAACTCTCATTTTTTTTCTCTTCCAGGAATTCTTTCTGACTTTGAAATCAATTAGCATTTTTCTTTGAAGCTTGTAGCTGTTTTCACATTGTTGTATTCTGACAGTCTTCTTTGGTCTTCCCTGCCACTCCAGTAGTTTTTATGGGCAAGTTCTTTTTTGTTGCTGTTTGTCTATTTTCCACTTTGACCTTTATGTTAATGTTTGGCTATGCTTACTTGGGGGTGGGGAGGCACTGTGCCAAGCTTCAGGCTTTTTCTGCTACTGTTTTCAGAGCTAATTCTGGAACTCTGCAAGTTTTTGGTGCTTCCAAGGTTGTGAGATCTGGGGAGAGGTATAGTCACTGCTGTCTTGGTCTGCATTTTGATCTTTACATTGGAAGAGCCCTTGCTCTTTTCCAGTCGTAATCATTCATGATCCTCTCTTCCAGTCTGTGGCCAAGCTCCCTGCACCCTTGTGACTAATCAAATATACTTTTCTCTGCCCTAGAATGGGACCCAGAACTGCTCATGGGCAATAGATTTGCCAATTAACTCTAACTGTACCCAGTGCCAGTAAAGGGTCCATTGTAATCTCTGACCAGTTGTCTGACTCTTTTACTCTCTCTGGGCTGAGAAGCCCCAAAGTTTCTGCTGCTGCTGTTGTTGTGGCTACCTTCAAAGTCCATTACTCATATTGCCATCACATGCATTTTGGACTGGTCCCCATGCCAGTGTCTCAGACCTCTCCCATCAACCTTCTAAGTTGTCTTAGGCTGGAAGACTATATTACCCATACATTTTGTTGGCTCTATTCACTATGAAATTTGGCTTGAGTTAATATTTTAAAAATTATTGGAGGTGAATGTTGGGAGAATTCAGCTGGTTTGCTTCCTCTTATCCACCATCCTCAGGGTCTATCTCTTTCTACCAGTTCTTAAAGCTGGGACTCTGCAATATCTCTTTTGGACTTACAGTGAGTGGAAAGAAGTCCTCCCCCCTCCCTTACCAGTGGTCATATTTCTTATGAACTCATGGTAAAGGGAGTGAATATATGTTTGCCTGAGACTAAGTCCCTAGTCTCTGCCTACTCCTTCTACTTTGTGTTACTTGTGAGCACAGATCACTGGATAGAGGTCCTAAAAATGTATTTTCCCAGTACTGGTGACTTCCTTTTGAAGCTAAAAGGCAAAAGGTTCCTGAGTTAGTTTTGGCTTCATGGGAAGAGGTGTTTCCTCCAACTCTATCAATTCTTGGAGGAGAAGATTATGACTACTTCTAGTAAGATGTTTCAGACTTTTTTGGACTCTGCCTGCTCAGACAAGTAGGTTGAAGGAGAAAGTGAATTGTCTTTCCCTCCCAGCAGGGTACGATGAGTGTTATGGGTTATTATTTCATATTTAAAGTATTTTTTAATTTCAACTTATGAAATTTTGGTAATTAGGAAGCTCTTTGGTGGTAAAGAAAATAATTAGAGTTGGGGAAAAGAGTTGGTTCAATTATTTCATTGGTACAGGGAGCTCCCATTGGTAGAGTGAAGAAATTTGATTTATTCCATGTAGGTTGGCACTTTCACTTCAACTCAGAGTCCTAGTAAGTTACTTAATAAGCATTTATTAAGGACGTTCTACATGCAAGGCATTATGCTAAGTGCTGGGGATACAAAGAATGACAAAACAGTCCCTCCTCTCAAAGAGCTTGCTTCCTAAGAGGGGAAATAACAAGCAAGCCACCACATACAAATGGGCTGCATATAGATTAAATAGGAAATAATCAAATGATAGAAGGTATCAGAATTAAGAAAGATTGGGAAAGATTTCCCATAGTAGATACAATAATGGTTGCTAATTGAAATAGACCAGGGAAGTCAGGAAATGGGGATGAGAATTGAAAACATTTCAGACATAGAGGACAGCCAGAACAAATGTCTGGTGTTGAGAGATGGGAGTGTTTTGTTTGGGGAACAATAAGGAGACCAGCATCACTTTTCTGAAGAGTACATGGTGGATAGTATAGTGTGTAAGAAGATTGTAAAGTGATCAGAAGATAGATTATGAAGGGCTTTGAATTCCAAAAAGATTTTGTATTTGATTCTGAACATGATAAGGAACCACTTAAGTTTATTAAGTCATAACATAGTCAGATTTTTTGCTTTAGAAAAACACTTTGGCAGTTGAATGAAAGATAGTTTGGAATATGGAAAAACTTGTGGCAGGCTGATTAACTAGCAGGCTATTTCAATAGACCAAGTGTGAGGAAATGAAAGCCTTTACCAGGTTGGTAGAAGTATTAGAATAGAAAAGGAGGTATACATGAGAGATGTTTAAAAGTTAACATTGACAGCACTGGTGATAGATTGCATATGGTGGGGTGAGAAAGTGAGTAGTCAAGAATGAAACCCAGAATATGTAGCCTGAGGAACTGGGAGGAAAGTTAGTGTCCTTGACATTAAGAAGGAAATTTGGAAGTAGGGAGAGTTTGGGGAAAAATTATGAGTTCTGTTTTGGATATTTTGAGTTTAAGATGTCTATAGGGGATGGCTAGGTAGCACAGTGAATAGAGCACCGGCCCTGGAGTCAGGAGGACCTGAGTTCAAATCCAGCCTCAGACACTTAACACACACAAAAAACTAGCTGTGACACAACAGTCTCTAAGGGACCTTCTTCTTCTTCTTCTTCTTCTTCTTCTTCTTCTTCTTCTTCTTCTTCTTCTTCTTCTTCTTCTTCCTCCTCCTCCTCTTCTTCTTCTTCTTCTTCTTCTTCTTCTTCTTCTTCTTCTTCTTCTTCTTCTTCTTCTTCTTCCCATCTAATCCAATCTATTTATTTTATGGTTCAAGAAATTGAGACCCAGATCAGGTAAAGTGACTGGCTAACTACACATACATGGCATGGATAGGCTGCAAGCTTAGCTTTTCTTTCTCTTAATCTGCTGTTGTTTCCAACCTTTTGGCCACTTTTATACCTGCTCCTTGTATTCAGTGTGATGCATGTTCATTTATAAAACAAAGCAGAACAAAACACGGTCAACATCTTGGATATCTCCACTTACACTCTTACAAAAAATGGACATTTCTGAAACTTCCCTCCCTTTCCACAAGTCTTTCTTGTTAAAATAGTGATCACACATAACACATAGCTATGGTGCATGTTTCCTCAGATATAGAGCTAGTGACAAAAACTCTTGTTCTAGGCTGTCTACAGGACATTCTTTTTGAGATATCTGAAACACAGGTAGAGATGTTCACTTAGAAGTCACTGGAGATTTGGGGGCAAGATAGGTAGATTTGAGAATCATAATCATAGAGATGATATTTAAACTCATGGAAGCTTATGAAATCAGCAAATGAAGTAGTATAAAGGGAGAAGAGAAGAAGGTCCAGGCTAGAGCCCTGGGAGACACTAACAGCTAATGTGAAGTGATCTGGATAAGAATATAGCAATGGAGACAGAGGAATGGTTAGATAGATAGGAAAAGAACCAGAAGAGAATAATGTCCTGATAACCAAGAAAGAATAGAGTACAAGGAGAAGAGGGTGATTGACAGGGTTAAAATCTACAGAGAGGTCATGAAGGAAGAATCCGGTTTGGGCAACTAAGAGATCATTATTAACTTTGGAGAGAGCAATTTTGGTTGAATGATGAAATCAGAGCTCAGATTGTAGAATGTCAATAGAAGAATGAGAAGAGAGGAAGCAGAGGCATGTATGGCTTTCTCAAACACAAAAGGCAGAAGAAATATGGAATGATAGCAGGGATGGAAGGCTCAAATGAGAGAATTTAATTGTAGTTTTTTATCTTTAGGTTGGGGGATATGTGAACATATCTGTAGGCAGCATAGAAGCAGCCAGGACATAGGAAGATATTAAAGATAAGTGAGAGACTGGGGCTGTTAGAGGAGGCAATCTGATGGAGGAGATGGAATAGAATGGAATCACTTGTGCAGGTAGAGAGTTTTGCCTTATAAGTAGTAGGGCTACCTTTTCATCTGAGACTGAAAGTGACAGAAAGCATCTGAGTGATATGAAATGAAAAGGGGAGAAGAGCAAGCCCTTAGCATAATGGTCTCAATTTTTTCAGTAAAATGATTGGTAAGGTTCTTAGCAGAGACAGATATGGAAACCTTAAAAGAGGGAAGAAAATATTTGGAAGAGTCATTGTGGAATAGTGAATTGATTAGGGAAGTAGTAGTAAGCAGTACAGCAGTAAGGATATTGCTGATGTTATATATAATACAAATTTGTAATGGACTTAGCCAGAAGGATTGCATGATTTTCCCTCCTTTGTTCAGAAGCATGTGTGTAGGAGTGCAGGCAGAGGATAGTGGGAGTGATCCAAGGCTAAAGCTTGGCATGACACAATTAGTGATATAATGAAGAGGCCAAGGATTAAAGAGAAGATGGAAGCGTATAGTTGAAGTGGTTTACCAATAGGTCAAGTTGGAGAAAATAGAAGAATGTGACCAGTATAGAGGTGATTACGTGGGAGGCAACTGGGAGGTCAAAGGGTTAAAATCACAGTGTGAATGAAGATCAGGGTTTCATATGGAAAGGCAGAGGGAGAGGTGAAAAAATTCATGTCATAGAATCACAGGATTTTGAAAGTTGAAAGGAGCCTCATCTAGTCCAACCCATACTTGAAAGAAATCTCCACCATAATCTATCTCACAAATGTTCACCTGTGAGGCTTTCAAGCATAAGATATGCTTAAAAAGCTCCACTGAGGAGTGCTTTAGAACCTCTCAAGCCAATCCTTTTCATTTCTGGACAATGTTGAAGAGACAGAACAGAAGTTTCGGAAAAAAAATCTACTTTCTGCTTCAGTGACTAAACTAAAGCCACAACAAAATAGGGCAAGTCCTAAGAAAAGATGGGAGTACCAGACCATCTTACCTGTTTCCTGAAGAACTTATATGCAGGCCAAGAAGCAACAGTTAGAACCAACCATGGAACAACTGATTTATTTAAGATTAGAAAATGAGTATGACAAGGCTATATATTGTCACTTTACTTAACTTTTATTCAAAATACATCATGAGAAATGCCAGGTTGGATGAGTCAAAAGCTGAAATTAAGGTTATTGATACCAATTATCTCATATATGTAGATGATATCAATGTGATGGCACAAAGTGAAGAATAATAAGAAACTTCTTGATAAGGGTAAAAGAAGAGGTTATGAAAACTGGCTTGAAACTTAACATAAAAAAAAAACAAAGATTTTGGCAACTAGTCCCATCACTTCCTGGCAATAGAGAATAAAGAAAGCATTATAATATTTTATATTTTTGCATTTAACGATTACTGCAGATGGTGATTACAGTCATGGAATTAAAATAAACTTGCTCCTGGAGGGAAAAGTATGGTAAATCTGGACAGTATACTAAAAAGCAGATAGATCACCTTGCAACAAAAGTCCTTATAGTCAAAGCTCTGGTTTTTCCAGTAGCAATATAGGGCTGTGAGAATTGGACTAAAAGGAAAGCTGAATCCTGCAGTAACAATGCTTTTGAGTTGTGGTGCTGGAGAAAACTATTGAGAGCCCCTTAGAAAGCAAGGAGATCAAATCATTCAATACTTAAAGATATTAATTGAGACTTTTCACTGGAAGGTAGAAAACTGAATCACAAGCTTAAATACTTTTAACTACATAATGAAAATATGGCATTCATTGGAAAGTACCCTGATGTTGAAAAAGGAATGAAGTAAAAAGGAAAATGGGATGGTAGTGGTTGAGATGGATAGATAGTGTCATGGAAACAATGAACATAAACTTGGGCAGAATTGGACAGCTGGTGGAGGATATAAGGGGCTGGTGTGCTGTGGTCCATGGGTTCATGACGAGTCAGACACAACTGAACAACAAAAACAGAAAACTACCCAAACACATTTTCTATGTGACTTGTGCAAGTCACTCAACCACACATTACCCCACTTGTTGATAAGTATCAAACAAAGGCTCATTGGATCAGAGTTTCAGAGGTAAAAGAGATCTGAGGCCATTTATTCCAAATTCCCATTTTGTAGATAAGAAAACTCTTTCCTGGGAGGAAGATGACTTACCCAATGTTATTCAGGTTGTATATTTCAGAGGTAGTTTTTAAATCCAAAGTCAGTGATCTTTCTACCATATCACGATACCTCAATGAAATTACACGTCTGGGCAAAAGCAAATCAATACATACAATACAAACAACGTAAAGTCCATCACAAAGTTTGTACAAATGAACACAGTATGGCAAAGTACATAGTGGTGGTTGAAATCTATTTGAATCCAGACTCAGGCTTATTTACGTACACAGTGGCCAGCAATGGTAATTCTCAGTCTAAAGATGTTAATGTATATAATTGCTCTAGTGTGAACTTTAGATAATGGTTACTGTAATATTGAAAAAAAATGGCTTTGTTTAAAGCTGTCTGTGACTCATACCATAGCAAAGCGAATTTCATAAGCATCTCTCTGGTGGAGCTCCATTTCAGCAATATCCCCTACAGGGTGGCTGCCACTAGGGAAAAGGCTGCTCCATTTCACATGCATTAGAAAACAACTAGCCACATGTTGTTGTCTTTCAGTGAGAGTGAGGAAGCAAAATTGCAACCAGAGACTTGGAGCAGTTATATTGTTCCTCCAGGAACTCATCAGGATACTGGAAACACCTTCTCCAACTGTGCCACTCTATTATGTGACATTACATCATGTAACAGAATATAGTATGTTGAGCTGTTGCATCATGAAAGGAAATAAAAATTAATTCCTGTTTTTTTTTTCTGTTTCCCACCCCCACCCTATTGTTGAATACCACCCTGAGTGTTGATGAGGGTGAGGGTGTAAAGAACTTTTGAGTTTTTGACAAATGGAGAATTAAGCTCTATTGATTTTGAGCATAAAGTGTAATTCTATAACAATTATTCAAATCCCTACAAAGAAACAGATTTGACTTCTCCTTCCAAACCATGCAGAATTTCTGTCAATCATCCAGCCAAAGAAGGTCATTTTTTCTCTCCCTAGATGACATATCCTATTTTTGTATTCCTTGCCATTCCTGCTCAGTAGAAGTTATTCTGGGAGTGGAGTATGGTAGGTACTAATATGTCAACTTCATAGAAAATGGTAGCTAGAAAGAATAGGCACTGTCATATCCTTGCAATATGAGAGAGGAGTGAACTAAATAGGTTAAAGAGATTAAGACATGTGTCCCTGCCTTCATTTGGAGAAGAATTTTGTAAGACAAATTGGTCTTTGAAACTCTCAAGGCTATTTCTTGGGAGTATTTTCAGCAATGGTATTTTGAAACATAGCTGAAATATAAACTTTTGTTTGTTTCATAAGGGAACAGGGATTTTTCCCCCAACCCTTATTCTGATCTAATTTTGCTCTGCCAAATCAGTCCGTACATAAGATTAGAAAGAATGGCATTTATCACATCCCCTGGTGACTTGTAAAAATGTCAGCTGGCACAGAAAGGAAGTAGAAAAGAAAAAAGTAAGTTTGAGAGATCCAAAGGATGGCAAAGTATTTTCTGAATTAGGATTCTAATCTGTCCTCTGCTGTATTCTTTCTTTATTTTAAATTAGCCAACTGTAAGACATTTAGAATCAGACAGGGATATGAGACTATCCCATTTTCAATAAGAAAATAATAATTTATCTGTTGTCTGTTGAATTGGAAAAATACTTAGAAGTATGTTGTTCATTTATAGATCAGGACATCTAACTGCTTATCCTGAGCAAAGAGTTTTTGGTTAGGGTCAAGATGTATTAGTCATTTAAAAATATATTGGTAATATGTCAGTTTCTTTCAAGGATTTAGGAATCATACACATACATACATGTCTTCATTGTGGCCTAGAAATAGGATTTCAATGTGGCATGAATCCAGGGAAGGTATTCTTTTATGGATCACTTAATATTGCTCTTCTAAACTGATGGCATAGGCCAGAACAGGAGGTAAGTTATATTCAGTACTATCACCACTACCTTATACACTACTAGATGTATGCTCTGATTTGAGGGTGAGTAATTAGCATAGTATTCTTACATGTATGATAGCCCACTACCAATTATAATCTATATTCGTGTACTAAGTTTTCAATTTGCTCACAGGTAATTGGAGATGATGAAAAAAATCCTTCGGTCCCTTTTAAAACTAATTAATTCTGCTTCTATTTTTATAATAATTTGCAACAAACGAATAGTTTAGTGGTTATTTGTTGACCTTTACATTATTTTAAAAAATGTAACTATGTATTTCTGCCAAGGTAACTTAGATTCCTAATGGGTTCAAATTATTCTAATTTTGAGATACGATTGTAATTAGTGACACAGTACTGGGCTTCTGTGAAAACATAGTGATATTAAGTGAGAGAACACATTGTCTTTCAAAGTAGAAAATCAGATTCTTAAAAATATATATACTTAGCTTGAGGTTGATATGGCCTGAGAAAAGCACCAAATGTGTTGCTTTTTGTATTTTCTGTTTAAACATAGTTTTATGTTCTAGTCCTCACTGTCATGCTTTTTTGTTGTTGTTGTTGTTGTTGTTGGTAAATTTGGACATGAAAGTATGTTCTCCTCAAGCAGAGTTCTTTCAACCAACTTCAAACTTCTATTCGATAATGTTGACTGTCTTCTTGGAATTTTTCTCAGGAATTAATTGTTCAGGGAATAATAAAATCCTTCCTTCACAATAGTCTAACATTTACATTAAAAAAATGAATGAGACATAGCATAATATTTTAGTTCAGAATGGTTTCTCTTTTTTGTTCTTAAACTATTAAAATGTTTATATTATTAAGACCATAATAAAAAAAATAAAAAATACAGGTAAGAAGGGGAAGATAATCTGATCTAAAATATCATACCCCAACATCTTTTCTCTCAGGGAAATTTATATACACAGATACAACCCATCCTTGCCATGTTTCTATAAACATGACATACCCATATCTTCCATCCTACCTCTAGTAGACTGTTAGATATGGAGTCATAAAGAATTAAGTTTAAACTTGATATCAGACAAGTACAAACTTTTCCTTTTTAGGCAAGTCAGCCTTTCAACCCCAATTTTCTCATCTATAAAATAGAGATAATAACAGCCTCTACCTCCTAGGGTTGTTTTTTTTTTTTTTTTTTTGGAGGGCAATTGGGGTTAAGTAACTTGCCCAAGGTCACACGGCTAGGTTTTTGTTTGTGTGTGCATTAAGTGTCTGAGGCCAGATCTGAACTCAGGTCCTTCTGACTCCAGGGCCAGAGCTCTACTCACTGCGCCACCTAGCCGCTCCTCCTAGGGTTGTTTTAAAGATCTATTGAGATAACATTTGTAAAGTACTTTGCAAAGCTGAAGATGTTACATAAAGACTAGATATTGTCTTCATTATTTTATTTTTGATTTATGAAATAACATAAGCATTTCCATAGCATAGTAGAATAAAAATGATGGTCACCACCACCACCACCACCACCATCATCATCATCACCATCATCATCACCATCTACCAGTATCATTTATGTTTACTTACTGGATGGAGCTTTCAATTCGTGTGATGGTGAGGAAAGCTGCCAGGTTAGCTGTGTATGATGAGATGACAATTAATGCAAAGAGCCACCAAGCTCCCATCATCATTCGAGTGGCCAAGGTTGTGTAAGGGACTTCACCACCTGCTGGTCAGAAAAAGAACATTTAGCATGTTAATTGATTGAAAGAGCAAAGCATATTGGTAGAGTCCTTAAAATACCTAGAGCACTCTAAGAACATACCATTTCAGGGGCAGTGATGTCTGCATCATTAATGCCAGTATAGTCATTAAAAAACAATAACTAGATAACAGAAGACATTCACATCTTGATCATTTGCTATCCTTACAGGTTTGATTCTCTTCTTTCATGCAAAGCTGATGTAAGCTTAGTTAAGAACCTTTTTAATTACCCAGTTATAGTATACTTCCAGTGATTATTTCCCCTCAAAGATTTATAAAGATCATCATATTCTTAGCTTAAGAATTGAAAAATATTGTTTCCTTTCTATAGATATGCTGATCATTTACAAATGGTTTGGATGATTTACAAATTCATACCATACATTTTCATAAGTCTTCCTGCCCAAGCAGTGTAGATAAAAAGACAGGATTGCACACAAAAGTTAAGGATAGTCAGTTAATCAATCAATCCATTTATTAAGTGCCTATTATTTCCCTGAATTTTAAATGCAGTTTGAATACAACCTGATCAACACCTCTTTGAGGCATAGTATAACCATATAATGAGATTCAGAGCTGTAAGAGATCTTAGAGATCGTGTTCTGAGTATAAATATAGTAAGAGTAGTTTAATCACTACTTCTCACAATAGCTTTTTCTAAAACTGTGGAAAAATATTTTTGACATCCCACCCTTTCCTCCCTGTTCAAAAGATGAGGGCAAGAGGAAGGAGACAGTTATTTAAAAATCTACAGGACTTTTTTGGGGGGAAATTAAATAAATAAATATATGGTTAAAAATCTGTATGATGCCATTCATCCAAAGCTGGATTGCTAATAAGGTAATAAAAAAGACTAGAACAATTTGAAAAATCATGAGTTATTCTTCTGGCTAACCTTCTATTCTCAAGGCTAATTATTAGTTTAATTAAATAAAGATCAGATTTTTATCATCCATTAGAAAATTCATTTTTATGTAGATTCAAGGAGTTTATAGGGTAGGTTGAGTCAGAAAACTGATTTACTAAAACAAAAAATAGAAAACATCAGTAACTAATAGAGTGATTCATATTATTTCCATAACTTAATGGAATTAAGGTGTTATGCTTATAAAATAGTTGGGAGATTACTAGATTTTGGAATAGAGGATGTTGATATGAATTATGATCCTTAATATCCAACTCTGAAAATGTATTGGTCTCTCTGGGTCTTATTTTCCTGATCTGTAAAATGTGGAATTGGGACGAGTTGATTTTTAAGGTCTCTTCAAATTTTATAGCATTTGAGTTTGGCAAAAATATGCAAACTTATAAGCAGGACCTGGTTTAGAAAAGGCTTAAGTTAACATGGGACAAGCTTACTAAATAAAATAATCTTTAAAATGGTTACTGTATATTTTATCCTATTCATAAATAAATATAAAATATAGAATATTTACAATAAATATAGAAAATCTTATCCTAAGGCAAGATCATGAAATGTGATAGGACTATCTTGGCTAAGCTAATATCTAAGACTTAGTCTTAGGATACTTTGTTTTGTCATTTTTTTATTTGTCCTTGTTGCCTAGTACTATACATTCTGAAAAAGTCACCTGATTACTACAAGGCTAGAATTTACATCCCTTACTCTCCACTCAAAAAGCCACCATCCTATTGCAGACCCTCATCACTTCTTGCCTAGACTATTGCAATAGCCTTCTAATTTGTCTGTCCACTACAATCCATCTTACTCTTAAGTGCCAAAGTGGTTTTCCTGAAGCATAGATCTGCTTATGTTACCCTTTTCTCTCAAATCATTAAAACCCAATGGCTTCCCATTACCTCTAGGAACAAATATAAAATGCTCTGTTTGGCATGTAAAGCTCTTTATAACCTTTACAATCTTTTTACCCTTTGCTCTCTTCAGCAAACTTTTTGTAATTTACAAACATGATCATTTTCAGTCCTCACAGTAATCCTGAAAAATAAGTTTTGTTACTATCATTTTACATTTGAGAAAACTGGCTCTGAGATGTTGCGACTTGCCTAGTTTTATACAACTAGTGCCAGTCTTCTTTCTATTACAATATCAACCTAATTAATTCACCTAACAAATACTCACTAGACAAAATGCAAATAACTAAAAGTAGAAAAGTCTTAAGAGAAAGGTAGATTTTTCTGAGAAAAAAAACTGGGAAATGCAATTTGAACTTCTGGAAAATGATTGAAAAAGGACAGAAATGTTACCTGACAGTAAGAGAAAAATATATTTGTCTAAAGTCTTGTGATTAATAAAAAAATGCTTTTATTTAAAGTATGGGTGAGGGAAAGAAACTCCCTCATAATTGTCAATCCAGATACCACAGAGAGGAGAAAATTCACTATATGAACTAGAGTTAAATAGAAAAGGTCAATAATCCACAGGATCATATATTTTAACAGAGACTAAGAATTAAAACTTTACATGTTTATATTTAAATGTACAAAGTATGGGTCATAAACAAGGGGAAGTAGAACATCTCATTCACATAGGTAAATTCAAAATAACTGTCATTAGACTTCATAGGATGACTGGAGCAGCATTTTAAAGGATGCATCTTGCTCAAAAGGTACAGAATAATTAATAATGGGTAGCTGAATATAATTTTAACCCTAAGATTTACTCATGAGGAAATTCAAGAATCAGAGCAGAAAATTATGATGGAAAATATCTGAATATACAGCAACAGAGGTAGAAACAGAATAACTCTTTGGTGAAGGAGTTCAGAAACTGGTTAAATCTTCCTCTCTAGCTCAAATCCTGCTCTTCTCATACTTGGAAATCTCAGTTTACAAGCTGATTTCTTCTCATGCTTCCTGGATTCCCTGTTCTGCATCCTCCTTGGATCTCTTGAACTGCTACTTCACTCTAATTTGACCACACACAGGGTTGGTAATAATTGTTATTACAAACCTTGCTCTTAAACTTCTCTAGATGATGGAAACTTCCTGTCCTTCCATCTCTCCCTATACCTCATTCCTCCTAAAACTTTTCTCTGTCCTCATGACAAATTCTTCTCATTTTAGCACTCTCTTTCCCAGGATTTCCCTGTTTCTCTCCTCTGATTTCAATATTTTCCTTGCAAAATTCAAATCTTTTAGTTAACTTCCACCCTTAGGTTCCTTGTCTCACTGTCCAGTCACCTCTCATTCCTTTCCAAGCCCCAACTTGGATTACTCATATTAACCTTGCTTTCCACACCTCTAATAAATCTATTGAAAGAAGTTAGCAGCCCTGGTAACTAGAGAAACTAAAGTTTTATGTTATTCAATTGAACTCTCAATGCTCCATAGCAATCTTTTAACTCTTCCCACATTGATTAAACTCATTGATCTACTTGCAATGTCCAAATATTTTTTTTAAAAAAGTATCAACATTATTCCCTTCCTTTTATCTAAACAGACCTCACTTTAAAGGTTTTTTTGAGGCCAAACCATGATGAGCTTTATTTCTTCCTCAATTCCATATTTCTAATCTCCTCAACACCTTCTTCCTACCCCTCCCCAATTTTTTCCTCTTATATTCCAGCTACAGAGAATAAACTAGTTTCTCCTTGACAATGCCAATTCCTTACTTGTGATCATGATCTGATTCTCTATATATCCTCTGGGATCTTGTAATTTTAATCATTCTCTCTCTGGTTCATTACTTCACTGCTTCCCTCAAAGATATTCATCCTTTAAACAACAACAACCACAACCAAAAGTTTACTTGATGTTACCAAACCCCTCTAGTTAACACCTTTATCTCTCCTTTGCTAAAGTCCAAAAAAGGTATCTACAATTGTTGGCTCCATTTTCTCACCTCAACTCACTTTTTAGTCCCTTGCTGGATTCTGATCCCAACTTCAATGACTACTCTCTTCAAGGTCACCAATGATTATTTTTATTGCTGCATGCAGCAGCCATTTCTCAGTTCTTCTCCTGCTTGATTTGTGTTTAAATTTGTGATTATTCTTCTTCCTCTTCCTTGTATCTAAACAGTTCCCAAGTCCTGTCCAATGACAAATTCTTCTCATTCTATTATGCTCTCATCATTTCTATTCAGAAATAGCTTCTTAAAAGGTCTTCCCTGAATCTAGCCTCCCCCTTCTCCAATCCATCCTCCATATTGCTGCCAAATTGATATTCCTAAAACACTGGATTGAGCATGTTATTTTCCTACTCAAGAAGTTTCAGTAGCTATTTCCCATAGGACAAAACAAGTATCTTGTATCTAGCAGTTAAAACCCTTTACAATTTGGTCCCAGAATATCTTTCCAGTCTTCCTCACTCCCCTACAGGCTGGGACTCTACTCCTCTCTCCATAATCTAGTCATGTTGGCTTACTTTATGTTTCCTGTATATAGCAAACCATTTTCAGCTTATTTGCCTCTGCAAATCTTTACCCCACATCCAAGCCTCTGACTAGAACATTTTAAGATTCAGTTCAAGTGATGACTCATTTAAGAGGACTTTCTGGATTTTCTCCCCACCCCAAATATGTTGTATTTATTTTCTAAACATACCATGTTTATTTATGTACTTATCTGTATATCTATCCCCTCTCCATCATGCCCCCTTCCTCAGTAGAATCAAGCTTCTTGAGGTGAGGGTATTCTTACTTTTGTATTTGTAGCATTAGTTCCTAGCAGAGTGCTTGGCATATAGAAGGTTAATAAACATTTGTAGATTGATTGATGGGCAATAAGCATGATCTTTAAACTCAAAAGGATAGGGAAAATTGTAACAATCATATGAAACCCAAACTAAATAAAATTGTAAGAGAATTTAGCTCATTCCTCACTGACTTTATGTCATCAGACTTGGATAAATTTTCCCCTAAGATACTGAAAGAAGGAGAGAGCATAAGAGGAGGGACAGGAAAAGGAGAAATAATAATAGTAACTGTATATGTCACTGAGAATGACAATTTTTGGTAAAATTATATATATATATATATATTCATGTATATATGTTTATTTATTTAAAGGGTAGATTGCTAACATCTAGCAAGGGAAGCAGAAATCAATATGAGCCAATATAGTTTCATCAAGAACAATTCCTGCCAGCATATATTTCTTTTTGGGCAGACTTCCTATAATGGCAGATGGGGGGGTGGGGTAAAGTTTGCCAATACAAGTAGAGTTTACTTGTATTTCAGTAAAATGTCTTATACTACATTTGTAAACAAGATGAAGTGACTGGTTGAATGACTAAGTGAAAAACAATAGTAATAAATTAGTACATGTGAACTTGGAGCAATGGAGGTTCCATATTCGCAATGGCAAATCAGGTCGCCATAGCAGTTATAGAGTTACAAACAAGAACTGATGATCTTACTTCCAATATACATGAGGATGGAGGATGTGTGTGTGTGTGTGTGTGTGTGTGTGTGTGTGTGTGTGTGTGTGTGTTACAGTATGGAGGATGCATATTTCTGCCACAGGCACAATATTTCTGAAAACAAAAATTGTAGGCTTTCAATGGGAAAAAATTAGAAAAAGGATGTGAAGAGGTAGGGGAGAATTTTCACCTATATTGAGAGTTTGGAAGGTAGAAGAATGACTCTGCAAGAAGAAATAGAACTCAGTATTTGTAGCTAAGAAACAAATGTGGGGAGAAATAGAGACAAGACAGTGTAGGAGGAGTAAGAAGTACAACTAAAGTCCCTTTCCACCACAAACTCCTCCAAACACATTAAAAAAAATATACCGGGGGCGGCTAGGTGACGCAGTGAATAGAGCGCCGGCTCTGGAGTCAGAAGGACCTGAGTTCAGATCCGGCCTCAGACACTTAACACACACACAAACAAAAACCTAGCTGTGTGACCTTGGGCAAGTTACTTAACCCCAATTGCCCTCCAAAAAGCAAAAAAAAAAAAAATGTACTAGACTGAGTTCTCACTGGGAAACCCAAGAAGACAATTATGACCAGTCATTTTTACAGCCCATGTTGACATAGGGAGACAAATAGCGAGGTCTGTCAACAGTGTGTAGACAGCAACTTCCATTTGGATTATTCTAGGTCAGGGAAAGTACATGCACTAGGACAAGAGAGAAGTTGCAAATTCAGCAAAGAAGGAACTAAATTTGATCAGAGTGCTGAAATAGATGTAAACTGCCAACTTGGTTGTTCACTACACAATTCCAGTTGATAGATTCAGAGTTGACTGAGAAGGGGACCTGTGCTTTGGGTTGTATTCCAGGGTGAGGAGAAGTCATGGACCCTAGTGTCATAAAGAACAAGAAGCAAGCTCAGGAAAAAGCAGCAGCTGTATGCCTCAAAGCTTGGGAGCAGAGAGAGATGTGTCTCAATTATAGTTCTCAGTCTAGTCTTAAGCCTATATTGGAATAATTGCAATAGAAATCACAAATCAAAGGGGATTATTTAGTTTTGCCATTCTGAACCAGCTGTTTATATGGCTAAAAGTGACTGATACTAGTAGCAGTCTACTGGAACTCCAATTTAGTAAACTGACAGGTGTACCTAGGAGTACAGATATTGGACTTTGCTGTAAATTTGGCCAATGTGAGAGCACTGGAAGTTTTCAGGTTCTCAACATGAGATCTTAACCTTGAGAACTTTCAGATCCCAGAATAACACAATGATTAACATCCCAAGAAAACATGATAATTGCCTCAGACATTATATCCACAATAGAGCCATAAAGTCAGAAAGCAGGATAAGAAATGAGGAGGAGAAGGATGAGAAAGAGAAGGAGAAGGAGGAGAAGGGGAAGAAGGGGAAGAAGGAGAAGAAGGAGAAGGAGGAGGAAGAGAATGAAGAGGAGGAGGAGGAGAAGAAAAAGGAGGAGGAGGAGGAGGAGGAGGATCATAACATAAAAAAAGCTATTATAAAGACAGGAATGTTCAAGACACAAATCCAGATGAGAATGGCAACAAATCATCTACAAAGCAAGCCTGAAAGAAAAATGCAGCTTAGGTGCAAATTCATTAGAATTCCTGGAGATGAAGAAGTTAACATGTTTTATAAATGAAATGAGAGCACTAGAAGAAAAAAAATGAAACAAGAATGAGAGTTATGGAAGAAAGGATTGGAAAGGGAATTAACAGCTTGGCACAAGAGTTACAAAATCTTGCCCAAGTAGCAAACTACCTGAAAATTAGAATGCCCCAAATAGAAGAAAAGGGCTCCATTAGAAAACATAAATCATTAAAACAAAGTCAAAAGACCAAAAAAAAGAGAATAAACTATTAGACTTCTCATAAAAGAAAAGGGAAAAAAAACAACTGACCTACAAAACAGATCAAGGAAAGATAATTTGGACTAACTGAAAGAATTTTTTAAAAATATACTAGATATTATACTTCAAAAAAAATCTGAAAAGATATATGCCCATAGGATCAGAGGGAAAAGGAGAAGCAGAAAGCCTATACCAGTCTCCTCCTAAAAAATTAAAAATGAAAACTCCCAGGAAGATCATACCTAAAATTGAATTACCAAGTTAAAGAAAAACAATGCAGGCAGCAGGAAAGAAAGCATTTCAGTATTGAGGGGTCAGTCAGAATCATTCATGATGTAGCAACTATCACTATAAAAGAGAGGGCAGCTGGTTGCACAGTGGATAAATTTCCAGACCTTGAATTGGGAAGACTCGTCTTTTGGAGTTCAAATATGACCTCAAACACCTACTAGCTATACATCCCTGGACAAGTCACTTAATCTCGTTTGCCTCAATTTCCTCTTCTGTAAAATGAGCTGGAGAAGGAAATGCAAAACCACTCCAGTATCTTTGCCAAGAAAACACCAAATGGGGTCACTGAGAGTTAAAAACTACTTGAAAATAATTGAACAACAACAAATATGGACAAATGTTGCCTATGATGAGAGGGCCTGAATGTTTTTTTATTCTAGTCCTACTCCAAAAAAAATATGGATTCATAGTAACTCACTCACAACTATTATCTAGTTTTCAGTAGTTTAGACAAACTGTTATTTAAAGAGAAATGTGGTTTTACTTTAACTTTTTCATTCTGAGAAAAGGTTTTAAGAGATTTTTGTGATGGTGATGATGATGATGTTTAAGAAGCATATTTTCATTTGAAAAAGTCTAATTGATCTTTTTCAGATACTAGTGACAATATAGAATAGATACAATCTTGCTTGTCAGGGGATTCAAATGCTCCTACCCATCTGGCACGATTTTAGGAACTTTAGTTTCTCATTTACATTTCCAAAGTGAAAAAGTTCCCAATTATTTATATGCTTTCATTTTCAAAGTTTAATATCAGTTGACTATTAAATTAATTAGAATTTATATTATGCCAAACTAATAAAAAAGAGTTCTTTCTAACATGACTCTGATTCTTTTCATGAAATCAGGGAAGGTGATATTTCAGTTTTGGGGCTTCTTGAAGATAAAAATGAATTTTGTAATTGCTGAAGATAGAGCTTCAGATTAGTACAAGTAGCTAATAAATTTTTTTAATTGCACTCAGTATAATGGACAATTTCCAATTTAAATGGCTTTGAAACCCTTCAATCAAAAATGGAATTATAATAAAATTAAAATAGCAGCTAGACATATCACATGAACCTAAGTGGCTGATTGTTCTTTTAACTTCCAGGTGCCTATCTCTGCAGCTCAGATGTGAATTAAATTGAATTAGATTTCAAGCCCATGAAAATCTCCACAACTGATCATATCTATGATATTTTTATTGGTCTGGCCACCCAAATATTCCTAAGACAGAGGTTTGACCATTTTGCTTCTTTACTCAAAATTTTTAGTATCTCTCCTTTTGCCTCTAGACTAATACACAAATCCCTTAGACCAGCACTTCTATTCCTCCACAATCTGCTCCTCACCTATCCCTCTGCTTAGGTTCTTCCTTTCCTACAGGAAGCCTTTCTTGATTCCCCTCACTGCTAAAGTCCATGGTGCTTTCTCCGTCTTTCTATTTCCATTTTCTTACTTACTCTCAACCTCACTCTTCCAAGTAAAGCTCCTATAGACTACAAAATTCCTTGAGGGCAAAAATTGGCTTTTCTATTTTTATCTCTAATATTTAGCTAAGTGCCTGGCATATAGCACATATATTTGTTGCATTGAGACGAATTTAAAAAAAAAAAAACAACAACTACCTATTCTCAGGAAAGAAACAGATGACTGAAAGTCAATCATCCATCTTAAATTTCCAGCCAGTTAGAAGGTGTTGCAGTAGCCATTTATACAAATGCTGCTTCTAATAGTAATTAATCAAGTGGGCAGACAAATGAATTGTGGGAATATAAATATCCTTCACTAAAATATCAAGGATATATTGCTTAGAGATACTTGGAATATTTCCATTGATTCCCCACCTCAAAACTTTGGATAACTTCCACAGTCAACCCAAGACACACTTTCTTTCTGTTATCTAAAATGTAGTTGTAGTTGGATCATGATTTCATCAGTGAGAACTCCTGGTGAGTAAAGTCTTCCCATTGATGCAGATCAGCCTCTTATCTGTAAATGGTAGTCTTTTGCCTGGGGCACTGAGAGACTATTTCATACTGTTAGTTTTTGTTTAGATAGAACTTGAGTCCAGATAATCCTGGACTTTTTTTTGCTTTCTATTCACTGATCTTCATCCTTTGCAATTTTGTCATAAATCCCTAATCTGGATGTCTCCTCTCATTTTACTCATTTCCATAGGAAATGAAAAAAAAACCCAACAACCTCATCTACTAATGAATTCAATTAAATTTTTTCTTTACTTACTACTATGTGTAGGGCACATTTCTTTCAATAAAAATTATGCCCCAAATTTTCTCAAAGTCATCTAGTTAACCCATGTAAGATTAATAAAACCTTTCCAAAGTATTAATTATAAAATTCTTTCTTTAGGACTGCTCTGGAAGAGTTAATTCATCCTAAGTGGGTGAATTTACATTTTAAAGATTGGAAATGTTGAAATTAGAAGCTCCATTTCCTCTTTTTTTTTTCTTAACAAATGTCTTATTTATGAGGCTCTAAATGTTTGAAAATGTGTGCTTCAGCTGGAAGTCTTGGTAATGCATACAGCTGTTTGCAAAGATTGCCATTAATCAAGGGAACTACATCTTAAGTGATCAATAGTTAATGAGAGCAACTGAAACTCACAGCACAGTGGGTCAGCTAACAAACCTTTTTATAACTTTTTGACATTTGGGGGTGAAAACATTTGAATTGGTTCATCCATTTTGCTGCTTCCTTTCCCTGATGCCACTCAAAAGACTCTTGTAAATTTTAATGACTTTAAAATAACCATTCCCCTCTCAACTGTAGTTTAGTTGATGGCTAAATCAAAATATTCTCGTAAAGAACTAATCCAAACTTCTTATTCCTCTAAGACTAAACCTCACCTCTCTTTCTTGCAATTCTAAAAATCATTATGTTAGCATTAGGTTATTAGGGATTTATTAAGAGTTGGCATATGAATATTTTTCAGGCTCTGAAATCATTTTACATTTGCTACATTCTACCTATTCTCAAGCTAAAAAGGTCAAACAAATTTCATATTGTACCTCTTAGTTTGAGTAGAGTATCTCAGTCTTAAAAATTAGTTTCTAGGGGCAGCTAGGTGGCCCAGTGAGTAGAGCGCCGGCCCTGGAGTCAAAGGATCTGAGTTCGGATCCGGCCTCAGACACTTTACACACACAAAACAAAAACCTAGCCATGTAACCTTGGGCAAGTTACTTAACCCCAACTGCCCTCCAAAAAAATTAGTTTCTAGTCACTTATATGTAATAAGGGAAATAAAGTGGAACAGTAGGAAGACAATGACTTTTTCTCCTTTGCTTAGCCTTTGCTCTGGGGCAAATTAATTTATGAAAAATCATAGGGTATCAGTGAAGGCTTAGAAAAAGAGGAGTCCAAATATCCAGTCCTAGGCAAATGCTTGGAAGGGAAGCATTTGAAATGATTTTGTAGATATGCAGGTTGGAAAACAGTTGTAAACGTTCAGTTAGCAAGGGGTGTTGGTTTTAGTGAGCAGGAATCTGTTTGAAAGTCAGATTACATACCTATGGGTGCTTTTTAGCTAACTTATTTTTCTGTATTCTGCAGGACCTTGGACCCAAGAGGCAAAAATTATCCTTCCAGAGGGAAAAATGCAAGAACCAAACATTGACTAATTTTCCTGTGTCTGTGTGAGGAAATGCAGCTGAATATTTTCATAGTCTGGTGATGGCTATGTGAGGGACTTGTCTCCCTAAAAAGAGCCTCTGGAGCATATACTAAAGAAGAGACAGTAGTTTTATCATATGTGGAATAGCTCCTCAGAGAGTACTATAAAGAAAGTAAGAAACTGTAAGCAGAGAGAAGCTCTACATCTATTTCCTAAGTAAATCTTGGATGGAAAGACCAGACCACCACCACTGAACAGATGCCAGTGGACTACAACCCCTCAGTGACAATTAATCTCTTCAGGTCTCAGTCTTCTCATCTGTAAAATGAATGAGGAGACATAAATATGCTTTAAAGTCCCTCCAAATATAAGCCACAATCATATTAAATGATTAGAAGTCAATGAAACATTACCCAGTTGGAGACTGCATGCCACATGGAATCACTGGGGAGTTGTTCTTGGGGAAACATCATGATAATATCACTAGAGGACACTGGCAGCCCAGCATGAATTACTGTAGAGTTAGTATTAGTTCTATATCCATGTGTGCACTTTTGGGTGTACATGTGTACATATGTCTATGTGTGTTCTGTAGACAAGCCCAAGTTTCTTAGTGACGTATGTATTTGTGAGATAGCTTGCCGAAATTATGAGGGAAATAATGTATTATTATTTCATGTCATATTTTGCCATGCTATTTCATCAAACATTTTACTTTGAATTAACTGTACCATCCCAGTAGCAACTGAAAGGCAAAGCAAACCATGGTCTTGAGTATATGTAACCTCGCAGAGTAGTCTGAACCAGGGAGAGATTTCCTGTGCCACAATGTGTGAGAGTGGTACCCTAAGTACTACATTTACCTTTGATGATATCAGTAAATTTCCTACATTATGAGGTGTAAACTGTGTTAGACCAAAAACTACCCTCCCACCCCCTGCCCGATTAGATCTCTAATGACAAGCGTTCTTGAGACCCAAAGGACTCCCAGGGAAAGATGGATACATTTCAGGAACATCTGAGAACTTGAATGTGAATAAAAATCTTTATTTTTTTTACTAACCTCTAACTCAGTTTTAATATTTCCTTCAATAATTTTTTTTTTTTTGCTTTTTTGAGGGCAATTGGGGTTAAGTAACTCGCCCAAGGTCACACAGCTAGGTTTTTGTTTGTATATGTTAAGTGTCTGAGGCCGGATCCAAACTCAGGTCCTTCTGACTCCAGGGCTGGTGCTCTACTCACTGTGCCACCCAGCTGCCCCCTCAATAATTTAAAATATTATCCTGAGAAGAGTACAAGAGTTCTCACCAGTTCCAAAGTTGTCCATGACAAAAAAATCCTTGCATTAACCCTTGCAGTAACTGTCCAAAGTCCTGAAAGAGCTATTTCTTGCAAAAGCTGTTTTCTTATTTCTTCTCCTTAAAGTATTTGTGATTTTAGTAATCGCATAAGAAAAAAAAAATACATCAAATCAGTGTGCTGAGGATATTAGGAAAGTATTCAGATAGTTTGGTTCAGAAATGCAACACAATTTATAATCTCTCACTCTCCATACAGTTCAGTTTGTTGGCTTTCTTGTCTCTTCCATCTCTGACTTTACATATTTTTATTCACTTGCTCAAATTGTTGCATGTTTGTGGGATTTTGTTTTTCTTGTCAATATTTCAGCAATGGAAGAAGTGCCAAAGGAAAATCTAATTGCTCAATAAGAAGGAAAACATGCCTCAGTAAATGGCTTGGAAAGGGAGCAAAATACTACATATATTTTCCAAATGCCATATCCCATAAGGTTTAAACAAATGCCTTTTCTATATTCCCACCTGTTTTCTCTGTTGTCTCTTCTCAGCCATTTCCAAACCATGCTGCCTACATTCTGTTCATCTTCTTCATCCTACTTATTCTCCTCCCACCACAATGTGTACTCTTCCTGGGGCAACTTGAGTTGTTAGGTTAGCTTTTGCCTTTATTGTTCCCAATTGTTTAGTGGTGTCTGACTCTTCCTCACTCTATGGACCATATTGCTCATGGGGTTTTCTTGGCAAAGATACTGAAGTAGTTTTCTATTTCCTTCTCCAGTGGATTAAGACAAAGAGAGGCTAAGTGACTTTTTCAGGGTTATACAACTGGTAAAGTCCCTGAAGCTGAATTTGAACTTACATCTTCCTGAGTCCAGGCCCAGTGATCTATCCACTAAGTCATCTAGTTGCCTCCAGCTTTTGCCATTTGATTCCACAGCACTTCATGGCCCTTTCGAAATCATGACACCTAAACTGTAGCCACTATTTACATTCTCTTCTCTCCAGAACGTGGTTGTTATACCCAGAACCCTGAGCTCAAATACCATATTTCAGCACATAATCATTGCCACCACATAATTTCACCATTTTTTCCGTCTAAAAATTGGTTTATAACCTTTCATCACATAATCATTGCACAATATAATTCTGTTCATCATGCCCCTTAAAATGTAGACAGAGCAGCAATGCATTCATCAGTGGCATGCATTTATCTCTTGTGCATTGCAAGCCATGAGTGTAAAATTCTCAGCACATGTGCCTTGTATATATATTTCCAAAAGGTGACTTGTGTGATATTTTTAGAGCACTGCCGTACTAACAATATTGTCACTCTACCGAAGGAAGTCACAATGGAAGTAGGTAGACAGGTGAAGGTGCCATGAGCAAATCATGTAAGACTTCTATCTTCCTAACTTTAACATATCTTCATGAATCTTCCATGTACTGTAACCTTGTACCAAAGCCAATTTAGCAATTAATGATTTTTAAGTAATATTGGCACAATGGTGGTGGTAGTGGTGGGGGGAAGCTACACATAATTGTTGCAGCCACTTTTCTGAAAAAAAATTTGGTGTAAAATCTATGACAATTATGTGGTGAAATACTAAGCAGATGACCACTTCCTGGCCATTTCTAGCACAATGCTCTATAAATGGTATGTCTATGATCCCTTGTTCATTGTCCACTGATCTGAAGACTGCTACAGAAATGGAATGAAAGCATTGAAAGGCTGCAGAATATGACTGACTAGAAGTTTGTCAAATAGATGGAAGTAGAAATTCAGTTGAAATGAGGCCTACTATTCTAGAGTGAAGAATTGGTTTTTAAATAATTAAATAAATTAAATAATTTAAATAAATTTTAAATAATTTTTAAAGAATTGGTTTTAAAATAATTACAGTTGTGTCCAAGTCACTATATAAAACCATGATATGGAATTCTAGTGCCATTATCTACTTCATTTTTTCAGATATTCAATTAATCAGTATGTCCAAGGAAAATTGCAAACATTTTGCCGTATTATAAGCAGGAATTGTCAGTAAGAATCAAATGGGAAATGAATCTTTTAGTAAAGTTTTTAACTATCCTTAGTACTTAGACTAAAAAGTATCATTTGTTCCATGAGGTCAAAAGATGGTAATACATTTTCAATCAGTTTTAAAAATGTTCCGAAGGTCAAAAGAAACTCTGATTGATCAATTGATGTATCTATCTATCTTTTTAAACCTGGTTCACTATTTAAACTTGGAAATCTTTTCTCGGACAGGTGCAAATAAATCTAAAACTGACTATTGGAAAGAGAGGAATAAGTTTCAGAGAGGAAAAAGGAAAATTCTTTTTGACTTCTTTTTGACTTAAAAATGTTTTGATGTATTATATTTTACATCACCATAGTTTCCCCTAGTATTTTTCCTTTCCCTGTCCCAGAGAGACATTCTATATAACAAACAATATTTTAAAGAAAAAACAGAGGAAACATTAATATAACTGAGCAACATCTCAAAAAATCTGGAGATGTATAAAACTTTTAGATCTTCAACTTCCGCAAAGGGACAAAGTGAGAGTGTCTTCTCATATCTCTTCTTTCAAGTCATGCTTTGTTGTTTATGCTTCTGAAAATCCATATAGGATTTAAAAAAAAAAACAATTCTTCCTATTTATAACATTGTATATATTGTTTTCTTAGCTTTGCTTACTTCACTCTGCATTAGGTCAAATAGCTATATTTTTTTCATATTTCTCTGTATTCATCACATTCATCATTTCTTATAGCACAGTAGTATTCTATTACAGATTTCTTACTTAGCCTTAATCGCTAAATGGATATTACCTCAGTCAAAATGAGGCCTCTTAAAGATCTTAGATTAAAAAAAGGCCAAGGTGTTCTATTGTCGCCAGATCCATCTCCAGTGATCCTGATCTATATCTCACCACTGGGCCCAGATCATTCTGAAGGAGAAAATGAGGCTAGTGACTTTGGACAGTCCTCCCTCACCTAAATCCAGTTCATTTGCATGTCATGGCATCACCTTCCTGACATCATGGTCCTCTTTAAGAATGAAGGACAAACAACAATCCATTACATTAGTGTACCATAAAACATTACTCAATTGAAGGGCAGCTACTTTGCTTCCTTTTCTTTGATATAACAAAAAGTACTGTTATAATTATTTTGGTATATGTTAGGACTATCTTCTTACCAATGGTCTTCTTGCAATAAAGTCTAGTAATGTAATATCTGTGTCAAAGTGTACATACATTTAAGTCATTTATTTGCATAATTCCAATTACTTTCCAAAATGTTTGTACTGATTCACAACTCTACCAATAATATATTACTGTGCCTATATTTCCACAATTCCTTCAACATTAAGTGATCTGATGGAACCTCAGGGTTGCTTTGATGTGCATTTCTCTTATTAGTAATTAGAAGTATTCTTGTATGTGGTTGGTAACAGTGTGCATTTTTCTTTTGAGAACTATATATCAGGGCAGCTAGGTAGTGCAGGGAATAAAGCACACGCCCTGGAGACAGGAGGACCTGAGTTTAAATTCGACCTCAGACAGCTGACACACTAGCTGTGTGACCTTGGACAAGTCACTTAACCCCAATTGCCTTGCTTTTCCCACCTCAAAAAAAGAGAACTATTTACATACTGGGAAAGTTCTGTTATTTATAGTGCTCTCTCTCTCTCTCTCTCTCTCTCTCTCTCTCTCTCTCTCTCTCTCTCTTATCTTGAATACCAAATTGCTATAAGAGAAATTTGAATCAAAGATTTTTTTCCAATTTGACAGCTTCTTTTCTTGTCCTAAGTGCACTAATTTTGTTTATGAAGAAGATTTTCAGTTTTTCAGTTTCATGTGATGTTATATTTTGTAATTGCTACTATCCTTTGTTTAGTTAAGAGTACATTTTCTACCCATAGCTGGAAAAATTTTATTATAAATCCTATTTCTACTTTTTAATGTTATGATCTTTAATATTAAGGTTACATGTTCAGTTAGAAAGTATTATGGAATATGTTATAAGGTATGGAAGTAAGCCCAATTTTTGTCAGATTGCTTTCTAATTTTCTCAGAAGTGTTTTTTTATCAAATAGGTACCTCATACCTAATTTATTCTTTTAGTTTTTAATATTTTATTTTTTCCAATTACACATAAAAACAACTTTTAACCCTTTTTAAAATTTTGAGTTTCAAATTCCCTCCTTCCTCCTATTACCTCAATGAGAAGGCCAACAATTTGTTATAGATTATATGTAAAACATTTCCATAATAGTCATGTTGTGAAAGAAAACAGATATTTTAAAAAAACAGTGAAAAATAAAGGGAAATTAAAAAAAAACGGTTTGCTTTGCATTCAGACTCCATCAGTTCTTTCACTGGAAGTGGATGTTATTTTTCATCATAAGTCCTTCAGTATTGTCTTGGATCATTGTATTGCTGAGAATAGTTAAGTTATTTATAGTTGGTCATCATCTAATACTGCTATTACTATGTACAATGTTCTCCTGGTTGAGGTCATTTCACTTTACACTTCATGTAAGACTTTCCAGAATTTTTTGAGAGTATAATGCTCACTATTTCTTAACCACATACCATAGGTTGTTCAGCCATTCCTTAGTTGATGAGAACACTATTAATTATGAATTCTTTGCCACCATAAAGAGTCATGCTTAATATTTTTGAACATATATGGCTTTTTCCTTTTAAAATCTCTTTATGATACAGAACAAATAATGGTATTGCTAATTCAAAGGGCATACAAGCTTTTGCAGCCCTTTGTATAGAGTTACAAATCCTTCTGGCTCTGGATATAGCAGTTTTGACTTCATTATCTTCTGAGTTTGTGTTTTGAACTTAAAGTCACCAGAGTAACTTTCCATTGTCAAGCTCATTTTTGTTACTGTTTTCTCATTTCCTCAACCTATTTTTTGATTTTCAACTTTATGTTATAGTTTGCTGTGCTTCCAGGGAAGAGGGGACACTATACCAAGCTTCAGACTTTTTGTTTATCTGTTTTCAGAGCTAGTTCTGGGGGTCTGTAAGTTTTTAGTTCTTCTAAGTGGTGGGATCTAGAGGTTTGGTCACTTCTCTCCCAACCTGTGCTCTAGTCTCCAATTTGAACACAAGCACTCTTTTCCACTATGGAATTCTGACCAGCATCTGGGTTCCCCTGATGCTGCAAGCTGTGATGCACTAGTGTTCCTCCTTATCCTGGGACTGCAAACCTCATTAGTATATGGACAATGCAACAGAATCCTGCACCTAATGCCAGCAAAGGGACCATTGTAATCTCCATCTGACCAGTTGTCTGACCCCTTACTCTATGTGGGCTGAGCTCCAGAATCCAGTGTTGCTGATTCTGCTGCCCCCATGACCAACTACTGACTTACTAATGTATGGATTACAGGTGTCTTGGTAGTGGGGTTGCCTACTTTGGACTGGGTTTGTACTCAGCCCTTTGTGACAGACCTTCCTGAATGACCTTCTAAGACTCAGGGGTGGGGAACCTAGAGCCTCATGATCACATGTGGCTCTCTAGGTCCTCAAGTGTGGCCCTTTGTCTTTGTGAAGCTTCAATTCAGTCTGAAGGGCCACACTTGAGGACCCAGAGGAACACATGTGGCCTTGAGACCACAGGTTCCCCATCTCTGTAAGATGTCTCGGGTTGAAAAATTGTTTCACTCCATTCTTTTGTGGGTTTTCCCACTCCATAATTCATTTGGAGGCATTTGCTTTGTAGGCTTTTTAAAAAAATATAAATGAAAGTCATATTTTGACAAAACTTTTCCGAATCTATTGATATAATAATCATATAACTTTGGATGTTAAAAATAATATTATGTTACACTTTTAATGTTATTTTGATATGCAACATTATTGGTATTGTGTAAAATAATATTATATTGTTTTCCTAATTTTAAACCATTATTGCACCTTTGCCACAAATTCAACTTGGTCGTGATGAATGACTTCTTGGATAAATAGTAGATGGCGAGGATTTCATTTAATTAAAATAAATCATTGTTTTTTAAATTACCAGGTCGAAGGGTCTCCTTTTTGTTTATCTTTCTTTGGTTTGGGTATTATAACTATATTTTTCTTATAAAATGAAGGTGGTAGTATGTTTTCTTTTCAGTTTTTGATAATAATTTGTGAAGAATAGGTACAATTTTTCCTTTAAATATTTGAATCATCCTATTAATCCATCAGGACTAGAAGAATTTCCCCCCTTTTCCTTTAGTAGTTCATTTACAACTTGTTCTATATTTTTTTCTGAGATTGGGTTACTTAAAATCTCTATTTGTCTTCCTATTCATATGTTTATTATAGAAGGGGATCCTTGATTCCTTTTGTGTTCTCAGTTCCATTAGCATGTGACTGTATAATAGGCTCTGATTATTCTTTTTATTTCTTCTAGTTTTGCTGTGATTTCACTTCAATCATTTGCTCTTTTATTTGATTTTCTGCCCTCTTTAATTAGATTGCTAAACATTTATCCATTTTCTTGATCTTTTCATAGAATCAATTTTTAGTTTTATTTATCATTTCTATACTTGTTTTTCTTTCTTCCTTTTTGGTTTCCAGTTTGTTTATTTCCCTCATGTTTATTTTAGGTCTGCTTATTTGTAGATTTTCTAGTTCTGTGCATGTTATATAACATCATTGAAGGTGAAGTATGTTTTATTTTTATCTTTGTATTCCTAGAACTTTGCATAGTTCCTGGTACACAGTATTCACTTAATAAATGTCCCTTATTGAAAAGAGTCAGCATTGGGTTTGATTAATCAGTATTAGGAAACTCTTGAGTTGTCAGGAGGAAATAGGGAAATATAATTCATGCTTACAATCCAAAACTAAGGCCAGAGAAAAAGACCACACACTTTAAATATTGGGCTGGCAGCTTTTTCTTTCATATGTCTCCAAGCTTGCCAGTAGCCTCAAGTATGTGACATTTGTTCTTTTCCTTTATTTTCCCTTATACTGTATAATTAATGTAGTCTAATAATGTAGGAGTCTCATAAGTGGAAGGTGGTCACTGGCTTGGAAGTCAGGCGAACCAATATCTGAGGACAGGTTGCAAATCATAATTTCTAAAGTGGCACGTAAAAAAAATTAACATGCAATAGACAGGATTAGCTATTGATGGAAACCTGTCATACAGATACCATGATTTGGATCTATTTAGCTTGCTAACCAGAGAGAATTAATACTGTTTCCTGGTCACCCATATAAGGGATAATTTGGATGTAATTGATAACATTGAGATATTTCCTCTATTTCGTCAGGAATCAGCCAACTTAAAACATAATAAGAAAACAAGTTGTAGTCATGGAAATTATGAAATGTCATAAGGCAGGTGTTGTAGAGACCACCAAAAGTAGAATAATTACTTAGTGGTCAGGAAGTCAATCTGAATTAGTAAGTAAAGTTTGGGATTTGTGGGTGGGAAGTCAAAGGTTTTAATCCCACCTCATATGCTAGTTGTATATCCCTGAGAAAGTAATTTGATGTTCTTGAGTCTTAATTTCCTCTGTAAAATGCTCACAGGGTTATAGCACTAACCAAATACCACGCCATGTAATGCTCTTCACTAACCTTTAATAACTATTGGAAGGAATGAATGAAAAAGCACTCATCAAGTGTTCACTGTGTATAAAACATATACTGGACCTTCTCCAGTTACTCTGAGCATTTGTTATGAAACTTTAAAATCATCTCAGTTTTTTTAGGAAGGTGGGGCAACCCATCCTTGAGCTATAATTCAATCTATCTACTAAGTTAGAGGAATATTGCAATCTGTCAGTGGATGGAGAAGCCACGTGGATGAAATATTAGATAAAGTACTGAACAGCATGTATTGTTTTCTTTGCTGGTATAAAAGGTTTGCCTAGGAGATTAAGTCAGAACTTTGCTTGGTTATAAATGAATTGAATCAAAATAAAACAATTTGGAAGTTCATAAGGGATATATATATACACACATATATATGTTTTCCTTTGGTACATTTATCTATGTAAGGACATATTTGATTAAATAACTGAGATTTAGAATCATAGCTCCTCTCTCATCTCACTCAAGTATAAGATAAATACTGGTAAATTCTTACTCTTCCACTAAATTTTTAGAGAAGACTCAATGGAAACAAGATCTCTGTCTTCAGGTACTTGAAGGGTTGTGATGTTAAAGTTAGATAAGAGGATGAGGTCTATTCTGTTTGAATCCTGAGTACAGAACCAAATACAACAGGAAGATTTGTGGAACATCAAATTGATTTTTTATTTTTTTCAGGAAAAATAAGTTCTAACCATTAGAACTATTCCCTAAGTAGAATGGGCTGCTTCAAGAGGTGATGGGTCCATGATAACTGGAGGCCTTCTAGGATCATAATTTCTCTGACATCTAAATTTCTAATCTAAATTTCTGCAATTTTGAAAACTATCATCATTATTTACTCATTATTTACCAGCATCATCACCTACTACCTTTTTTCTTTCTAGTCACAAAAGAAGTAACCCTGTTAAGTCTAATATAACTATAGACTTGTTTGTATTTCCTTTCCCTCCAAAAAACATGCTCTCTCTCTCTTTCCCCCCTTGCTCTCTCTCTGAATATATATATGCATATATGCATACACACAGTACGCAAAGACTAGAGGAAAGATGGCAAGATGTGAACAATGATACCACAAATCAGGTAGATGTAGAACTGGCTTCATGTTCACACTTAAAGTGTGATCATAGTTCAATAGCAATGATAACATATTGGAAGGAAGTTTCTGGTAGATAGCCACAGAGATTTATACTCATCCTTTACTATTTACCATTCTCTCAATCAGGGGCAGAATGAATAAAGAGAAATTATTTGAAAAAAGAAGCTCTGGTATCAACTCACACTTCTGACACATGCTGTCTATATAACACTGGTCTGTACAACACTTAAGCCCTCAGTTCTTTAGCCTGCTCTCTAAAACTATAAGTTGCAGAAATATTGCTATTGGTTACTATTGATATTGATCTTGTGAGGGAGGGAATTTCTTCTTTGGCAATTCATTATGCTGTTGAAATAACAAGTCTTTTTTTTTCCTATCCCTATTAATAGCTAAGATAAAGTTATAATTGGTATTGCTTATCAAGTTTTCAGATTTTCTTATTATGGTCATGACCCTGGTCCAAGTTTCTCAGCCTCTCAGTGCTCCCAGGGAACACTTTAAAGCTGTAAACTGCAGATTAGGTGCCAATCTACTTTAGTAGAAGGGGTTTCTTCGTTGGAAGTTCCCTATTCCAAATAGTGCATCTGCTAATAATTAAAAAAAAACAAAACACAGATGACACAAAGCTAGCAGTAAGAACCAATACAATGAATGACAGACTCATTAAACAAATATTTTGATAGGCCATGGCACTGAGCTGAATTTAATTAGATGAAATCTAACAGGGATAAATATAAAATCTTCCACTTAGCCAAAAAAAAAAAAATCAAGTCCACAAACCCAAGATAGAGAACATGTTGTTGTTATGGGAATGGGAATCTGAAGATCTTCTCTGCCCCTAGGCCCTTTGATAGGCTTAAGTGACTCTGAAATCCTTCCTGAATTTGAAAATATACTCTGCCCTCTACTAGGCTGAATGTGGTCCCATGGAACCTGTGGTAGGGGGCTTGTCTTTCAGGAAGGCCCACACCTTGTTGCTTTGTGATTGGGCAGTGGGTCAAGGGGGTTGTGATATTCTCTGAGCCAGGAGAAGGCTATATATACCCCGATGTGAGATTTTGCTTTGAGGCTCACTTTGAGAAGAGTTGTGTGATTTGGCCAGATAAGACTCTGGGCAGCTGTTGAGCCCCTGGCTTTGAAAACTCAGATGATGGTGCTTCCCTCTCTCATAACTGACTAGGTATGGATGTAATGGTCAGATAGTTGGAAGCCTGTCTAATGATGTTTCTCTGTATTTGTTGTCTGCTTGTAACTTGGTTGTATTCTTTGAAGTTTGGGGTGCTGACCTTTTCCCCCTGAACTAGGTAAATAACATATGTTTGATTAAAGCAAGATTGTTAACCCATTTTGAGTTGCTTTCCTTTAGAAAAGCAGATCTAAGAACCTGTGTTGGCAGCCACCCTGGTTATGCTAGGGTGCTTGCTGCTACAGTTGCTAGCTACACAGTAGTAGTTCAGAAACAAAACTAATGACTTTAGTTGTTTGTGCCTACAATATAATCAGCCCCTAATAAATGTTTTTGACTGACTGACTGTGAGCTTGGTAGAGTCAACAGTGTGACATGGAAGCCAAGAAAGTTAATTGAAATCTTAGATTAACAATGTGAATGTCGAAAAGTGCAATAGTTTGTCTAGGAAGGTAGTAGGTTTGAATGACCACTTGATCTATTGTAGAGAAGATTCTTGTTCAGAGGTAGTTTGTACCAAATGGCCAAAAAGTCCCCTTACAATTTTGAGATTTGGTTATTCTGCAATTTCTTCTCAGTTGCTTCTAGTTAATCAATATACATTTTTAAAGGCCTTCTATATGCCAGACACTGAGCTAAGTGTTGGAGGTACAAAGAAAGGAAAAAGACAGCTTCTGACCTCAAAGGAACTCATAATCTATTGGGGGAGGGGACAAACAACTATGTCATAACAATCTATATATACAGGACAAATGAGAAATAATCAGCAAAGGGAAGGTCCTAGAATTTAGTAATTTGGAGAGGCTTCCAGTAGTAGTATGTAGGATTTTAGCTGGGACCTAAAGGAAATAAAGGGGGGCAGAGATAAAGAGGGAAAGAGTTCTATACATAGGAGACAGCTAATGAAATTTCTTGAGTCAGCAGGTGTAGAATTTTGTTTGAGAAACAGCAGTGAGGTCAGTGTCATTGGATGAAAGAGTATGTTGGGGAGTGTAGAAAGGCTGGAAAGGACGTGGAGTGGTAGGATATGAAGGGCTTTTAAAGCCAAACACAGGATTTTGTATTTGAACCTAGACTGATATTGACCCACTGAACCTTTTTGAAAAGAAGGGAATGACAGGGTTGAATTTGGACTTTAGAAACATCACTGGCTTCTGAACAGAGAAAAGACTTGAGACAGTCAGACCACCCAGTAGTCTATTGCAGGAAAACAGGATGGTCCTTTACCAAGGAGGTGGCAGTATCTTAAGAAAGAAGGGTACATATTTGAAAGACGTTATAATGCTGAACTTAACAATCTGGGACAACAGATTAGATATTGGGGGGAGAGAGATGGTAAGGAGTTAAGAATGATAATTAGGTTATGAGCCTGGGAGACTGGGAAGATCATAGTACCCTTGATAGTAAAAGGGAAGATAGGGAGGGGGTAGGATTAGGGTGAAAATATAATGATTTCAGTTTTAGAAATGTTGAGTTTAAGATGGCTATGGGATATCCTTTTTGAGATGGCTAAGAGACAGTTGGAGATGTGAGACTGGCAGCAGAGAAATTAAGGCCAGATAAATAGATTTGAGAATCTATAGTTTAGAGATGATAATTGAATCCATGGGAGCTGTGACTGGAATTTTCTCCATCCTTTCCATTTGTTGAACTATTACTCATCCTTTATATCCTAGGTTAAAGGCTACTTCTTTTCTGGAGACTTTGCTGGTCACCTCTGTAAATAACAAACCCCCCCTCTTTAACATTTGCTTTTGAAACTTGACGACACTTAACAGTATATTACTGTATATAATAGGAATTTGAGTATGGGTGCTATAAGTACTGTGATAGCAAAGTTACCTTGCTACTTTTCAAAAAAATTTTTATACACTACTCCTTTTCACATCCCATGCAATCCAGGGCATACTGAGCTAACATAATAAACCAAATCAATTTTATACTATCCTCTAACTCTTGCCATCTTAATCAAGCAACCATGCTAAATCTCAAACCTTGAATTATTCCCACCATCTATATCATTCACTCCTATTCACATGGTATTGAATAGACCTAAAGGAAATCACTATAACATATTGATTGACTCTGCTACAAATGTAGGTTTTAATTTCAACTGGGTCCTCACCTCAACAAGGCAACCATTTTACTCTTTCCTAATTAATTCACTATCCTGTTTTCCTTAGCAATAGATTTAGACTTTCTTTTCTCTCCTTAAGCCTTGTATGGCATGCCTTCCACTTCCACTCCCCATCCCTTTCAGCTGAGGATTGTGCCACATACTTGACTGAAAAAAAAATGACACTATTTGCCATCTGCCCTCCTCCACATGCCACACCACTTGGCCATACTTCTCCATATCCTTCTCTCCTTTCTCAGATGAAGACATGGCCTTTCTCCTTGTAAAGACTCTACATGAACTCATGATCTCATCAACTCTTATCTTCTCCAGCTGATTTCTTTTCCTCCAATTCTCACTCCCTCATCACCAACTCCTCCCTACAAACTAGCCCTTTCCATGATACCAACACACTAATATTCCAGTATGTTGTCAAACCTTATCCTTTCTATCCACACAGCATCTCTTACATATATCCCCTTTTCTCCACTAATATAATCACTCAAATTCAGACACTCATCTTACTCTTAGACTACAGCAATAATCTTCGAATTGATCACCTTGCCTCGGGTCTCTATGCACTGCAATCCATCTCATTCAGAAAAATCAGTGATTTTTTCTAAAGTGTAGATTTGCCCATGATTATTCTCTAATCAACAAACTCCAACTTCCAGGATTAAAAAAAAGTTCTATCTTGTTTTTTCAGTCTTCTTACACTTTACTTCCCTCCACCAATTCTTTCTTATAGTTGCATTAGCCTGTTTGCTATATCATGCACAGGAAATACTCCTCCTTTCTTCAAGCCCTCATATTGACTTTCTTCCATTCCTGGAATACTCTTTCTCCTTACCTTTGCTTCCTAACTTGTATAAATTCCTTCAAAATTCATTTCAATTCCCATCTTCTGAAAGAAAACTTTTTCCCATCTTCTAGCTTCTAGTACCTTCCCCTATGAGGTCACCTTCCATTTACTTTCCTTTTCTCTTTCTCCCTTCCTATCATTAACCTGCATCTTTTCCCCTTCCTCTCCCACTCAAATCCATATCTATCTATCTCACCAATTTTGTTTTCTAATTTGTTTTACATTTTTTGTCTTCTATTAGAATGTGATCTCTTTGAGGACAGGATTCGCTTTTGCATTTCTTCATAGAGTTAGTGCTTAATTAAAAGCTTGTTTACTTTCTGGTTCAAGGATAATTTTCTACCTGAAGTCCTTGTTGATCCCCTCTGGCTGTTACTTCACCTCCTCCTTAAATTTCCTTGTATTTTATATGTTTGTATATGTCCATGCTGTCTTTCTCATAAGAACCCAAGGTTGAAGGCAGAGACTGTATAACTTTTGTCATTGCATTCCCAATGATCAGAATATTCATTGACTATCATGTAGTGGGTGTGTAATAAGTGGCTATTGGTTATGGAAACTCTTCTAGTTTCTAACAGGGTGATCTTTAATTATTATTGAATTGTATTTAAAATAATTATCTAGTTCACTTCTGACAAGTAATGACTGTGTATCTTAATGCTCTAGCCCACTGTTTAAATCTATAAGTTGCAGAGAAGGTGATGACTTATATTGGCAAACAGATTTTCCACACTGAGCACTTCTTTATGCCAGCAAAATCTCAAGTCTGGTCCCTATACCTATCTTGAATAAAGCCAAACTTTGCTACTCCAAGCTAATCTCTGGAATGTCAGCTGTCAGTAGCTAAAGATGCTATTTGTTTATGGAACAAAAGATTCTTATGCAGTGTAATTTTATTCTCTCAATTTCAGTGAAATAATTCCATATCTTCTCTTTATGATTACACTGAACACATACAGGCAAGGGTCTGAATAATGTTCTTTTAAAAAGAATCATTGAACTCAGGTTTTATTTTGTTTTGTTTTGTTTTTTAGAAACAAATTCCAAAGAATTCCCAGTATTAGTATGCCACCTCGTTAAGATTTTTTTTTTACTTTAACAAACAACTTCTCGCAAGGTTAACACAAAATGGGTTCAATCATTTAGAGGTTTGGGGGGACTGGGTTTGTCATTTAATTTGTTGTGGGAAACTTCCAACAGAAAAACAATGTACTCTACCAATGCAGAACAACTAGCACTCTGCAACTCACAATATAAGACTTTAGCTTGAGACCCAGAGAGGGTCAGTGTTGTGAATGACCAGGGTGGATCAAAGGCAGAGTTTGAATACAGCTCTTGCTGACTCAGAGGCAGGTTTTTAATCAATGACATTCTGCTCCATCTGTTCATCCAGGCTACCTTCCTGTTTAGGGGTATAGATAGGGGAATGAAGATTGCAAGGAATAAGTTTCAGAAAAGTGTAGAGCAAAATGACAAAGTTCCTTCCTTATTTTTTTAATTTTTTTCCCCCTAGAAATGTTTCTCTATCTCAATTTACTACACTGCTTTGCTTAGCAAATGGTATTCTATTTATCACAATACTCCAAAATCTTTCACATCTCCAAAACAGAGGCCCCCTTCATATGATGAACCATAAAATAAAATAATCTGGAAACTTAGATAAATCAAGTTACAACAGATATAGAGATATTGAGAATATTATCTGTAAATAACCAATTAGAGGAGTGATTAATATAATAAAATAATAACCAGCATTTATATAGCACCTTAAAGTTTGCAAAGTATACTACAAATGCATTACTTGCTCTTCACATTATCCTTGAGAGACAGTGCTATTATTATCTCCGTTTTTAAGTATGAGGAAATTGAGATAAATTGAAATTAAGTGACAGTAATTATCTGAGGTAGGATTTGGACACAGATATTCAAGGATCCAAGTCCAGAGTTCTATCCAGTATTCTGTCTCTAAATAATTACCTACTTAATATTAATCATTATCATATAGTTAGATTCCTATAGAGTATTCTGAAATTGTTTTGTGTCTTATTCTTTTGATCACATCACAATGAGTAAATCATAGTTCTAAAGAGATTATAGAGCCAGTAGCATTTTCTAGAAGGAAAATTTTTTTGAAACATCTGATACCCACCAACAAATAATGAAATGAATGGCTTTTATTGGCTATTATTATTTGCAGAATAGGAATACTACACTCAAGAAATCTTTTCTAATTGATCTCCCCATGGTTTTCTTGGTGTTTAAGGATGATTTAATTCAAGCAGTTTAGGTGGTGCTTCCATGTGTGTTTTCTGAGAAAGAAAAAAAAAAAGTAAAGACGATGTCCAAATCTGATTAGCTTTCTAGGCTGATTTTTTAAAGTTTTAGTTCCCTTCTATTTTTATGGATAAAGGGCATTTTCAATTCATTAACAGTTCATCACAAAGAGCATACTTTTCTCTGGCCAATTCAGAAAGAAAAACCTTGCTACTGAATTTTGGATTACATGAATAATCACCTGAATTTGTTGAGGTTATTTCATACATTTTTTATTTTTATTTTTGCTAATATTGACCTGTATTGTTGAACAACTATTTGTTCTATATATCTTCTGGGTGTTGTCTTTTCAAGTTATCAGGGTGTACTTTTTTTTTTACCTGAAACTTCTTTTTTTTTCAAATGCTTTATTAACTTCTGATTTACATCATTCATTTCCACCAGATTTTGAGTTACAAATTTTCTCCCCGTTTTTCCCCTCCCTGACACCCCATAATAGCAGTCCCACAGGATATCCCCTCCTCCAATCTACTCTCTCCCATATCTTCTCCCATACCCCCTTTGACTTTTCCAGTAGGACTTGGTGGATCTCTATACCTCATTGCCTGTATATCTTATTTCCCAATTACATGTAAAATAGTATTAATAATAGTACATATATATATATATATATATATATATATATTTGATTTTAAGACTTTGAATCCCAGATTCATTCCCTTCCTCCCTTGTCACCCACCCTTACTGGGTATTGTCTTCCCCTCCCTTCCTCCCTCACCTTCCCTTGATTTTAGTTTATATTATTCAAATGCTTTTCTTTTTACTCTGGATGCTTAAGGTGAAATAATGCCCTCTACAGAGATGGGTTTGGTTATCATGTAGCAATTTTGTTGGACCACAATCATTCAAAGGCTGGATGTACTTCCATGTGGCATTAGGTGGTGATTATTGTTCTGTAGTTAAAAACATCAATCATATTTTAAATTAGCAATTTATTGTTAGAGAAAAATGTAGCTTCTTCCAGCTATGAAATAACCATGAAAACATCTCTCATATGTTTTCTTCCTCCTAATTCATTTTATATTTTATTTTTAATATGTCTGTCAACCCACAACATTTATTGCTAGCTTTTTTTAAAAAAAGAAACTGGAAAAATCTTAAATTAATATTTTTTTCTTTGTGGTTAAAAATATTCCAGTGTCTTTTTGTGCTGCCCAGTCTCTCTCTCTCTCTCTCTCTCTCTCTCTCTCTCTCTCTCTCTCTCTCTCTCTCTCTCTCTTTCCCCCCTCTCTCTAGTTTAAAATATCAAGATTCCAACCATTCCTTTCAGAAATATATATAATGATTTGACTAACTCAACTTAATTAAAATATAGATGAAATTATATTAAATTTAGTTTTGTAAACTACTGCTGCAAATCACTAATAAGGGAAATCAATACAGCTTTGATGTTTTACCTCACCCCCAAAATTGGCAAAAATGACAAAATATGGGAATGTTCAATGTAGGCAAGATTATAAAAAGGCAGGCACACTAATGCACCATTGGTGGATCTTTGAATCCAAGTATTTTAAAAAGCAATTCAGAACTATGTTAAGAAAATGACTAAAATATTCATACCTTTTGAAAGGGGATAACATTGAAATCATACATCTAAAGGAGGTCAAAGATAGAAAAAAAGTTTCATATGCACCAAAACAGCTAAAGTCTCCCTTTTTGTAATCATAAAGAACTAGAAACAAAGAATATGTTCTTCTATTGGGAAATAGTTAAACAGACAGTCATAATTTCCATGACATTCTGGGAATGTAATAAAATATTCCCATTCTGTAAATAATGAGGAATACATGGGATAGAGTCAAATTGGAAGAGTAAAGGCAGAAATTTGCCTGAACTCTCTCAAATTCTGCTTCAAACAGTGTTAAAATAAAGCCACAAAAAGAATTGTGGACCAACAAAACAACAAAAGGATGGAGTAAAACAAATCTCTAGCCCAAAGCAACTTAGAATATTAGCAGCAAGAAAAGTCAGCAAATGCTACTAGTCTTTTTTCCACTAATTTATCTTAGATTTACTTCTACCTCCTCCCCCCAAAAAAGTTAAAAGTTTAAAAAAAATTGGCTGTAAAAATCTGAAAAAAAAAAAAACCAAATTAAAAGTACCTGATCATAGAAATTTACCATGGTGATAGGGAAGATCAAAACATAAATTCAGAAGAAAATGAAATCAAAGCAGCTACATACAAAGCCTCAAAGAAAAAAATGTAAATTAGTCTTAAGGCTCTGGAAATGTTCAAAATGAGTTTTACAAATCAAATAAGGCAGAAGGAAAACTGGGAAAGGAAATGAGACTGATGTAAGAGAATCATGCAAAAAGAGTTGATAACTTGGTAATGGAAGCATAGAGATGCACACACACACACACACACACACACAACTGAAAAAAAGCCTTAAAAACAAGAATAGGCCAAATGTTAAAAGAGGCACAAAAAATCCACTAAAGAGAAGAACCCCTTAAAAGCAGAATTAGCTAAATGAAAAAAAAAAGATGAACAAAATTACCCGAAGAAAAGAATTCCTTAAAAACATGAACTGAGGGCGGAGCCAAAATGGCGGAGTAGAAACAGCTCATCCAAGCCACTCTGCCCCCACATTCCCCCCCAATCGATGTAAACGGGGACTCTGAACAATTTCTGGAGCCCCAGCACCCACAGAATGACACAGAGAAGCTAAACTCCCTCTGAGGACAGCCCAGCAGCCCTGCAGGAAGGACCAGTGCAGTGGTCTGGGACCTGGCAGCGTGCAGCGCACAGAGCACAGGAGCCGAGCCGAGCCCAGGTCCACATGAGCTGAGGTTTTAGCCCCAGGGCGGCAGGGCCAGCAGCCAGCTGGAGGAACCCCAGAACACCAGGAGCTGTGGCGATTCCAGAACTACCAACATATACTTGCCTGGGACAAAGTAAGAGGTTAGTGTCCTATGGACTTTGGGACTGGTATTAGGGAATGTGTTGGCTCCCTCCCTTGGGGGCTAGAAGCCACTGAGGACAAACGCCATTTTGTAGTTTTCAGAGGCAGCTCCCGCTCCCAGCCTGCAAATTTGTAGGGAGATCCAGTGATCAGTCTTGGGGGGTAATTGCTCTTGCTTTAACCTCCCTGGATCTGGATTGTGATCTAGGGTGGAAGTCGTGGGTGGGTTTACAGCTTGCCAGAAACAGAAGTTGCCCCCCACAAGTTCGGGACGAAAATTCCTCTATCTGGCCTTAAAGCCATAGTGTGGCAACAAGCCCAAAAGTCAAGCAATTAAGTGGCAACATGCCAAGGCAAAGGAAACAGAAAAATGCAACCCTAGACTCCTATTTTGGGGGCATAGATCGGGAAAAGGACTTTGAGGTCAGAAGTCCTGCTCCAAAAGCTCCAGGGGAAAACATGAGCGGGTTGCAGGCCATAGAGGACTTTAAGAAGGACTTTAAAAAATCAAATAAGAGAAGTGGAGGAAAAATTGGAAAGAGAAATGAGAAGGATGCAGGAAAAGTATGAAATGAGGGTCAACAGCCTGACTGAGGAAAACAACACCTTAAAAAATAGACTAACTCAAATGGCAAAGGAGGCCCAAAAGGGCAATGAGGAGAAGAATGCCTTAAAAAGTCCAATTTGCCAGATGGAAAAAGAATCTCAAAAGTTCACTGAGGAGATTCATTCCTTCAGAGTGAGACTGGAGCAAATGGAAGCTAATGACTTTATGAGAAATCAAGATGCTGTTAAGCAGATCCAAACAAATGAAAGATTAGAAGGCAATGTGAAATATCTCATGGGAAAAACCACTGACCTGGAGAATAGATGCAGGAGAGACAATTTAAAAATTATTGGACTACCTGAAAGCCATGATCAAGAAAGAACCTAGAAATCACCCTTCAAGAAATTCTCAAGGAAAACTGCCCTGATGTTTTAGATCCAGAGGGCAAAATAGAGGTTGAAAGAATCCACAGATCACCTCCTGAAAAAGATCCCAAAAAGAAAACTCCCAGGAATATTATAGCCAGGTTCAGAATCCCCAGATCAAGGAGAAAATACTACAAGCAGCCAGGAAGAAACAATTTCAATATTGTGGAAACACAATCAGAATAGCCAGGACCTGGCAGCTTCTACACTGAGGGATCGAAGGGCATGGAATATGATATTCCAGAGGGCAAAAGAACTGGGAATGAACCCAAGGGTCACCTACCCAGCAAAACTGAGTATTTTGTTTCAGGGGAAAATATGGTCATTCAGTGGAATAGAGGACTTTCAAGCATTCTTGAGGAAAAAACCAGAATTGAATAGAAAATTTGACATCCAGACACAAGAAGGAAGAGATGCCTGAGAAGGTAATCAGGGAAAAGAAATCAAAAGGAACTTATCAAAGTTGAACTATTTACATTCCTATATGGAAAAGCAATAACTGTGACTGATGATATCTTTCTCACTATGAAAATAATGGAAGAAGGGGTGTGGTCATATGAATACATATGTGAATGTGTGTGTATATGGTTACAGTTATATATGGATAGAGGGCATAGGTTGAATTTGTTGGGAAGGGAGAATACTCAAGGGATGAAATTATGAGGTGAGAGAGGAAAGTGGCAAGAGGAGATGGGGAGAGACAGGGTAGTGTAAACTATCCCATGCAGAAGAAGCAAGGGGAAGTGGTTGCAAAAGACGGGGAGAATAAGGAAGGCTAAAAAGGCAAAACCACATTCACATTGAATTTGGTTCAGGGAGAAAATGACATACATACTAAATGGGATATCTCAACCTGCAGCAGGATAGGGGGAAGGGGGATGAGAGGAGGGATGATGGATGGGAGGGCATCCTTGGGGGGAGGGGAGGTTGGAAGTACCCACTATAGAAGAGGGACAGGATCATGTAGGGAATGGACCAGGTCGGGGGTGGGATGAGTGGGAGGGAATTATAAGCATCCTTGTACAATATATCTACTATGATAATGTTTTGCATAGCTAGACATGTACAACATATACTGAATTACTTATCTCCCAAGAGGGAATGGGTGACAAGGGAGGAAGGAAATGGATCTGAAATTTGAGGTCATAACATTAAATGTTTCAAATATAAAAAAAAAAACATGAACTGACCAAATGGAAAAGGACGTTGAAAAACATATTGAAAAAAAATAATTCCTTACAAATTAAAATTGGGAAAGTGAAAACTAATGACTACATGAGATATCAAGAAACTCTAAAACTAAATCAAAGGAATGAAAAAAAGTGAAATATCTCATTGGAAAAAACAACTGATCTGGAAAACCGATCAAGGATAGATAATTGAATAATTATTGGATTCCCAAAAATATATAATAAAAAAAATAGCGCAGACATTGTCTTTCAAGAAATAATCAAGTGTGACCAACAATGACAGACTGAATTCTTTTCAGCAATGTGGTGATATGTCAACCCTGAAAGACTCATGAAGGAGAGAAATGCAACATCCAGAGATATATCTAGAAAGAGCTGAGCTTGAATCCTGATGGAAGCAAACTAATTGATATTTTTCTTTTAATTGTTTGGTTTTATTTCTTCTTTACCATTTTTCATCCAACCTACTACAATACGCCTTTGTAATTGGACTAATGTCTAATATGAATGCATTTGCAGAATCTATACTGGACTATATGCTGTCGTGGGGGGTGGGGGGAGGGAGGTAAAGGAAATTTGAAAATCAAGGAACTATGGAATTGAATCTTTTTAACTGAAACTAAACTAATAAATTAATTTTAAAAAAGAAATAATTGATAAATCTGCCTTATCCCCTAGAAACAGAGATTAAAATAGAAATTGAAAGAATCTACTTATCACTTCCTGAAAGAGATCTCAAAATGAAAATTCCCAGGAATATTATAAACAAATTCCACAGTTCTCAGGTAAAGAAGAAAATATTTCAAGAAGTCAAAGAAACAATGGAAATACAGAGCCATGGTCACGGTAACACAAGATTTAGCAGCTTCTATGTTAAAGGAAAAGAGGGGTTAGAATATGACACCTGGATGGCAAAGAAGCTAGGATTACAACCAAGAATCCCTTACTCAGCAAAGCTGATTTTTTTTTGGGGGGGGGGGTGTGGATACTTAATGAAATAGAGGACTTTTAAGAAATCCTGTTGAAAAGACCAGAGATGAATAGGGAAATTAACTTTCAAATACAAGGCTCAAGGAAAGCATAAAAAAAAATAAACAGGAAAGAAAAAAATTCACAAGGGATCCCATAATTTAAACTGTTCACATTCCTACATTGGAAAGATAATACTTGTAACTCCTAAGAATTTTATCATTATTAGGGCAGTTATAAGGATTGTACATTGACAGAGGTCATAGGTGTGAGTAGACTATGATGGGAAAAATGCCCCTCCAAATAAAAATAAAATAAAAAGATAATAAAAAATACAATGGAATAAAGGGGAAAGGAAAGGTAGAATGGGGTAAATTATCTTAAGTAAAATAGTTGCAAAAGAGCTTTTACAGTAGAGTGGGAAATGGCATGGGGTAGAATAGTGGGCAATCCTTGAGGCAAACTCTCATTGAAATTGGCTTAGAAAAAGAATAATATATACACTCAATTGTTTATAGAAATCTATCTTATCCAAAAGGAAATAGGAGAGGAAGGGCATAAGAAAAGGGGGGAGGCTCATAGAAGACAGGGCAGATTAGGGGAGTTGGTGGGGAAGAAGCACAACTTTTGAGGAGAGACAAAGAAAGGAGAGAGAGAGTACAGGAAAAATTAGGGGGGAAAGCAGGACAGATGCAAATGCACAGTTAGCAATAATAACTGTGAATGCAAATGGGATGAACTCCCCCATAAAACAGAAGCAGATAGCAGAGTAGATTAAAAACCAGAATCCTACAATATTTTCTTTACAAGAAACACACTGTAAGCAGAGAGGTACACACAGAGTGAAGGTAAAGTGCTAGAGGAGAATTTATAATACTTTAGCAGAAGTGAAAAAAAAAAACAGGCGTACCAATAATGATCTTAGATAAAGCAAAAGACTATATATATATATATATATATATATATATATATATATATATATATATATATATAAAATGAAAATAGATAAGCAGGGAAACTACATTTTTCTAATAAAAAAGAGATAAAGAAATAATGTTAATACTAAGCATATATGCCCCAAATGGTATAGCATCCAATTTTTAAAAGGAAAAGTTAAATGAATCACAGGAGGATATATATATTAAATTATACTATTAAGAGGCCTCAAATTTCCCCTTTCAGAATTAGATAAATCTCAAACAGTCATTAAAGAAAGGAATAGAAATATAGAATAGTTAAACATGATAGACCCCTGCCATAAACTGAATGGGAATAGAAAGAAATATACCATTTTCTCAATAGTACTTGACACCTACACAAAATCTGTCCATGTACCTGGGCATAAAAATCCCACAACTAAACTCAGAAAAACCCATCCTTTTCCAATCATAATACAATAAAAATTGCATTCTACAAAGGACAATGGAAATATAGATTAAAATTAATTGGAAACTAAATAACCTAATGCTAAAGAATGAGGGGGTCAAAGAACAAATCCTAGAAATAAGCAATAATCTCATTAAAGAGAAGGATAATAAAGAGAATATATGTAGCATTTTTAATGATGTAGCCAAAATGGCACTTAGGGGGGAAATTCATATTTCTAAAAACTTACATCAATAAAATAAAGAAGAGCAGATCAACCCATGAAGCATCAATTAAAAGAAAACTAAAAAAAAGAACAAATTAAAAATCCCAAAGTTGAGATTATTAAAATTGAAAATAAGAAAACTATTCAACTCATAAAGAAAAATAGGAGGTGGTTATACAAACATAGACACACACAGGCATACTCACACACTCACACACACACAGAATTGGTTAATTATTTTTTTAAAATGAAAGAAGTAAGCCAAATTGACAGTATCAAAAATTTAAAAAGGATGAAATCATCACTAAATGAAGAGGAAATTAAAGCAATTATTTTTTTTAAACAAATGCTTTATTAAGTTCTATTTTAAATCATTCATTTCTGCCAGATTTTGAGTTACAATCATTTTCCCCCCATTATTCCCCTACCCAACCTCCCAGAATAGTAGTCCCACAAGATATCACTTCCTCCAATCTGCTCTCTCCCATACCTTCTCCCATACCCCCATCGACTTTTCCATTAGAGGAAGATGAATCTTTGTGTCCCAATGCCTGCACATCTTATCTCCCAATTATAGGCAAAAGAGTATTAATAATAGTATTTTTATATATATTTGAAACATTTAATGTTACGACCTTGAATTTCAGATCCATTTCCTTCCTCCCTTGTCACCCATTCCTTCTTGGGATATAAGTAATTCAGTATATGTTGTACATGTCTAGCTATGCAAAACATTATTATAGTAGACATATTGTACAAGGCTGCTTATAATTCCCTCCCACTCATCCCACCCCCCACCTGGTCCATTCCCTACATAATCCTGTCCCTCTTTATAGTGGGTACTTCCAACCTCCCCTCACCCCAAGGATGCCCTCCCATTAATCATCCCTCCTCTCATCCCCCTTCCCCCTATCCTGCTGCAGGTTGAGATATCCCATTTAGTATGTATGTCATTTTCTCCCTGAACCAAATTCAATGTGAATGTGGTTTTGCCTTTTTAGCCTTCCTTATTCTCCCCCTCCTTTGCAACCACTTCCCCTTGCTTCTTCTACATGGGATAGTTTACCTACCCTGTCTCTCCCCATCTCCTCTTGCCACTTTCCTCTCTCACCTCATAATTTCATCCCTTGAGTATTCTCCCTTCCCAACAAATTCAACCTATGCCCTCTATCCATATAACTGTAACCATACACACACACATTCACATATGTATTCATATGACCACACTCCCTTCTTCCATTATTTTCATAGTGAGAAAGATATCAGTCACAGTTATTGCTTTTCCATATAGGAATGTAAATAGTTCAACTTTGATAAGTTCCTTTCGATTTCTTTTCCCTGATTACTTTCTCAGGCATCTCTTCCTTCTTGTGTCTGGATGTCAAATTTTCTATTCAACTCTGGTGTTTTCCTCAAGAATGCTTGAAAGTCCTCTATTCCACTGAATGACCATATTTTCCCCTGAAACAAATTACTCAGTTTTGCTGGGTAGGTGACCCTTGGGTTCATTCCCAGTTCTTTTGCCCTCTGGAATATCATATTCCATGCCCTTCGATCCCTCAGTGTAGAAGCTGCCAGGTCCTGGGCTATTCTGATTGTGTTTCCACAATATTGAAATTGTTTCTTCCTGGCTGCTTGAAGTATTTTCTCCTTGATCTGGGGATTCTGGAACCTGGCTATAATATTCCTGGGAGTTTTCTTTTTGGGATCTTTTTCAGGAGGTGATCGGTGGATTCTTTCAACCTCTATTTTGCCCTCTGGATCTAAAACATCAGGGCAGTTTCCCTTGAGAATTTCTTGAAGGGTGATTTCTAGGTTCTTTCCTTGATCATGGCTTTCAGGTAGTCCAATAATTTTTAAATTGTCTCTCCTGCATCTATTCTCCAGGTCAGTGGTTTTTCCCATGAGATATTTCACATTGCCTTCTAATCTTTCGTTTGTTTGGATCTGCTTAACAGCATCTTGATTTCTCATAAAGTCACTAGCTTCCATTTGCTCCAGTCTAACTCTGAAGGAATGAATCTCCTCAGTGAACTTTTGAGATTTTTTCCATCTGGCAAATTCGACTTTTTAAGGCATTCTTCTCCTCATTGCCCTTTTGGGCCTCCTTTGCCATTTGAGTTAGTCTATTTTTAAGGTGTTGTTTTCCTCAATCAGGCTGTTGACCCTCATTTCATACTTTTCCTGCATCCTTCTCATTTCTCTTCCCAATTTTTCCTCCACTTCTCTTATTTGATTTTTAAAGCCCTTCTTAAGGTCCTCTATGGCCTGCAACCCGCTCATGTTTTCCCCTGGGGCTTTTGGAGCAGGACTTCTGACCTCACAGTCCTTTTCCCGCTCTATGACCCCAAAATAGGAGTCTAGGGTTGCATTTTTCTGTTTCCTTTGCCTTGGCATGTTGCCACTTAATTGCTTGACTTTGGGCTTGTTGCCACACTATGGCTTTAAGGCCAGATAGAGGAATTTTCGTCCCGAACGTGTGGGGGGCAACTTCCGTTTCTGGCAAGCTGTAAACCCACCCACAACCTCCACCCTAGATCACAATCCAGATCCAGGGAGGTTAAAGCAAGAGCGATTACCCCCCAAGACTGATCGCTGGATCTCCCCACGATTTGTAGGCTGGGAGCCAGAGATGCCTCTGAAAACTACAAAATGGCGTTTGTCCTCAGCAGCTTCTAGCCCCCAGGGGAGGGAGCTGACGCATTCCCCAAATACAGGTCCCAAAGTCCATAGGACACTAACCTCTTACTTTGTCCTAGGCATGTCTATGTTGATAATTTTGGAGTCGCCACAGCTCCTGGTGTTCTGGTGTTCCTCCAGCTGGCTGCTGGCCCTGCCTCCCTGGGGCTAAAACCTCGGCTCATGCGGACCTGTGCTCAGCTTGGCTACTGCGCTCTGCGCTCTGCTCGCTGCCGGCTCCCAGACGGCTGCGCTGGTCCTTCCTGCAGGGCTGCTGGGCTGTCCTCAGCGGGAGGTTAGCTTCTCTGTGTCGTTCTGTGGGTGCTGGAGCTCCAGAAGTTGTTCACAGTCCTTTTTTACATAGTCTGTGGGGAATCTGGGGGCAGAGAGGCTTGGAAGAGCTGTTTCTACTCTGCCATCTTGGCTCCGCCCCCGCAATTAAAGCAATTATTAAGACCCATTTTGTTCAATTATATTCAAATATCATGCAATCTAAGCAAAGTGGATGAAGAGTTATAAAAGCATAAATTGCCCAGTTAACAGAAGAGGAAATATAAGACTTCAATAACCCCATGTTAGAAAAAGAAATGGGATAAGCCATCATTGAACTCCTTAAGAAAAAATCCCTTGAGTCAGATGGATTCACGTTTATCAAACATTTAAAGAATAATTAATGCTAATATTATATGAAATATTTGGAAAAATCAGACAAAATTAATTTTACCAAATTTCTTTTATGAAACAAATAAGATATGTTATAGATATCTAAACCCAAAACAGAACAGAAACAAAACTAAAGAACAATTTCCCTAATGAATATTGATTAAAATGTTTTAAATAAAATACTAGCTAGAAGATTACAGCAATATATCACAAATATAATACATTATGACTAGGTGGAATTTATACCAGGAATACATGAATGGTTCAATATTAGGAAAACTCTCAACATAAGTGACCATATCAATAGCAAAACACAAAAAACAAAAAAACAAACAGAAAATAATCTCAGATGCAGAAAAAATATTAAAAAAAAAAAACAAACACCACTCTTTCCACTAGATAGCATAGGAGTAAATTGAACTTTCCTTAAAATGACAAGTTGTATCTATGGCATCAGCAAGCAAAATTTGTAAAGCTTTGATAAGCTAGAAATCTTCCCAATAATATAAGGGATTCAGCGGAGCAAAGATGGCGGAGTAGAAACAGCATTTCTGTGCTATGCCCCACACAAATTTCAAACAATGTGAAAGGGGACTCCGAACAAATTCTGGAGCCCCAGCACCCACAGAACAGCACAGAGAAGCCAACCTCCTGCTGAGGATAGCCCAGTAGCCCTGCATGGAGCGGCCAGCGCAGCGCTCTGAGAGCAGGCAGCACAGTGTGCTGGGAACCTACAGCGCAGCGCGCAGAGCCGAGCCCAGGTCCACGGTTTTAGCCCCAGAGCAGCTGGGCCAGCAGCCAGCTGGGGGGTCCACAGAACACCAGCAATTGTGGTGATTCCAGAATTATCAGCACAGATATGCCTAGGACAAAGTGAGAGGTTAGTGCCCTATGGACATTGGGACCAGTATTTGGGGAACGCGTGGCTTCCTCCCCTGGGGACGAAAAGCTGCTGAAGAAACAGCTGCACAGAAGCCATTTTGCAGCATCAGTAGTGGCTCTAGCTCCTGGTCTGTGAACTGTAGGGAGATCCAGCAATCAGTCTGGGGATTAATCGCTCTTGCTTTAAACTGCATGGATCTGGATTGTGGTTTGGGGGGAAAGTTTGGGGTGGGTATCCAACTTGCCAGAGTGGGTGGAGGCTTTACAGAGGCTACACAACTGGCAGAAGTTGTGAAGACCCCACATTTGGGCGGAAGCTCCCCTGTCTGGTGGCAGAGTCCTACTGTGGCAACAAGCCCAAAAATCAAGTAATTAAGTGGCAACATGCCTAGGCAACTGAAACAAAATAAACAGAAAAGTTCAACATTGGACTCCTATTTTAGGGGCAAAGAGGCTCAAAGCATGGAGGAGGACTGGGAGGTCAGAAGTACTATGAAATGACAGTCAACAGACTGACTGAGGAAAATAACACCTTAAAAAATAGACTAACTCAAATGGCAAAAGAGGCTCAGAAAGGCAATGAGGAGAAGAATGCCTTAAAAAGTCGAATTTGCCAGATGGAAAAAGAATCTCAAAAGCTCACTGAGGAGATTCATTCCTTCAGAGTTAGACTGGAGCAAATGGAAGCTAGTGACTTTATGAGAAATCAAGATACTATCAAACAGATCCAAACAAATGAAAGAATAGAAGGTAATGTGAAATATCTCTTGGGAAAAACCATTGACCTGGAAAATAGATCCAGGAGAGATAATTTAAAAATTATTGGTCTACCTGAAAGCCATGATCAAAGAAAGAATGTAGAAATCATCCTTAAAGAAATTCTCAAGGAAAATTGCCCTGATGTTTTAGATCCAGAGGGCAAAATAGAGGTTGAAAGAATCCACCAATCACCTCCTGAAAAAAGATCCCAAAAAGAAAACTCCTAGGAACATTATAGCCAGGCTCCAGAACTCCCAGATCAAGGAGAAAATACTACAAGCAGCCAGGAAGAAACAATTTCAATATTGTGGAAACAATCAGAATAGCCCAGGACCTGGCAACTTCTACACTGAGGGACCGAAGAGCATGGAATATGATATTCCAGAGGGCAAAAGAGCTGGGATTGAAGCCAAGGGTCACCTACCCAGCAAAACTGAGTATCTTGTTTCAGGGGAAAATATGGTCATTCAGTGGAATAGAGGACTTTCAAGCATTCTTGAGGAAAAACCCAGAGTTGAATAGAAAATCTGACATTCAGACACAAGAAGCAAGAGATACTTGATAAGGTAATCAAGGAAAAGAAATCAAAAGGAACTTATCAAAGTTGGACTATTTACATTCCTACATGGAAAAACAATAACTGGGTTTGATGAAACCTTTCTCATTATCAAAATAATTGAAGAAGGGTACATGGCATATATTCACAGGTATACATGGATAGAGGGCACAGGTTGAATTTGATGGGAAGGGATGATTCTTTTTTTTTTTGTGGAGGGCAATTGGGGTTGGGTGGCTTGCCCGGGGTTTCGTGGCTGGGTTTTTGTTTGTGTGTTGGGTGTCTGGGGCCGGATCCGAGCTCGGGTCCTTCTGGTTCCAGGGCCGGTGCTCTGCTCCCTGTGCCACCTAACCGCCCTAAGGAAGGGATGATTCTTAAGGGGTGAAGTCAAGAGGTGAGAGAGGAAAGTGGCAAGAGGAGATGGAGAGAGACAGGGTAGGGCAAACTATCTCATGTAGAAGAGGCAAGGGAAAGTAGTTGCAGAGGAGGGGAAGAACAGGAAGGCAAAAAGGCAAAAGCATATTCTCATTGAAGTTGGCTCAAGGAGAGAATCACATACATACTAAATGGAATATCTTACCCTCACTCACTCTCCTGAGTAGGGGAAAGGGAGATGAGAGGGGGAATGATGGAAGGGAGGGCATTCTGGGGGGAGGGGAGGTTGGAATTACCCACTATCAAAGAGGGACAGGATCAAAGTAGGGAATGGACCAGGTGGGAGGTGAGACAGGTGGGAGGGAAATATAAGCAGTCTTTTACAATATATCTACTATGGTAATGTTTTGCATAGATATACATGTACAACACATACTGAATTACTTATCTTCTCAGAGGGAGTTGGTGACAAGGGAGGAAGGGAATAGATCTGAAAATTGAAGTTTTAAAATTAAATGTTTCATGAGATTTCCAGGCATTGGGGCCCAGAGATTCACTTTGCCCTAATGGCAAAGTCGAAGGGGGTATGGGAGCAGATATGGGAGAGAGCAGATTGGATGAGGGGATATCTAGTGGGACTGTTATTCTGGGGTGGTAGGTAGGGAAAAATGGGGGAAGAATGTAACTCATAATCTGGTGGAAATGAATGATGTAAACCAGAAGTTAATAAAGCATTTGTTTAATTAAAAAAAATAATATAAGGGATGAAGCAGGAATGTCCATTACCACCACTATTATCCAAAAATGTATTAGAAATACTGGCTATAGCAATAAGACATGTAAAGGAAATAGAAAAAAATAGAATATTCAATAAGTAAACAAAACTATCACTTATGGAACATGACGTGACAGTATATTTGAAGAATTCTGGAGAATCTACTAAAAGACTATTTGAAACAATTAAAAACTTCACCAAAGTTGCAGGTAAAAATAAACCCACATAAAACACCAGCATTTCTATATGTTATCAATAAAGCCCAACAGCAAGAGATAGAAAGATCCATTTCATTTAAAATAACTGCAGATAATCTAAAATATTTGGGAATACACCTACCAGGACAAATCCTGGATCTCCATAAACACAATTACAAAACTCTTTTCACACAAATACATAGAGATTTAAATAATAAGAGAAATATTAATTACTCAGGAGTAGGCTGAGCCAATACAATAAAATAATAATTATACCCAAGTTGATTTACTTATTTGGTGCCATGCCAATCAATCTATCAATGAATTATTTTATAGAGCTATTAAAATGATAATAAAATTCATATGGAAGAAAAAATGTCAAGAATGTCAAGGGAATAAAGGTAAAAAAAATATGAAGGAACGTGACATAGCTGTACCAGATTTCAAACTATATTGCAAATTGGAAATCATGAAAACAATCTGGTACTGTCTATGAAATAGAACGGTGGCTCAGTGGAATAGATCAGCCATAACACAGTAGGAAATGACCATAGGAAATTCTGTTTGATAAACATGATGATCCAAGGTTTCGGTACAAGAACTCACATTTTCCCAAAAACTGCAGGGAAAACTGGAAAGCAGTTTGGCAGAAACTAGGTCTAGACCAATATTCACCCAGAATACCAATATAAGGTCAAAATGGGTATGTGATTTAGATACAAAGGATGATATAATAAGCAATTTAAGGGATCATGGAATAGTTTACCTGTTAGATCTATGGCTGAGGGGAAAAAAATTCCCAAACATGAGATAGAAAGCATTACAAGATGTAAAATGGATAATTTTAGTTGCATTAAATTAAAAAAGGTTTTGCTCAGACAAACCAATACGGTCAATATTAGAAGGAATTCAGAAAACTGGGGGAAAATTTACAGTAAGTTGCTCCGATAAAGTTACATTTCTCAGATGTATAGACGTCTGAATTAAATTTATAAGAATATAAATTATTCCCCAGTGGATAAATGGCCAAATGATATGAATGGGCAGTTTTAAGATAAAGCAATTAAAGCTGTCATGAAATGTAAAAATGCTCTGAATCACAATTGATTAGAGAAATGAAAATTGAAACAACTTTGGAGGTACCACCCCATACCTATCAAATTGACTAATATGAGAGAAAAGGAAAATGACAAATGTTTGAGGGGATGTGGGGAAATCAAGACAACTAAAACATTGTGGGAGTTGTGAACTGATCTAGCCATTCTGGAGAACAATTTGGAGCCATGCTAAAAAGGCTAAAATTCATGCATACCCTTTAATCTTGCAATAGCACTACTAGACTTGCATCCCAAAGAATTTTTTTTTGAACAAATGCTTTATTAACTTGTTTTACATCATTCATTTCCGCCAGATTTTGAGTTATAATCATTTTCCCCCCATTATTTCCCTACCCAACCTCCCTGAATAGCAGTCCCACAAGATATCGCTTCCTCCAATCTGCTCTCTCCCATACCCTCTCCCACACCACCATCGATTCTTCCATTAGAGGAAGATGAATCTTTGTGTCCCAATGCCTGCACATCTCATCTCCCAATTACAGGCAAAAGAGCATTAATAATAGTATTCATATATATATTTGAAACATTTAATGTTACAGCCTCGAATTTCAAATCCATTTCCTTCCTCCCCTGTCACCCATTCCCTCTTGGGAGATAAGCAATTCAGTATATATTGTACATGTCTAGCCATGGAAAACATTATCATGGTAGATATATTGTACAAGGCTGCTTATAATTCCCTCCCACTCATCCCACCCCCCACCTGGTCCATTCCCACATGATCCTGTCCCTCTTCTATAGTGGGTACTTCCAACCTGCCCTTACCCCAAGGATGCCCTCCCTTCCATCATCCCTCCTCTCATCCCCCTTCCCCCCATCCTGCTGCAGGTTGAGATATCCCATTTAGTATGTATGTCATTTTCTCCCTGAACCAAATTCAATGTGAATGTGGTTTTGCCTTTTTAGCCTTCCTTATTCTCCCCCTCCTTTGCACCCACTTCCCCTACATGAGATAGTTTACCCACCATGTCTCTCCCCATCTCCTCCTGCCAAACTCCTCTCTCACCTCACAACTTCATCCCTTGAGTATTCTCCCTTCCCAACAAATTCAACCCATGCCCTCCATCCATATATAACTGCAACCATATACACACACATTCACATATGTATTCATATGACCACACCCCCTTCTTCCATTATTTTCATAGTGAGAAAGATATCATCAGTCACAGATATTGCTTTTCCATATAGGAATGTAAATAGTTCAACTTTGATAAGTTCCTTTTGATTTCTTTTCCCTGATTACCTTCTCAGGCATCTCTTACTTCTTGTGTCTGGATGTCAAATTTTCTATTCAACTCTGGTTTTTTCCTCAAGAATGCTTGAAAGTCCTCTATTCCACTGAATGACCATATTTTCCCCTGAAACAAAATACTCAGTTTTGCTGGGTAGGTGACCCTTGGGTTCATTCCCAGTTCTTTTGCCCTCTGGAATATCATATTCCATGCCCTTCGATCCCTCAGTGTAGAAGCTGCCAGGTCCTGGGCTATTCTGATTGTGTTTCCACAATATTGAAATTGTTTCTTCCTGGCTGCTTGTAGTATTTTCTCCTTGATCTGGGGATTCTGGAACCTGGCTATAATATTCCTGGGAGTTTTCTTTTTGGGATATTTTTCAGGAGGTGATCAGTGGATTCTTTCAACCTCTATTTTGCCCTCTGGATCTAAAACATCAGGGCAGTTTTCCTTGAGAATTTCTTGAAGGGTGATTTCTAGGTTCTTTCCTTGATCATGGCTTTCAGGTAGTCCAATAATTTTTAAATTGTCTCTCCTGGATCTATTCTCCAGGTCAGTGGTTTTTCCCATGAGATATTTCACATTGCCTTCTAATCTTTCATTTGTTTGGATCTGCTTAACAGCATCTTGATTCTCATAAAGTCACTAGCTTCCATTTGCTCCAGTCTAACTCTGAAGGAATGAATCTCCTCAGTGAACTTTTGAGATTCTTTTTCCATCTGGCAAATTCGACTTTTTAAGGCATTCTTCTCCTCATTGCCCTTTTGGGCCTCCTTTGCCATTTGAGCTAGTCTATTTTTTAAGGTGTTGTTTTCCTCAGTCAGGCTGTTGACCCTCATTTCATACTTTTCCTGCATCCTTCTCATTTCTCTTTCCAATTTTTCCTCCACTTCTCTTATTTGATTTTTAAAGTCCTTCTTAAGGTCCTCTATGGCCTGCAACCCGCTCATGTTTTCCCCTGGGGCTTTTGGAGCAGGACTTCTGACCTCACAGTCCTTTTCCCGCTCTATGCCCCCAAAATAGGAGTCTAGGGTTGCATTTTTCTGTTTCCTTTGCCTTGGCATGTTGCCACTTAGTTGCTTGACTTTTGGGCTTGTTGCCACACTATGGCTTTAAGGCCAGCTAGAGGAATTTTCGTCCCGAACGTGTGGGGGGCAACTTCCGTTTCTGGCAAGCTGTAAACCCACCCACAACTTCCACCCTAGATCACAATCCAGATCCAGGGAGGTTAAAGCAAGAGCGATTACCCCCCAAGACTGATCGCTGGATCTCCCCACGATTTGTAGGCTGGGAGCCAGAAATGCCTATGAAAACTACAAAATGGCGTGTCTCCTCAGCGGCTTCTAGCCCCCAGGGGAGGGAGCTGACGCATTCCCCAAATACAGGTCCCAAAGTCCATAGGACACTAACCTCTTACTTTGTCCTAGGCATGTCTATGTTGATAATTCTGGAGTTGCCACAGCTCCTGGTGTTCTGGTGTTCCTCCAGCTGGCTGCTGGCCCTGCCGCCCTGGGGCTAAAACCTCGGCTCAAGGGGACCTGGCCTCGGCTAGGCTCGGCTCCTGTGCTCTGCGCTTATGCGCGTTGCCAGCTCCCAGACCGCTGCACTGGTCCTTCCTGCAGGGCTGCTGGGCTGTCCTCAGCGTGAGGTTAGCTTCTCTGTGTCGTTCTGTGGGTGCTGGGGCTCCAGAAGTTGTTCAGAGTCCTTTTTTACATAGTTTGTGGGGAATCTGGGGGCAGAGAGGCTTGGAGGAGCTGTTTCTACTCTGCCATCTTGTCTCCACCCCCCCCCCCCAAAGAATTTTTTTTTTAAAGGAAAAGAACCTGTTTACAAAAATATTTGTGACAACTTTTTTTCTTTTGTGGTGGCCAAAAACTGCAAATTGAGGGGCTATCAATCAATTGGGGAATGATTGAACATGTTGTAGTATATAATTGTGATGATATACTGTTATCTCATAAGAAATAATTAACAGGATGCTTTCAGAAAATCCTGTAAAGACTTATGTGAACTAATACAAAATGAAGTGAGCACAACCAGGAGAACATTGTGCACAGTTATAGCAACTGCATATGATGATCAACTATGAAAGTATTAGCTGTGTTTAGCAATATTCTAAGACAATTTTTTTTTAATTTTTTTTGCTTTTTGGAGGGGGGAAGGCAGTGCAGTGACTTGCCCAAGATCACATGTTAGTGTTAAGTGTCTGAAGTTGGATTTGAACTCCAGTCCTCCTGCCTCCAAAGCCAGTGCTCTATTCACTGTCCACCTAGCCACCCCTAAGATAATCCTTAATGACTCATGACAGAAAATGCTATCCACCTCTGGAGAAAGAACTGATGGAGTCTGAATGCAGATCCAAACATTTTTTAACTTTGTTTTTCTTTTTTTTGGTTGTATTTCCTTTTCAATGTGATTAATATGACAAACATATTTTGCATGATTGCACATATATAACCAATATCAAAATGCTTGCCTTCTCAATGGGTTGGGGGAAGTAGGGAGAAAATTTGGCAAGGCTTAGAAAAGAAAAGTTAAAAAATTTTACATGAAGTTTGTAGAAAGAAAATATTTTTTAAACATGATCTCTTTTAGTCCTCTCAAAAACTCTATGACTTAGGTGCTTAAAATGGGTATTACAATGATACCTCCCATAGTTGTTATGAGGATAAATTAAGAAAATATTCGTAAAATTCTTTGAAAACCTTAAATCACTATACAAACGGTGTTGTTAGTATAAGAGATGTCTCTTGAGTGGGGGAGAGGAGGAGACATACTTAGAAATGAATGCAATATGAAAAAGATAGAAATTGTATATGGTTTATGTGTGATATAATCAAGGCAACTAGGCTGTACAGTGGTTAGAGTGCTGGACTTGGAGTCAGGAAAGCAGAAATTCAAATTTGACCTGTGATCCTTACTAGTTGTGTGAGCCTGAGCAAGTTACTAATCACTGTCTGCCTCAGTTTCCTCAAGTATAAGAAAAGAATAATAGCATCTACCTCCCAAGATTCTTGTGAACATCAAAAAAGATATTTGTAAAGTGCTTTGCCAACCTTAAGTACTATATTAATGTTATCATTAAAATCAGCATTATATTTATATGCTTTCATTATTATATTGATATGTTTTACATAGATTACATATATTATGTAAAATACTATTATAAAATAAGATATATGCCTATATATTCATATCATATATTTGTTCTATGTTGCTACTAAGTTAAGAAGAACAGAATAAATTATAAGTATAAATATGGATACAAAGTCATCTCTTTAGGCAATGTCAGATTACCAAACCCTGCAGCTAGCCCTGGAGGCCTGACTATACAGATTTTCCACATTTTATTTACAAAAAGGTCATCCTCCTTCAAACCATTATACTTCCTCTGCTGCCATGGGATTCTATGCAACTCTTCACTTCATTGTTATATATTTTTCTAAACTTTTTTTTCTTCAATTTTATATTTCTTGTGTTTGTCAAAAACATTTGAGAAAAAGTCTGCTAACCCAAAGGAAATAATGAGGGAAAAGTAAGAATCAGAGGGAAATAGGAACCATAGACCTCAAATATTGTAAAGAAGTCATCATCAACACTATTTGAGGTTGGTTAAATAAAGTATTAATTAAAGAAAAGGAAATCAGTAGAACAGATTAGGTAAGCAAGAATCTGAAACAAAAATCAATTTCAATAACCCAGTGTTCAATAAACTCAAGAAAATAAACCACTTATGAATGAACTTCCTATTTGACTGTTGGGGGAAATGGAAGGGCAGTTTGGCAAAACATTCATTCCTGTATTTGACATTCATCCCTCACCTCTGTCCTTTGTATACCCCTTCTTCTATTTCTAGAATATGCAATTTCCTTATCTCAGCTTCTTTGAATTGCTAGCTACTCTCAAGATTTTTAAGAATCTGCACAATTTAATGAGAACAATATGGGCCCTTTCATGTAGAAAGACTGAGAAGATCTGGATGTGATCTAGGAATGGCCAATAGCTTGAAGTGGCCAGGAGTTGACAAGAGAATTGAAGTTTGGATGTGGTCAGAGGTAACAGAGAATGAAGGCTTGGGTGGGGAGGCCACAATGAAAGCACAGCTGAAAGGATTACTGTGGAATGAGCTGTACCTCAGGTGAGTGCCAGCAATCTGTGTTCAGGGGCTAGCTTGTGTAAAAAAGTTTCACGGGCTTTCAGGAGTGCAAGTCCCATTCCCCTCACCTGACACATTACAGATGCTAAAATGCATATTCATTGATTGAATAAATGAACTAGGCTAATTGGGTGAATAAATGAATTAGTGTGAATGGATGATGTAAGAATGAAACAAACCACTGTATAACAATTGGGACCAGGAATGGCTTCCTATGCAGTGACTCCAACAATATAAATGGAAAAAAATTAAAAGGCCTTGCATTCTTTTAATATTATGAGAATTTATTAATTGCTGTAATCAATCAATATGCATTTATTAAGTATTTACCAAATGTCAGACACTAGGTTAATCACTGGGAATAGAAATACAAGAAAAAAGACAGTAGCTGCCTTCTAGGAGCTTATATTCAAGTGGGTAAAGACATGTGGTCTTTAATAAGAGGGAATCAGAAAAGCTAGGTGGGGTTGGTAGGGGTGGCTTGAGAAGTCAGGAGGGAAACATTCAGTACTGAATGTGATAAAATGTGATGTAAAAGAAATCCAAAAATAAAACAAACAAAAAAAAAACTATCCATTTAGAGAAAAAAATAAAAAGATAACAATTATCATCTTTTCTTAATCTTTTTCATTTACAGCTTTGTTATGTTTGAAAAATAAGAATAGTAGGCTAGTATTAGAAACAAAATGTTTTAGCTGGGGGACACATAGTCCAGCACTCTTTTTTTACAGATGAGGAAACTGATCCCCTGGGAGTTGAAATCAGCTACCCAAGATCAAATGATGAATTTGGATTTTATCTGACCCTTAAGCACAGAACTACCAGTCCAGTAAATTTTGATTAAGTTTTGCTATATGTTTTATAATGATTTATGCTTTTATTTCAATCTTAATAAAATAATGAGAAAGGTTAAAAACAAAAACTTGCCAATTAAAAATTATGATCTAAAAGAGGTATGGCATGTGGGGCTGAAGATGATATGGAAGTTTTTAAAATTTGGAAGGCTAATTAATGACAGCTAAGCTATCATTAAGGGAGAAGGGTGGTAGATTAAAAAAAAAAGTCATGGTTTTGAAGTCAGAGGACTTGTGTGTGAATCCTAGCCCTTTCATTTACTATTTACATGACTGATAACTAAAGACTTCATTATTTTCCTTATGGAATGGTTTTTGAAACCATAATACACTGAGATAGTACCTAGTACCTAATACCTAGATAGTACCTACAGAAGATGGGATTTAAGAAACCCAGTACTGTGGAAAGATACAAAAGAGATGAAGAACATAGTCCCTGAATTCAATGAACTTAAAATCTAACAACAAATTTTGGGATAGGAAGATCCAGAAGATAACAAGTAGTGGTCGTTATGTATCTGCTCTACCAAGGTACTTATTCTAAGAATTCATCACTGTAGAATCCTTTATTTAAATTTAGTTAAACACTGCTTCTTATAGAAGCTTATCAAATATTGACTGTCCAAGATGACCACCAGCTTGCCTCTGTGTGTGTGTGTGTGTATTGTGACATTAAAAGAGTTTGAGACACATAATTTCTGGGTAATTAATAATTCTATTAATAATAAGAGCATGTTAACAATAAAATGGGTCAATGCCACTTTCAAATGTCAAAGATGAGTCATGGTGGTGGGCTCATAGTTTGTATGCCTTTGGAAGAGTGGGTGTTCCTGAGGGTGGCAGTCAAATCTTTGTGGTTAACAATTAATGTGAGAGAATGAATATTACAAAGAGAGGTTGATCTAGTCTAATGAGGGTCTAGAGATGTAACTTTATTATGGCATTAACTTCTAAATTGCCTGGCCTTGGGCAAGCTAACGAAATAATTTATCCCCACTCATACATATGTGGAGCACAATGGGCTTCCCTACCTTAGATTAAATTCCATGTAAGGCTGGGTGAGGTTTGAATAAAATTGAGGAGAAAGTTAATTCAATCACATTATCAACAATGTCCTTCAGAGACTGAATAACCTATAAGCTTCAGAAAAAATCCTGGTCTAATTCAATAATTGATTATTAATGCATGGGGGAAATAATCATTTTTTTCTTATTATATATCTATATCTACACACATATATACATATACATACACATAGTGGGCATGGGGGTCTAGTGTGGAAAAGTGAAAAAATCTAACCTCTTTTGAGTTGAGCTAATATTCCAATTATGTGTATGACTACTAATTATAATAGCATAGTATTCATGATCAAATTAATTCTAATAACATCTAAAGAGTCCTTATGTGTCCCTGATTAAAATATTAGTATAGCATATTGCAAATATGATGGCTAATATAGTATAGTATACCTATAAAATTCCTTTCCATACTAAATCTTTTTTTTTTTGCTTTTTGGATGGCAATTGGGGTTAAGTAACTTGCCCAAGGTCACACAGCTAGGTTTGTTTGTGTGTGCGTTAAGTGTCTGAGGCCAGATCCGAACTCAGGTCCTTCTGACTCCAGGGCCAACGCTCTATTCACTGCTCCACCTAGCTGCTCCCATACTAAATCTGAATTACCTCTACCCTCATACCACCTATCCTGACTTCTTTTCCAAGCTACTTCTTGAACTTAGGACAATCAAGGAAGAAAATGGAGATGAACTGAAGAAAAATGGCATCAAACTACTAAGTTACTTTGTAGTTCTCAGCATGAGAGCATCTGGTCTTAAAAGAGAAACATTTTTAAGATTTCAATTTATATCATGGTAAAAGCAGAGGAGTGAATTCAGTTCCTTCACTGAATTTTAGAGTTCTGAGACAATGATAATGGTCATTACAATCATCATATGCTAGAATATGCCTATGAATATTCTATCTCCAGTATAATTAGAACAGTTGAGAAATTCTTGATTTGCCTTTCACTGATAATTTCATCATTAAATAGCAGAAGCAGCAATAAGGTGAATTAATATTCTGAACCCGATTCTTTCAAATAATGAAAAGTTGTAAAACAGAAATTATAGGAAACAGATAAAAGGATCATAAAAATTTACAGTTGGCATCACATATGGATTGAAATATCAAACATAGCCATCTCTAATTTGGAAAATCAGATATCAATTATGTTAGAGAAAGGGGATGTAGATTTAAAAAAAAACACAGATTTTTTTTAAAGATAAAGTTTCCTAGTTATCTCTCCTATGCTGTACTTACAAGGAACTGATTTTTGGAACTTGAGTCTGGGGGAAAGGCAGAGTATGATGCAATATTATTATACTGATTTAATCAATGTAATGACCAATCAGATAGAGATGTGAAGCCTCAAAATGCAGAATGAGATGAATTTGGGGGAGGGGACTTGGCTACTGTAGAATATTGTTCTAATACATGTTCCTTATGTATTTTGCTTTTTTTGTGTTCTCTACTGGGGTAGTGGTATTTGGGGTAAGAAGGTAAGAACACAGATCTGAACTGGTTGAAAGAAATGAAACTTTTTTTAATGGAAGCAGGGGCAATGTCTATGAGGTAATTACATAAAATTTTACGTAGTATTTTAGAAGCTTCAATTCCATGAGGAATACAGAAACAAAACAGAGAATAAATAAATATAAGGTCAACAAATTGAATGAGTAAGAGTCTAAACTAGACATAAAGGAAAGAGAAACAATGAAGATATCAAGGAAAAGAAGCACTTCTTTAGAAAAAAAGTTCAGAGTATTTAATGTTAAAAAAAAATTAAAAAGCTAAAATACAAGCTAAAGAGGAGAATGAAAAATATTTTACTGCATTTCCTGAGAGAAGAAAAATATCCAGAAGAGACAAATGAAATAATTAGATAAAGGGGGGAAAAAGTAAAAAGGAATTAATAAGTAGGTATTTTGGGGGGAATCTTAGGCAGAGATGAAGAGTTCTGATGGGAACATGGATGCCTTAAAATAGATTATACCAAATAAAGGAGAGACATGACAACTATATTTAAAGAGGAAGAATGAAAAAAAATCCTGAAAAAATACCATTAGAGATAAGTTTAGAAAAATATAATTCTAACACTAATAACTTTAAATAAGAACGAATTAAACAATACAATAAAGAAAAAAAGAATGACAGACTAGATAAGAAAACAAAACCCCATAATTTGAAATATAATTTAAAACAACAAAATATACAGAATAAAAATGAGGAGCTAGGACAAAATTTACTATGAATCTTGTGAATACATAAAAGTAAAAGCTGCAATCATACTTTCAAACAGGACAAAAATAAACATTCACAACATAAAAGATGTAAAAAAGTATATCATGTTGAAAAAAATAAAAAACAACTAATCAATATCAATACTATATATATACACATATGTAAATATGCACACACATATATTATAAATGCCTTTGCATCTAAATTCATATAGGAAAATTAATTGAATTACAAGAAGAAACAGACAGTAATATAATAATGGAAAAAAATCACCCTGGAGCATTCCTTTTCCATGTCAGCCCATTTTCCCATTGGTGATTTCTTTGGGGGGCTCCATTTTGGGCTGGCACTTGGGCCAGCCAACATTCATTCCCCTTCCTTCTCTGCTTCTGACTTTCTCAATTTTGCTAAAATTCCTTTACTGCTATCTTATGATGGTGCTTCATCACTTGGACTGGAGCCTCCTCACTTGGGGATAACTTTTGCCCTTTCTGATCTTCTCAGTCTGAAATATCCCTCTACTTTGTTGACCCCCTTCTACCATTGATGAGTTTCTACTAGGGCCTTTATTTTGGGATGGGTCCTAGGCAGTTGACCTTTGTTCCCCTCTTGGCTCTACTTCTCACTTTCTGGATTTGATACCATGATCTCTTAAAGCTATTTTCCCGCACTACTTCTCTCAAATTAGAACAATGATCCTTGATGGCAGGGACTATCCTTCTTTTGACTTTTATTTGTATCTTTAGCACTGGGCACAGTGCCTATCACATAATAAACATTTGATAAGTGATTTTTGCCTTGCCTTGTTTCCAGGAAATTTTAATGCCCCTCTCTCAGTTTTGGACAAATCTAACAGAATGTTAAACAAAAGGAAAATAGAGAATTGAACAAAGTAATAGAAGAAGTAGAGCTAAAATATTTGTAGCAACTTCTAAGTGGGACTACTAAAGAATATAAATATTTTTAGCACCATATAGAAATTTGACTCTAATGCATATTAGAGAACAGAAATATTACAAATAATGAAAAAAAGCTGAAAGACTAAATACATCTTTCATAGACCTTAACACAGCAAATACACTAATTAGTTTAACAGAAACAGACAAAAGATAGATGTAAATGGGAACTTAGAAATGTATTACTAACTAGTGAATCAAAGAACAAATTATATGAAAAAGAAATATGTTAAAATAAGTGGTAATGAAGAACCTACATACTAAAAGCTCTGGGATGCAGCTATAGCAGTCATCAAGGGGAAAATATGTATCACTAAAACATGTAGTAATGAAATAGAAAAAGAGGGTTAACAAACTAAAATTGCATTTAACATAATAAATCCAATAAATAAACCTACAATAGGCATGAAAGTGGGGATACCAAAATACCCAGAGGATGAATAGGTAACCTGGAAACTAAAAGGACTATAAAAATGCTAAATAAAATTAAAAGCTAGTTCTTTCAAAAGAAAAGCAAATGTGAATTTTTTTTTATCAATCTAATTAAAAATCTGGAAGAAAACCAAGTCAACAAAATAGAAAACAAGATGAAATCACAACAACCCCAGAAGAAACAAAAAAAAAATTATCAGACTGCTATGAAGTTACATGTTACCAAAACTGACAACACAAAATTAGTAGAATAAATTTAAAGATATAAAACAATCAAACTGACACAAGGTTAAATAGAGATATTAAGGAATATAATCTCAGAAAAAGAAGAGAAGTTGCTGTAAAGGAAGTACTGAACTCTTGGTCTTAAAGGATTCATAAGCTAATTCAATTAAATCTTTCAAGAACAATTCATGCCAGTACTCCACAAATTATTCATGAAAAAAGGAGAAAGAAATAACTCTATCAGAATTCTTTTATCAGACAAATCTATTCATAATACCCAATCCAGGGAATGATAAATCACAGGAAAACTATAAATCAATATCATTAATGAATATTGATCCAATTTTTTTGAGTCAAAAATTTAATGATTCACTCAAGAAATCCTTATGACCAAGTTGGATTTATACCAGAGATATAGGGATGGTTCAACATTAGGACAATAATCAATATAATTAATCATCTTAAAAAATATCCACAGCCACATAATTATTTCAATCATTTCAGCAAAAGCTTTTAACAAGACTCCAAAGCAGAGGAATAGAAGTGACTTTTATATCACACAAATTATTTATCATCTATCCATCTATCTATCTATCTATCTATCTATCCATCTATCTCTCTGTCTGTCTTCAAAAAACAAGCTTCATATACAATGAGGATACACTAGAAGCTGTTCCAACAAATATAGGAGTAAAACAAGTATTCCAAATCTCATTATTTTTTATATAGTTCTAGAAATGCTACCAATAGCAGTAATACAAGAGAATCAAATTAAAAGTCTAAATATTGGCAAAAAAGATTCTCAAAAGAATTACAAACAGACATATAAAATGTTCCACATAACTAATAAGAAAAATACAAATAAAAAGAACCCCAAGGTTTCACTTTACATCCTACAAATTGTCAAAGATGACAAAAGATGGGAAAAGTCAATACTGGAGGAGTTATGGGAAGATGGGCCCAGAAGTATTTTTTTGATGAAACTGTGAATTAATAATAGTACTTTTAGTAAAAAAAAAAAATAAATACTTACTTTAGGCCAGGTACTATTCTAAGTGTTAGATATTTGATTTAATTTTAAGTAAAAGTTCTGATTTTTGGTGCATCTATATTATGTGTTTATATTGATTCAATATCAATGGTAACTTTAAGCATTATGCATTTTCCCTGATTGTCTCTTTTTATCATCACTATTTTTCTTCTAGAATTATCTGAAATAATGATTGCTGTGCCTACTTTTTTCCCAAGTTCACCAGCCCCTCATCTTAATTTTGTGTGAATCTTTATGTATTCCCTATGGACAACATATTGTTGGACTCTCAACAACAAAACAATTCATTCTGCTACCCTCTTCAATTTTATGGGTGAGTTTATCCTATTTATATTTAAGGATATGATAGTTAATTGTTGATTTCCTTCTATCATGTCCTTCTGTAGTTTTTCCTCTGTTTTTCTTCACTTCTTTCTTTACAAATAATAAAATATTAAAAGCAAAAGAGCTTGTCTAATGGTTATGATGTCTAATGAAGAAGCCTCTGTTTCATTGCTCACTTTCTCTTGTGTTCACTCCTGACCACAGGTATTTACTCCAATTTACTTTCCTTTTAATCCTCTCTTCATATAAGCTGGGCAAATTTCTAAAAATATAATTGACAGAAGAGCTTTTGATCTGCATTACTGGAAAGTGTTTCTATAACAGGGAATCTACCAGTCTATGGAAATTAGAAACCTGGTCCAAAAAATAAATACAAGGTACAGTAAATGTTGAAAAAACGAGTCAATATCATTACACTTCAATCAAAAACATCTGATGAGATCCCAAACAGCATCATTTTTATATATTTAGATATATTCTTCAATCAGAATACACTTTATCAAAGAAAAAAATAAATTCCTCCAAAGAATCACTTTTCCTTTCTTATTAAAATTCAATTTAAATGCAGTAATATGGATTAGCAAGTAAATAGGTCATAAGTCTATTGTTTTGCTATTTGAAAAATATAAATATGCATTTTTATATTCTAGAAAGGCAAAAATGATTATAAGTTTTATTTCTCCATGAAGTTGTTAGACATAAAAATAATACTTCACTATTAAACATATGCATATGTGTATGTATGAATGGCATCTAGAATATCAAAACTTATCCTACTCTTCTATGATAAGTAATTTACATGGCACAAAAAGTGGAAACAATACTATGGTAGTAGTATAACTATTCATTAGCATTTTGATTGATGTATAATACTATGTTCACCGTTTGGTATGTCATGTGAATTTTTAGGTGCCAAGTGAAGAACAGCACAGGTTAGATGGAGAAAACCCAAAGTAGCCTTAGCAAGGAAAGTGTGGACCCTATTATCTGAAGACTGGTTGATGGGACTAAGATAATTAATGCACTTAGCTATCTTGAGAGCTAAAAAAAATCTCAAAAATCAGATTTAAAAGTGATCAAATTTATTTTGCCACAAGTAATTTTCAAAATAAAAACCATTGTCAAGCCCTATTCTCTCCCAGTTCACTTTCTGTATATTTTGATTGTGAATATTTTATTTCATAAGAAATATTAAAGTTTCTTTACCATTTTACATTTTTATGCTCATAAGGACTCATTATGTTATGTCAAAATGAAGTACTTCCTCCCTTAAGATGTGAACTTGATCAAAAATGGAGATTCTATGTGACTTGAGAGAATTCTAAAATTTGGAGAATATATTTTCCAGTCTTTCATTATCTATACAAGTGTGTCAAATATGTCTCATATTAATTATGTTATATAACTGTGAGGGAGGCTGCATGATTTTGAGAACAGGGAGGATAGTCTGATTTCCAGTCTCATTCCTAACAGATACTGACTATGATTCAAAGCAAATCACCTCTCAATATCTAGGAACCTTTCTAAATATAGAGTGGTAGAATAAGTGGAGATTTGTATTGGCAGATAGTGTTTTTTCACTAGAGAAGTCACTGTAAAAATAATGATTGCTGGTATTTATTTACAATACCTTAAGACTGAAAAGTACTTTATCTGTTAACCCACTTAATTCTCACACAACCCTGTGAGATAGGTACTATTGTTATTTTAAACTCATAGATGAGAAAACTGATGTCCAAAGAAGTTAAATGACTCTCCCAAGGTCATATAGTTGCTATGTGTCTGAGGCAGGCTTTGAACTCAGTTCCTCCTTACTCCAAATCTTGCATACTTTCTTTAGTAATTATACATTCCATATACCAATGAAATCACAGAGACAAATAATTCACACATACACATGTGCATTTGTTTAATAGTGAAGTATTATTTTTATGTCTAACAACTTGAGAAAGAAATAAAACTAATAACAAATTTTGCCTTTCTAGAATATAAAAATATATCTTTATATTTTTCAACTAGCAAAACAATAGACTTATGATCCATTTGCTTGCTAATCCATATGTACTGAATTTAAATTGAATTTTGATATGAAAGGAAAAGTGATTCTTTGAAGGAACATATTTTTTTTCTTTGATAAAGTGTATTCCAACTGAAGAATATATCTAAGTGTATTTGACCAGACAGGCAATTTACCATAGGCCTCTAGACCTAGAGACTAAAAAGAAATTAGACTGTGGGGAAGGAAGAACAAAAATTGAAAACATAACCTACAGCACTGTATTTCATTAGGCACTGATGAATACTGCCTGAAGATGTATCATTTGTTAAAATTTTGTAGGCTCAAAAGTATTTAGAACTAGACTACTAGCTATTTGACAAAAATGATCTTTTAACTAAAGTTATTAAACAATAACTAAGAAATCCAATCTAACATATTTTATATAAGGCCAACATTTTTGCTGTGGAAGTTAGAGAGTTAGTAAACTATCTTGAACTCTATTTTTTGAGAAGTACAATTAAACACCATGTCTTTTCTTTTGGGATCTATACTCTATGGTCTGTTTTAATGATGGTAGCCCATCTAGATTCCTAGGAGCTAGAACTGTGCTCACTCTCAAATATTGGAAAAGATATATTTCTTATTTTAGAAACAAGCAAACCTATGGAATGTTTAATCAAAATGTTAACTTCAATTTTTTTGGCCAAAAGTGTCAGGATGAGCTGTAAAATGATACTAAATAGAAGATGAAGAAAGGTCCAAACCTAAGACAAAATCAGTGGACAAAATTCAGGACTTTCCATGTACATCAGACCTTGGTTTCAGTATTGAAGTCATATAGACTATCCTCACAAAAGTCAGAGGAAGAACTTTTGTCTTTTCTTTTATTAAAACATACTCATATTTTTATTTTATTTCATTTTATGTCATATAGACAAGGAATCATCCACAAAATCCTTCTCTGATGGCTTGATATAGATTATAGAATATTCTCTTTGTAATATATATATATATATATATAAAACCATAGATTTAAAAATATGTATAATATATATTGATTTAAAATTCTTTTCTTTTTAAATTTTAGTTCCAAATTCTCTCCCTTCCTCCTTCCACCTCAACTATCAAGTGAGAAGGCAAACAATATAATATGAATTATGCATGTAAAATCATGTAAAACACATTTCTATATTAGCCATATTTTTTCAGAATTCCTATATTTTTATTGTCAAAATTGGCATACTTTCAAAAGAATTTAAAATCTTTTCCAATACCATTTAATGAAAAAGCTCCAGACCATCTTAGGTAAGACAATTTAACAGCCATGACTGATTTCCCATTTTTCATGAAAATGCCATGTCACGTGGTTAGATATTTCCAATACTTCTATAGGAGATGTATGACAAAATCCAAAGACTGTATTTCCCTCCCCTTTAAATTAAAAGCAAGACTATTGTAAAGCTACAATAGTTACATACTATAGTGGTATCTAATCACATGCTTTACATAGTTCTTGCAAAAATATAATTGATTCCTACTAATCCCTGATGCAAGGAACTTGTGAGCATCTGCAGGAGAATGTCCATATAAATGGTAATACAGTACATCATTTTAAATAACTAAGAACAAAGATTTTTTGCAGTTTGACCTCAACTTAAGGGGGAAAAGGACAAAGTTTCCACCACAGCCCACAGCAAAAAAAAAACAAACAAAAACAAAAAACAAAACAAACAAAAAAAGCAGGATTAGATTCACAATATAGATTTTTAAACAGCTATTACAAAGAGAAGGTTAAGTCACATGACTCCCTGAAAACAACAACTATAAACCATCATAGATATTTCATATTTAAAAAGCCAGACTATCTGAATATAAAAGCACTATGTGTAAGAGCACTGAACTGGGGACTGGGACATCTGGGTTCTTGTCCTGCTTTTGCAGTTAACACTTACCCTCACTGGGCCTTGGTTTCCCCACTAAAAAATTAGGGAGCTGAACTAGGAGACTTCTCCAAGGTCCCTTCCAGCTCTGACTTTCCATGATTTTAGCATTCTGATTTTAGCAGGATTTCATATAAGTGGCACTGATGAATGGGTGTAACACCCTCAAGATGAAGTGATTATGGGTCCTTGTAGCACCAAGGAGACTGTATGCTAGAAAATCACAAGACACAATCCAAATACCTTTCTCATCGACCCTAACCAATGGATATGATGAGATGAGTTATGGTGGAGAAAGGGAATGAAAAGAACCGGCTTACCAGTTAGGACCAGCAGGGGAAATCACATTCTACTAGACACCACATTTTATGCACATTTCAAGTATGAAAAGCACCTTATATGAACTTCCTCAAAATGCTGTTTTGAGCAACCCCTCGCTCCATCACTCACTACATAGAGAGCAGAGGCAGGCACCCAGACAGAGAGGCCGTCATTGCCTCCCAACTACACACCTCTGCTCTTCCTCACAAGTAAAAAATCTGCCAAGTGACAACTGAACCACTGAAAACTTGGTTTTCCACACCTGCCCACACTCCCTGGAGCTGACTTGTGTGCATGCAGGTCTGCTGTGGAGGCAAGGCGGCTGGCTTTCATCTGCGGCCTGGGATCCAAGTGGCTTCCTTACCAAGAAACGCCAATCACTGGCCACAAGGGGAAGGGGCCACTCTGGGGTAAGGAATGATTTAAGACTCCCTATCAGATTAAAAATCCCCAAGTCCCAAAGCACATGCTCCACAGACATCAGGTGAGGAGTTTCATGTACATGTGAACTGTGACACATTTTTGTGTCTATACCCGTGACAATCATGCACAGAATGTGCTTTTCAGGCACAAAAGGACTCTGGAATTTCTTGCCATATGTAGATTTAAGAAAGGAGTATAAATATATAGGCTGTTTAAAAAGAAATACAGATTGTCAGCAACTCCCATAACAAATAATTTCTTCAAATATGCGACTACAGTTTGTAAAAAACTGTAAACGATGGCATACATTAAATATAAAAACTCACATACAAGAGGATCTACATTTGCTTTCAAACTATCTAGCTCATAAAGTTGATCCTAACACACAAATGGGCTACCAGAAAATAACGAGAGGAGTAAAGTTCTATGAAGATGCCACAGTTGGTGAACCGAGGCACCCTTCTAGACAACTGCATTAAAACTGTAGTGTGTAAGAAGAGCTTCGAAGGCCGCCCTCACACACAGCCACCTTCCTGCTCTGGGCTTCCAAAGGACCTGAAGGAAGGCAGGATCTGGTCTGTGAAGGACTGTGTCATCCACTGATCACCTAAAATGTCACCGAAGGTTGGTTCTTCACCAAAGGCTGTGTTACTTGCTCCTGTTCCTTCCAAAGCAAAGGGACAGGGCTGCTCCACATCACATGCCCTTTTGCAGTAAGCACCTCCATAAGCTGCTTCATAGCCTGGATCATACTTTTCTTCCTTAACAGCCATCTTCTTTGCATCCTCTTGGGCAAGCTGCAATGTGTACTGCACCTCCTGAACATCTGAGCTGGGCACGATGCCTTTCAACTGGTTTCTCAAGTCTCTCAGTTTGATATAATAAGAAACTTTATCTTGGGCCCTCGGGAACTGAGCACACCTCGCGCTGGACGATGGCATGATGTAGCAGAGAGTTTCTGTGTCTGGAACCTTATGGGGCTGAAGTCCAAATTCCAACTTCTTAACTTTTACTCCAAAAACTTCTTTACTAAAAATTTCATAAATACATTTTCCATTGAAAACTGCTATTGGAGGTTGGTATTTCTGTAATTTCTGTACCAAAATGCGTCCTCCTTCTCAAAACTCTTTGCTTGAAAGATCCTTGCTGCCCGGGGTGGTCCTTTCAACCATATTTGTAAAGCCAATACCATATTTTCTTGGTAAAGTATGGTCATCCATATGATTTAACTGGACCTCACTCAGTCCAGACATAAAGAGACACTTCTATAAATGGTTTCCAGGTCCTGGGTAATGATGCCCTTTGTAAGCTGCCATGAGTCCTGGGTTTATGCCAATAATGACAATGTCCAGGTTGAAGGCCAAAATATCAGGCAGGGTCTTGGTCAGAAGTTCAGCTTCTGTGACCCCATTAAAACGATCCACTTTCCTTTTCACTTTGAAAGTGTCTGTAATTTTTTCTTGTTTCTCCTTGGGTTTTGCTGACTTGGCTGCTCTGGGGGCTCTAGCCGGTTTTTTTGGCTCTGGCTTTTTTGGCTCTGATGATCTGGTTCTTCTTTTTCTCCCTTTTTCTTGAATAGGTTCTGGGTCAAAGATTGGGACTGGAATTTCTGGCAGAGCTGGTAGTTCATCCATAAATTCCATGTTGGGAGCTGCAGCCATCATTGGATAGTATGAAAACTGGTAAAATGCTTGAAATTGCTCAAAAAAGTATCGGGCACGAGGCTAAGAGCTGGAGACACAAAGAAATGCAAAACTGCTCCCTGCCTTCAAAGAGCTCGGAGTCTGCTTGGGTCCTTGGCTGCCATTACCTGCCATTCTTCCAGCCTGTGGTCCCTGCTCTTAACCAGCGAGCTGTGGATACCCGGCCAAACAGGAGGGCTCCATCACAGGCCGGAACGGAGAGATGAATGGATAGATGGAAGGAAGGAGTTGACACCCTCAGGCCTGAACCCAGAGCCAGTCATATTTTTTAACGATAAGAAATATAAAGCAAGAAAATTATACTATTATGCTTTAATTCGCACCAAGAATTCATCAGTTCTCACTCCAGAGATGGATCACATTCTTTCATCATGATCCTTTGGAATTTTCTTGGATTATTTTATTGCTTACAGTAACCATGTCTTCCATAGTTGACCATCATTACAATATTGCTGTTACAGTATACAATGATCTCACGTTTGCTTTTCTTCTTTTTTTTTGGAGGGCAATTGGGGTAACTTGCCCAAGGTCCCATGGCTAGGTTTTTGTTTGTGTGGGTTAAGTGTCTGAGGCCGGATCCGAACTCAGGTCCTTCTGACTCCAAGTCCGGCACTGTACTCACTGAGCCACCTAACTGCCCCTGATCTCCTGTTTCTTCTCACTTCATTTTGCATTGGTTCACATAGGTCTCACTATGCTTTTTTTTTTTTATGAAACACACCCCTCCCATCATTTCTTATAGCACAATAATACAGAATTACAATCATATGCCACAACCTGTTTGTCCAATTCTAAATAGATGAACATCTCCTCAATTTCTAATTTTTTGCCATCACAAAAAGAGCTATTATAAGTATTTTTCCTTCATATTGGTCATTTCCCTTTTTCTTTAATCTCTTTGGGATGCGCATTTAGTAGTGGTATTGCTGTGTCAAAAGGTGTGCACACTTGGATAGTCATTTGGTATAGTTAGTTTCAAATTGTTCTCCAGTTCACTACTACACCAACAATTCATTAGTATATGTATTTTTCTCTCCCTGCCAGCATTTGTCATTTCTGATACATCCCAAAAAATACTGAAGAAAATAACACTTTAAAAAATAGATTAACCCAAAAGGCTGTGGAACATCAGAGCTTTTTTTTTTTAAATTTGCCTCTCTAATCAGTACTGATTTAGAGCATTTTTTCATATGAATATAAATAGTTCTCATTTCTTCATCTAAAAATGGCCTGTTTATATGTTTGATGTTATTAATTAGGGAAGAGCTCTTATTATTTTTTAAAATAAATTTGACTCCGTTCTACACTCAGATTATATTTGAGCAATGAGGCCTTTATCAGAGAAACTTGCTGTATTTTTTTCCAATTTGTTTATTTATTTTTAGTTTTCAACATTCATTTCCACAAGATTTTGAGTTACGAATTTTTCTCCCCATCTTTCCTCTTCCCCCAGAGTAGTCCAATAATTTTAAAATTATCTCTTCCTGAATCTATTTTCCAAGTCCATGGTTTTTTCCAGTGAGATATTTCACATTGCCTTCTCTTTTTTATTAGTTTGGATCTCTTTTATGGTATCTTGATTTCTCATAAAGTCATTAGCTTCCATTTGCTCCAATCTAACTTTGAAAGAATTATTCTCTTCAGTGAGTTTTTGAAATTCCTTTTCCATCTGGCAAATTCAGCTTTTAAAGCATTCTTCTCCTCACTGGCTTTTTGGGCCTCTTTTGCCTTTTGGGTTAATCTATTTTTAAGGTGTTGTTTTCTTCAGAATTTTTTGGGGTCTCCTTTAGTATACTGTTGACTTACTTTTCATGATTTTCTTGCATTGTTCTCATTTCTCTTCCCAATTTTTCCTCCACTTCTCTTACATGATTTTCAAAATCCTTGAGCTCATCCATGGCCTGTAACCAGTTCATATTTTTCTTGGAAGCTTTTGATGCAGGAGTTCTGACTTTATTGTCTTCCTCCCATTCCATGTTTTGATCCTTTTTGTCCCCAAAAAATGATTCTATGATCTGTTTGTGCTTCCTCTGCTTGCTCATCCTGCCAGCCAATGACTTGACTTTTGAGCTCTTTGCCATGATAAAACTACTTCCAGAGTGGAGAGAACTATATCCCAATTTGCTGTGGTTTTTGCAGCTGCCAGAGCTATTAAGAGGGCACCCTCTCTGCAGCCCCCACAAATTCTGGCACACTGGCCACAAACCCCAGGACCACCACCCAAGACCGTGATCCAGATCCAAGTAGGTTAAAGCAAGAGAGATTACACTCTGAATGGTCACTTGGTCAACCTACAATCTGCAGGCCAGGAGCTCTGGAGGCAGCTACACAGCAGCAGCTACAGGCTCTATGGCTCTGCCAGCTCTCGCCCTGCGGGCAAGGGCCAGACCCTGATCTTCTCCACCCAGTTCTTTCCACACTGACCTTTTACTTTCTTTTTGGTGTTTATGGGTTGAGAAGTCTGGAAACTTCCACAGCTTCTGGTGATTCATTCTCCTGGAGTCTGCTCTGGCCAGGGCTGCTAATCAGGGCTGCCCTGGGGCCAGAACCCTGTGGGACTGCACTCTGCTCCCAGCCTGGTGCGATAGTCCCTTCTTGTCAGCCTGCCTTCAGTGGGAGATTTATTTCTCCCTGTCACTTTGTGGGTTCTATAGCTCTAAAATTTGTTTAGAGTCTTTTTTTTTTTACATGTATTGGAGGTGGTGGGAGCCAGAGCATGCAGAGGTCCTGTTTTTACTCTACCATCTTGTCTCTGCCCCCTGTAATTTTTTTTTTCACATTACTTCATTTTCTATGGTACTTTTTAGCAAAATGTAGTTTCCCTGATTATTTCTTTTAATTAGGTATATTTTTGCTTTTGTTTTGTCTGAGATCATGACTGCTAGTCTTGCCTTCTTTACTTTGACTGAAGCATATTAGATTGCACTTCAGTCCTTTATTTTAACTCTATGTTTTTGTTTCAAGTGTGTCTATCACAAACAAATGTTGTTGGATTCTGATTTCATTTTTTAATTTTAATTTTTCAAACTTTATTTTATTACAGATTTTGTAACTACATGGAAATGTTTTTAATACTTATTTAAAAAAATGGAATCTGGTTTCTAATCCATTCTTCTTTCTGGTTCTGTTTTATGGGTGAGCTCATCTCATTCACATTCATAGTTATGGTTACTATGTATTTTCCTCTACCTTACTTTCTTCTTTTTACATTTCCCCCTCTTTTATCTAATTCCTCCTCAAAAAAATTTTGCTTCTAACTACTGTTCTCTTAATCTACCCTCCCTTTTAACTCCCCACCCCCAATTTCCCTATTGGTTAAGTTGGATTTCTAAACACAACTGAAAATATATATATATATTCTTCCTGCATGGAACCAATTACAATGACAGTGAGGTTCAAGTATTGCCTGCTTCTGCTCCCCATTTTCCTCTCTGCTATAAATGATCTTCCTTGTATAGAGAAAAATTTCCCCATTCTACCTCTCCCTTCCCCCCCTTTTCTACTGCATCCATCTTTCTCACTCTATTTTTTTGAGATAATTCCAACATAATTCACTCACATCCATATCCTCTGTCTATGTAAACTCCTTTTAAGTGACCTGATAATGAGACAGTTCTTTGGAGTTACATGAATATTGTTCCTTTTAGGAATGTTAACCATTTAACTTTATTGTATCCCTTATGATTACTCTTTCATATTTATCTTTTTATGCTTTTCTTAAATCTTGTGTTTGAATGCCATCTTTTCTATTCAACTCTGGTCTTTTCATCAGGAATGCTTGAAAGTCTTCTATTTTATAAATTAACCACACTGTCCATCTTCCCTCCACCTTCTCTGCTTCCCCCCCCCCCCCAATTATAATCAGTTTTGTTGGGCAAGTTCTTCTTGGTTGTAAACCTAGCTCTTTTGCCTTCTGGAATATTATTTTACAAAACTGCTAAGTTATTTTAAAGTTGTTTGAAGGGGAATGTTGACAGAGTTTTGCTTGGTTGCTGCCCTTAATCCACCATCTTGGCTTTTCCCTCACCCCATATCCCCTACACTGGTAGAGAATGTTTTCAAAGGCAAAATAAAGTCCAATCTCTGGCACTTTCTAACTTCCAGGAAGGCTTTGACTGCCATTATGGAAACAGGTTTCACTTTATTCCAAAGATTGGCCTAGAGAATATAAATGGCTGAATTTCTAATATCTTGACTATTTGATGAGAAATTACTTGCTGGTGCCAACATGAAACAAAGGAAAACACAAAATTGCCTTCATTCTTGTATGGCCTCCCTTTGTGCCCTCAGTGAACAAAATGAGGGGGAAAATGGTACTATAACACCACAGATTTTAAGCCATTTATGAACATTAACTTAGATGTTGGTCCTTTAAATGGTAGATTTTTGTCCAATGACTACACACACAAAAAATGGATATATGACTGATGAAACTGAGTAAACATCTTGATATTTCTTGTTCTAACTCATAAATCTTGATGTTTTTGTTGTATATGTGTCATGGACCCCTTTGGCAGTCTAGTGAAGAATACAGACATCTCAGAATAACATTTAAAATATGTAAAAATAAAATATATAGCATTATCAATTATATTGAAATAATTAGCATGTATCTACATTATACAAATAATAAATACATAAAGGACACACAAATGAATACACATGGATGTGCATATTTATTATACCTATATTTACATAACACAAGTGTACATGTGTACATACATATGCACATATATCAAGTTCATTAGTATTAGGTTAAAAACACCTGCTTTAAGTGAAGTCTAGAGTTAAAAGGAAGTTGTAATTGAATGGCAGGATGACATAGTGTCTTCTTGAAAAGACAACTAAGGAATTTGGCAGAATTAGCTTTCTTTATATTCTAAAGACAATAATAAATCTTATTTAATGGGACACTTGATCACATCCTACTGCAATGCTTATAGTATGCATTTAATAAATCATCACAAAAGTAATTGCATCTTATACATCAGTATGTGTTGCAAAAGATGTCAAGAGAAGATGAAGAGATTATTTTAAGAAATCTAAACTCCTTACCTCAATTAAATCAACATAGATTTTGATAATTTAAACAAATTCACATGGGGGAAAAAGAAAAATATTTGGGAAATATGGTTCAGAAATAAGAGGGGAGTATACCACAGTTCTAGAAAAAAAGTCTCAGAAATTTTTACCAAAATAAGATTACTGTGAGTATAGAAATCATCACCAACCAAGATGCCTACTTTCCTATATCTATAACATTTTTATGAGAGTAATAGGGACTCCTTGATGAACATAAAAGAAGATAATAGACATATTTTCACAAATGACATTCTATAATAGTCCACAGTTTTATAGTCAACCAATTAAATGAAAGGTCAAGAAAACATCCATTACTTTTTAGATTATTGGGTAATTATTTGTTGACTAATAAAAATATTTATTTGTCAATAAAATGTCACCTCCAAGGTTCTTTTGAAATTAGTATCTTCCTTGTACATATCAATTTAGTTTGTGGAAAGGGGCAGAAACATGTATACTTCCTTAAAAAAAAAAAAACAACTCTGAAAACTCAGAGGAAGAAGTATTTGAAAAGAATGGCTACCCAGGACAAAAAAGACCACTGGGGAGCTCTCATATTACATAGTGATGGACTGTGATCTCCATGTGCGGGAGAGGAATATCCATAGAGAGGAGATGTCTTATCTTCAAATGATCAAAGTAAGGTGAGCAACACAGAGAAAGTAAAGACAAAAACAATGAACATTGGAGTTAAGTAGTATAGCATAGTAGTGTAGCATTTTAAAAATTCTTGTGTCAGGTAAAATTCTTTAAATATATTTCCCACATCCATTTTATAGTTTGAGGGAAAATCATGAAATGAGAATATTGAAATCTTATATCTTATACACAAAAGTGATGGAGGAGAAGATTTTTACTTTTATTGTCAAATTAATCCTTGAGGCTTATACTAAAGATTTAAGTGTTACTTCAATGTCATTTCTTTTATTTGACTCCACTAATGTGAGGAGTTTCCATTTACAAATTATATTTTTATTTTTCTGAGCAGGGTAGACTTTTCCATGAAGTAAATCAGTCCCACTTACTTCTTTGGCATGCCTTGACTTTACACATTCCCATAGTGCTATGCTTAACAGATCTGTAAAGGAAATTACACACAGAAAATGCAACTCTAATGGCTATTTTTTAATCTGTTTGAAAATTATTTTAAAAATTGAATAGCATTTTACCATGACATAAACAGAAGGGAAATGGAAAAAGCCTGTAATTTAGAATGAAAATGTTTCTTATTTGGAGGGCCTACTTATTTACAATTCATAAATAGAAAAATAGAATAAAAGCTCATATGAATTCATCTTCTTTAGGGGAAAAACACTTTATATGCTTTTCTATGACCTGTTTATAGCCTTCATTTTTATCTTTCACTGCAGAAATTAAATATATAAAAGTGACATAGAAATTAAATATATAAAAGTGACATAGCAATTATGCTTTATTAAACCATATTCTGCTATAAAAAAGAGATAAACCATTAAAACAATGGTAAAGTTCTTCAGTTAAATCTAAACTATTTGCTAATATGTTTAACTCAAACTCTGGATAATTAGGTAATGGATTTCTCTTTTAAGGTGAGGGGTGGGAGGAGAGGAAGAGAGTGAGAATAAGTCAAAAGACTATACTTCATGGACCTTATATACAAGTTGCCTGGCTGATGAACTACTAAAACCAAATCCCTGGATTCATGGTTTAAATTGCACTGTAATCAGACCTGAGAGAGAAACAAGTAAGCAAGAATGGCATACAAGTTTGACCTCTGCAATTATGGAACATTTTCTAAGCTTTCCCTAGTGTAAATGCCTGGTAAATTGCCTCTCTGTGCTAGAAATGACTGTTTCTCTGCCAAATTACACTCTCTTGGTTCATCAATTAACTATCCATGCTATATAATTTACTTGCTCAAAAGTTTACTCATTCCAAGTTTGATGTGTCCATCTTGTATAAATTTCTTCTTTAATTTAAAGCATTATTTAAAACAATTATTTGTATTTATGCTACTAAATTGTCCTCAATTCCCATTTTTCCATCTCCCCCACCCTATAGTATGCCAAACGCTTTTCTTTGGGTTTGGAATCTGAAAGATTTGAGTTCAAATTCAGCCTCAGACATCTCCTAGTTGTGTGACACATAGTAAGTTAAGTCTTTCTTGCCTCTTTCTGCCTCAGTTCATTCAACTGCAAAATGAAGCTAACTATGCAGAAAGAGAAGGAACACATTTCTAAATTTCTAAAAAAAATTTCTGGGAGCCAAGATGGCAGAGTAGAAACAGCACTCCTGTGGCTCTCCTGTTCATACCACTTCCAATATATATATATATATATATATATATATATATATATATATATATATATATAAATGGGGACTCTGAACGACCTCTGGAGCTACAGCAACCACAAAATCACACAGAGAAGCTAACCTCACACTGGGGATAGCCTGGCAGCCTGGCAGGGTTTGGCCAGCTCAGTGCTCTAATAGCCAAACCCAGGCCCCCTTGGGTTTTAGCCCCAGGGAGTCTGGACCAGCAGACAGCTGGAGGGACCCCAGAACACCAGCAGCTATGGTGTTTCCAGAATTATCAACACATAGATGCCTAGGACAAAGTGAGAGGTCAGTGCCCTATGGACTTTGGGGCCAGTATTTGGGAGCACATCAGCTTCTTCCCCTGGGGGCAAGAAGCCACTGAGTAGGCCCAGCGCAGCCACCATGTTGCAGCTTCAGTTCCTGGCTTGCTAACTGCAAGGGGGATCCGGCAATCAGTTGGGGGGTAAGCGCTCTTGCTTTAACCTTCTTGGATCTGGATTGCGGTCTGGGGTGGAGGTCTTGGGGTGTGTGACCAGCTTGCCAGAGTGTGTTGAGACTTCAGAGAGGGCACACAGCTAATACTTCCAGCAGGTGAGAAAACCCCAGCATTTGGGATTGAAGTTCCCCTGGCTAGTGGCAGAGACCTACTGTTGCAACAAGCCCAAAAGTCAAGTAATTGCGTGGCAACATGCCTAGGCAAAGGAAACAAAATAAACAGAAAATTCAACATTAGACTCTTATTTGGGGGGCAAAGAGCATCAAAGTGTGGAACAGGAGGAGGACTGGGAGGTCAGAACTCCTGCACCAAAAGCCCAAATGAAAATACAAGCTGGTTACAGGCCATAGAGGACCTTAAGAAGCAGATAAGAGAAGTGGGGTAAAAATTGGGAAGAGAAATGAGAAAGATGCAAGAAAATTATGAAATGAGAGTCAACAGCCTGACTGAGGAAAATAACACCTTTAAAACAGACTAACTCAAATAGCAAAAGAGGCTCAAAAAGCCAATGAGGACAAGAATGCCTTAAAAAGCCAAATTTGCCAGATGGAAAAAGAATCTCAAAAGCTCACTGAGGAGAACCATTCCTTCAGAATTATACTGGAGAAAATGGAAGCTAGTGACTTTATGAGAAATCAAGATGCTGTTAAACAGGTCCAAACAAATGAAAAATTGAAGGCAATGTGAAATATCTCATTGGAAAAACCACTGACCTGGAAAATAGATCCAGGAGAGATAAGTTAAAAGTTATTGAACTATCTGAAATCCATAATCAAATAAAGAACCTAGAAATCATCCTTCAAGAAATTTTCAAGGAAAATTGCCCTGATGTTTTAGAACAAGGGGGCAAAATAGAGGTTGAAAGAATCCACTGATCACCTCCTGAAAAAGATCCCCAAAAGAAAACTCCCAGGAATATTATAGCCAGGTTCCAGAATTCCCAGATCAAGGAGAAAATAGTACAAGCAGGCAGGAAGAAACAATTTCAGTATTGTGGAAACACAGTCAGGATAGTGCAGGATATGGCAGCTTCTACACTGAGAGATGGAAGGGCATGGAATATGATATTCTGCAGGGCCTAGGAGCTGGGATTAAAACCAAGAATCATCTACCCAGCAAAACTGAATATCTTGTTTCAGGTGAAAGTATGGTCATTCAGTGGAATAGAGGACTTTCAAGCATTCTTGAGGAAAAAACCAGAGTTGAATAGAATATTTGACATTCAGACAGAAGAAGCAAGAGATGCTTAAGAAGGTAAACAGGGAAAAGAAATCAAAAGGAACTTATCAAAGTTGAACTACTTACATTCCTACATGGAAAAATGATAACTGTAACTGATGAAACCTTTCTCAGTATGAAAATAGTTGAAGAAGGGTTTATGGGCATATGAATACATATGTGAATGTGTGTATATATGTTTACAGGTATACATAGATAGAAGGCACAGGTCAAGTTTAATAGGAAGGGATGATACTTAAAAGGTGAAATTAAGAGGTTATAGAGGAATATAATGAGAGGAGATGAGGAAAGACAGAAAGGGTTAAACTATCTCATATAGAAGAGGCAAGGAAAGTGGTTGCAAGGGAGGGGAAGAACAGGAAGGCAAAAAGGTAAAACCATTTCCCCATTGAATTTGGCTCAGGGAGAGAATGACATGCATACTAAATGGGATAACTCAGACTGCAGGAGAATAGGGGGAGGGGGATGAGAGGGGAGATGATGGAGGGGAGGGAACACTGGTGGGAAGGGCAGTTGGAGGCACCCACTTTTGAAGAGGGACACGATCAAAGTATGTAATGGACCAGGTGGGGGGTAAGAGGGAAATATAGCCAGTCTTTTACAATATATCTATGATGGTAATGTTTTGCATAGCTATACATCTACAACATATACTGAATTGCTTATTTTCCCAGCGGGAGTGGGTGACAAGGGTTGAAGGGAATGGATCTGGAATTTGAAGTTTTAAAATTAAATGTTCCAAATATATATAAATACTATTATTAATACTATTTTGCATGTAATTGGGAGACAAGATGTGCAGGCATTGGGGCACAGAGATTCACATTGCCCTGGTAGAAAAGTCGAAGGAGGTATGGGAGAAGATATGGGAGAGCTTAGATTGGATGAGAGGATATCCTGTGGGACTGCTATTCTGGGGTGCTGGGTAGGAGAAATATGGGTGGAAAATGTAACTCAAAATCTGGCAGAAATGAATGATGTAAACCAGAATTTAATGAAGCATTTGAAAAATATTCTGATCGAGAAAGTTGGGCATCATCAGCGGCATTTTTTCTTGGCAGAAGTATTTCCAAAAGGAAACAGATTTAAATTAACACAATATTCATATGTAATAAATGTATATAATAGAACTACTATACTAATAAAAGAGTGACTTAGTTATGGGAGAGATCCAGACTTTTCTTTTTCCATACACTCAAGTAGGATGAAATACCAATAAGTAGATTTGTAAATTCTATTCAGATTTTTGGGCCCCAAGTTGTTAGGGAAATGTCTAGTGAATTACAAGTTGTAATGGGTGATAAATAGGTGCCTCAGACCAAGGGAAGAAAAAGGGGAAAAACCCAGAAGAGACAGGGTAATCACTAGAGAATACAGTGACAAATTCTGGTAATCATCAAAACAAGTAATAACATAGCTCAAAGATCGAAGTCAGAAATTAACCATTCATAAGTTATTGGATCTGGGATCAAGGAAGGAAACCTTAATATGAGTCCAATATTAACAGCCAAAAGTTAAGAAATATAGAAACATAAAAGGTTAAGAAATAGAAAAGAGAGGGAGGATAGAAAATTCTTTGGATAGTGACAATTTGCATCATCCAGAAGATTAATACAGGATAATGGAATTTGGTGGCATACATGGAATTAAGAAATAATTGAGGATCAGCATTAGCTGAGGATTTTACTACATATTTTCCTTATTGCTTATCGTTTCCATATTAATTTCTACCCTCTATTTCTTCTCTCTCTTACAACTACTACCATGACACCACCACCCCTTCAAAAGCTATGAAAGATTATCTAGAGGCAGGCTGTGAAATCTCTACAAATGGTAGTAGGAATGATTTCTGATGTCCAAGTTACACCTGATATCTTTTTGAAGTAGAGAACCAGATTATCCTTACTTGAGGGGTAGAAACAGGATGACAGAATCTATTTAGCACATTAAAAGTGATAGATCAATTGAGGATATAATTTTAACAACAAGTCCATTTAAAGACACACTTTCACATAGGTGATAAAGAAATTAAAGTATTATATTTCTATGTAAAAATAGAAATGATTTTAAAATAAACTGAAAAAACCAAATGTGCTAAAAGCAGAACTATAAAAAACAGAGTGCCTTGCCCATATAATACTGTTTTATAGTCAGAGAACATTCATCTAAATTTCTTATCTAGAATGTGATGGAGAATAAGTACAAAAAATTAAACCATGCCAATTTACATCTATCAAGGCTCATGTGAAAAACTCATTGTTTATCCATAGCTGATAGCATAATAGGAGATATAATGAAACAATTTTAAGACAAGTTTAGTTTAGTATCTCTTTTTCTTAAATTTCATAAGATATATGTATATATATGCAGGCTTATATACATACATACATACTTATATGTGTGTTTGTGTGTGTGTGTGTATTTCATAAGATATTACAGTCAACGAGGATGATTGTGACCCTGTAATGAATATATGAGTCACAACCACTCAATGGCCCTCAGCGACTCTCTGAGACCACAAATTTCACTGGTACTAATCTGCATTTGTAAAGTGAACTTCTTCACAAGGACTTCCCTGTATCAGTGATATCACAAGACCAGTCCCAAGCAAGAAATAAATGAATAAATAAAGAAATAGACACTGTTGTTGTTGTTATTGAATCATTTCAGTCATGCCTGGCTTTTCATGATCCTGTTTGGTGTTTTCTTTACAAAGGTAATGGAATGGTTTGCCATTTCCTTTTCCAGGACATTTTATAGATGAGAAAACTGAGTTATACATATGTATGCATACATATGTGTTTTTATATACATACATAAATGTTTACATAGAACATGTAAAAGAATTATTTCACCATCTGGTAGGTAAAATGAATGCTATCAATTTAATATGTCTTTTGTTCAAAATAGTTAATAGGCAAGAAGTTTATTTCAAACATAAAATTTGTAGACATTTTTGAAGTTAATTAAGGGAAACCATCAGTAGAACTTAATTTTGTCTCAGTACAATGGTTCATGCTGCCGGATGCATGCCAAGAGAAAGATAAGTAAGATGGAGTAATTTATTAAGCAATGGGATGCTCCAGGCAGTGCATTTCTAGGGGATTAAAGCTCCTCAGGTGGTGATGTACAGCAGTAGACTGAAGACTTAACTGGTTTTAGCCATCTGAGAAGTGCAATAATAGCAGAGGAATCAAGTGCCTGTGGTCAAAATGGAATTCATCTTTGAAAATGGGAAAAAAGAGAGGAGAAACTGTGGAGGATGTTAATAAATATCTTACAGACAAAATGTGGTCACTGACAGTTCTTCCTGACTTTGTAGATAGCTACAACTGTGTTCAGAATTCTTAAGATTTCAAAATAAAAAGATAAAAACAAATTGAATCATGTGTGATTACAATATAGACTCAAGATTATGGAAATTTTGGGTTACTAATGGATACTCATTTCAGAAACTGGTAGTTATTTCCAGCAATACAACACATTAGAACTACATTGAGAAACCTCAAAAAAGACAGTTTTCTTTTCAGTAAAATAAAGGATTTTGCTAAATGACCTTAGTGATCAAGGGCTCTTCTGGTTGTAATATTCTATGACCCTAAGGGTTTATAACTTTTTTCTTTTGTCTCAATAATATGGAAACTGAAATAGATCTTACAAACCAACTTGTGGAGAAATTGCTAAGATTAATTAAATGTTGCAAGAGATGACACTTAAAATGTTTTGAATCCATATATTTGCATAGTAGCAAGGAATTTTTGTAATCTGTTATTTAACTTAAGAGAAGCATAATAGATAAGAGTCAGTAAGACCCAGATTTAAGACCTGCTTCTTTCATATATTAGTTATGTGATACTGGGCAAATCAGCAACTTCTAGCTAATCTAGCCAACTCACCCAAAGTTACACGTTATAGAAAAATTGCAGATCTGCACTGAGTGGAAGAAGGCTCTAAGTCAATCCTTTCTTATACCAATGAAAATAAAGACATAAAAAATACCATTTACAAAACTGTAAAATTCTGGTTCTTAGAAAAGGGGCAATTATAGTATAATATAATATTGTTTAGGCAGCTAATGGCTAAATGGTTAGAGCAAAAGAGTCAAAAAGACCTGAATTCAAATCCAGCCTAAGACACTTAGTTGTGTGACCCTGGGCAAATCACTTAACCTTTGTTAGTCTTAAATGGAGAAGGAAATAGCTAATCACTCTAGTATCTTTGCTAATTGACAGTACAGTCTATAGGGTCATGAAAAATTGGATATGACTAAACAGCTAAACAATAACACCCTTGTCATTTAATGAAAATTATCTTTCCAGGAATGAACTTGCAGAATTTTTGTGTAATGATTTTACTTTTAAATATATGTTATAACTGCTATGATAAGATCTATTGCTCTAAGCAATATGAAATGATAATAATAGAGGCCCTTAAATGGATCCTTATGGTCTTTTCCTTAGCATATATGTCAAATGACATGTATGATTTATAATAAGTGGTATAAAATTATGCCTTCAGCAATTGTGGTAGAAAATTTCCTTGAGCAGACAGTATAAAATCCTTGGGAATTTCCTTGACAAGAAAAAAACACAGGAACTATCTGAACATAATTACAAAACATTTTTCACAGAAACGAAAACAGATTTAAACAACTGGGGAATTATTAATTGCTCTTAGGTAGGCTAAGCCAAAATAATAAAAATTACAAGTCTATCTAAATTTATTTACTTATGCAGTGCTGTACCAATCAAACTACCAAGGAACTATTTTATTGAGCTAGAAAAAATAATAAAATTCATCTAGAAAAATGAAAGGTCAAGAATAATTCGGAATCAATGAAAAACAAAGGAAAAGAAGGCAACCTACAAATTCCAGATTTTAAACTACTTAACAATGCAGCAACCTGATACTGGCTAAGAAATAGTGTGGTGGATCAGTGTAATATGTTAGCTATATAATATATAGTAGTAAATGACCATAATACTGTAGTAATAGATAAACACAAAGATCTAAGCTTTTGGGACAAATACTTGCTATTTGACAAAATTTGATGGGAAAATTGGAAGGCAGTCTGGCAGAAACTAGGCCTTGATCAGACCTTATACCAAGATAAGGTCAAAATGGGTATGTAATTTAAATATAAAAACTGCTATCATAAGTAAATTAGGGGAGCATATACAATTTTACCTTTCAGATCTATGGATTAGGAAAGAGTTTATGACCAAATTAGATAGTGAGGTTCATGAAAGGTAAAGGTAAAATCAATAATTTTAATTACATTAAACTTAAAAGTTTTATGCAATCAAAACTAATATAGCCAAAATTAGAAGGAAAGCAGGAAATTGGGAAAAATTATAGCACTTTTCTCTGATAAAAGTCTCATTTCTCATATGTGTAGGAATTGAGTCAAATTTATAAAAGAACCACTCTCAAATTGATAAATGGTCAAAAAATATAAACAAGCAGTTTTCAGAAGAAGAAATCAGAGCTATCAATAGGCATACAAAATGTTACTAATAATTAGAGAAATGCAAGACAACTCTGATATGATACCTCACATTTATTAGATTGGCTAACATGACAGAAAAGTAAAATTAAAAATGTACAGTTGTGGAGGTACAGCCAGTTCACAGAGTGAAGAAAAATTTGGAACTCTACTGAAAGGGCTATAAAACTGTGCACCCTTTGACCTAGCAATACCACCACAAAGTCTGTAAACCAAAGAGATAAAATAAAGGAGAAAAGGACCTATCTGTCAAAGCAAAACAAAACAAAAAACCCTTAAAGCATCTCTTTTTCTAATGACTAAGCATAGGAAATTGAGGCAATGCCCAATGGTGGAGTTGCTGAACAAGTTGGGGTATGGGGTTGTGATGCAACATTATTGTATCATAAGTATTGATGAGGGGATAATAGTTTCTGAAAAATCATGAGAAACAATGAGCCAATGCAAAGTGAAGTGAGCAGAACTAGGAGAAGATTGTACACAATATTGTATTGATGGTCAACTGTGAAAGACTTTGGTACTTTGATCAGAATAATTACCCAAGACAATCCCAAAGGATTAATGATGTAGAATGCTAACTATATTGAGAGAGAATTGATGAACTCTGATTATAGACTAAAGCACATATTTTTCAATTTATTTATTTTTTGCAAAATGTCTAAAATAAAATATTTTGCATTACTTCCCATTTAGAAATTCTTTTTTTGCTTTTTGGAGGGCAATTGGGGTTAAGTGACTTGCCCAAGTTCACACAGCTAGTTTTTTTGTTTGTGTGTTATGTGTCTGAAGCCAGATTTGAACTCAGGTCCTCCTGACTCCAGGGCTGGTGCTCTATTCACTGTGCCACCTAGCTGCTCCCCCCTGCCATTTATGATTGGTAGTATATTGCTTGCCTTCTCATTTGGTGGGGGTGGGACTTGACGGAAGATGAGAATTCAGAGTTCAAAATTTTAAAGAAATGAATATTAAATTAATAATAAATTTATTAAAGAAAATAAGTGGGTGAAAAGATCAAATAAAAAGAAATTAAATAAAGAGTATATCCCTGGGAAGAAAAAAGAAAGTTCATTTATCAAGATTTTAAGACATCTGTTCAAAAGAATGAACATTTTAGGACAAACTTATTTGGTTAGCACTTAGAAACATTGAATTTATCTGGGTCATCAAAATTATGTAGAAATCATAGGATTTAGAACTGAGAGAATCTTGTACTCTTCTAGTTCTCTCCATTCATTTTCTAGATAATGACACAGTGAATTGATCAAGGTCATACAAGGTAAGTTAGTCATGAGGATAGGATTTTAATATCAATCCTCTGACAACTAATCCATTCCTCTTTCAGTCCCACTAAGCCAAAACTTCTCTATGATCCTTTAAAGACAGAAACATGAGGAAACAAACAAAACAGAAATGAGTAAATAAGATATTTGTCATAGAGCCTCAAGAGACCTTAGACACCAACAGAGATGTCATGGAGCTATAAGAGAACTTGGACATCACCTAGCTCAAGGGTTTGGATTCAGTCAAAAGGAGGAGCCAGAAGCTACATGTGGCCTCGAGGCTGCTGGTTCCCCACTCCTGATCCAGTTCAAATTCTTTATTTTGCAGATGAAGAAGCTAAGATCAGAGATGAAAGATAGTTCTTTTTCTTCATGGCTTCTTCTTGCCCTTCTTTTTTCTATATTTTTATTTTTGATACATGACAACTTATCAGTCTTCCATTTGTAATTTGTCCTAGGTGACAATGTACTATCTAAAATGCTCATCACAGCTATCTAAGCAGATCCTGTATAGACAGCAAATTGAAATGTGGTGACCAAAAAAAAAAAAAGAACAAAGAAAAAAGAAAAGAAAAGCCAGAAACAATTGCTTTAAGGATATCCTGGAACACTTTCAAACAATGCAACATAGACTCAGAGCAAATAATTTAAGCCTACCAAACAACTTATCCAGCAACTAGAAATACAGTAGCATGTTTCTGATGAACCGATGAAACAAATGTAAACAACAGAAGCCTTGAAAATAGTTACTTCAGCACCAAATAAAACAATAACACCTATGTGTCCACATGGTGGAAAGGATCCATGTCTTAACACATAAATAATAGTTGCACAAAAGTAGTAATTAGCATCAAATAAGAAGGAACACTTTTAAATACTTGTAATAGTGACTTGAATCAGAGTACGAAAATTTGGTATGAGGCGGGCCTATCAACAAAGGGAGTTAATTTCCTGGTACCTAAACAACTTTATTTTGGGTTATTCTCAACCTATGAGTTCAGGAGCTCAAGATAAGTCAGCGAGACTCTCATATTTCAAAATGCCTCAAAGACTAGCAGAATTCATAGTCTGTAGTTTAAATGGCAGGAACAATTTTCTTTCTTTTCTTTCCTTTTTATTTTATTCATTCATTCAATTCATGTGGGTGGTTCATTCAAATTTCTCTATTGCTTAAGTCAATTTCTTGAGCCCTTTGAGACCTATAAGTATTAGACATGGATTATCAGCCCTCTTATTATATATTTAGTGGCAGAGAAAAATTGTGGATCCAGGTTCAGGTATTTTAAAAGTACCTCACTTTTTTACTGTCAGACCCTCAATACATGGTGTCTCCCACTCAAACCTATATATATAGTCTGTGGAGTTTCCTTTGGAATAGATTTAACTCTGAAAAATTCCTACCTCTTTCCTTATTGGAGTCATAAGAAAACTGGGATAAGTTTACTGGAATAAGCACAGTGACTACAGTTCATGTGACAAACAGTACTATTTTATAGGACCTTTGGGACCTGCTTTTCTATCATTTAGATTCAGAGTTTATATATATATATATATATATATATATATATATATATATATATATATATATAATGTTCTTATAGCACTTTTGGGAACAATTAAAAAAAACAAACAAACCCTGACTATATCAAGTATTGCCCTTCATCATATGTCTCTTAGGAAACATCTTTTTTTCCATACATATGAAAACCTCATTTGTAAATATAGATTATATTCAGAGCTGCTTCGAAAGCAGCCAAAACAATTTTGTTTATGTGAGCTCACATTCAGGGGTAGTAATTGATTTGTCTTTTACTTTTTTCTGTTTAATATTAACTCTTTGAAAGCCAGGTTTACCCAGGAGAAACTTTTTCACTTCAGCTCACATCTATTATGTAAGAAAGATTTAGTAGTTTAAAAAAAAAAAAAGCATTACTATCTCATTAAATCATGTTAGGAGCATGGGGTAACACTTCAGCCATATCAGAACAAGACTTGTTCTCTCTGGTTCATATGCCCATATATATGCCCAACCTATTAAAAATATCCACAGGATATAGTATCTACTCAAACTGTATTATCTACTCAAACCACAGTGCTTGTATTCAAGCAGATAGAACATCAGGGAGTTCATTCTTTGAGTACATGACTTTAAATGCTGGATGATTCTGATGATTTTTTAAAAATTAAGTACCCTGTCATCTTTCCAATCAGTTCAGGGAAATCCTTAAGTGACTGTGACAGTATAAATAGTTCTGGGTGCCACTTTGGTTAAGGCATGCCCATCATGATTAATGACAAGAGAGATGTGGTTCTGAAATAAACAAGTACTACAGAGGGAATTTCTGAGTTAGCAGCTGATGAATGTACAGAAGTAAAGTTACTCATCTAGTCAGCTAACCTGTCACAAGGAATTAGCCTCATTTTCTCTGTATTCACTAGGGACAGTAAACAATAGAGCTTCAGCTAATAAGTTTTTTGCTCAGGTTAAAATTGAATGTGAAATATTGGATAACATTATAAATGAATCTCTTTGGCATCTGCATTAGGAGGCGTGAATCCTTTGGGCTCCTGTGATTAGATCATGTGGAAACTTCATATATGTTGATGTCTCTCCTATTAAAATGGATGTTTTCCTTCTGCTGAATTAAGTTGTCCTTCAATTTGGAGCACAAAGGAGCTACTCCTTTACTAACGCATCCTCTTTAAGCCTCTGGATCTACAAAGGAGGAATCCTAAGCTCCCTCTTTTTAAAAGTTATAGAGAAAATTGTGACTCTTTGTATTACAGTATAATTTGTCTAGTAGAGAAGAAGAAGTATTTTCTCCAAAATCCATTCTATGACCTATAAGTCAATTGGTTGGTTACTTGTTATTTGAATTCTTGGGCTGTACACACCATTCTGAAACTTCAACATTCCTAGAAGTCCTAGAAGCCCTCCTCTTATTCCTCAATAGCATCTTTCTGAGTTATCATAGGCAATCTTCCTTTTCCCCCTCTACATAGTCATTGTCTGCTTCTGACACCAGAAACATTTTAATTTGATCTCATTTGCCTATGGATTGCCTGACCTCTCTGTTCATGTTCCCTATTAGTGGCTCCCTGTGATCTCTTCCCCAACTCTAATTATTCTAATACCATTATACATTTATAATGGATGTGATCCTAGGGGTAACTTATTTCAACTTGAGCTAGTAACTAAGAGTTTTTACTTTGCAAAAGGAAAAAAAACCCTCACAATATACAGCACTTAGATATAAATATGTGTGAACTAGCCAGAAAAGATTATCTGTGGGTGGCTCAAGATGAAATCTGAGTGAGTTTATTAGTGGATGTGGCCTCTTCCCAGATTATTTTATACTTTTCTAATAAACATGAAGTTTTCTGGGAGGTGTATATAGGCATGATGATAGGGGAAACCAGGAAATTGACAGTAAAATCTATGTAAAACTGCTCTTTCATTCATGCATTTAACAACCTAATTCACAAGCTTTAATGTTATAGTCAAACAGATGTACTGAGTCTAGTTCTGTAACAGACCATACTGCTTTTGCACAGTTGGGTTCCCTGAGCTGTTAAACTGGGAACACTCTGAAACTACAGCTAAAAACAAAATCAGGCTTAGTAAGCAACTCACATATATTTAACATTTTTCTGCTTCTCATCTGTCCCCAGACTCTCTTTTCAAGATCTCTTTAATATCACATGAAATGCCTCTTTATCCCTACTCAATCTGCTATAGTTGTTCAATAAAGCCTGCAATTCTGAAATAATGGCTGTACTTTCCTTACACACACACACACACACACATACACACACACATGCACACGCACATGTGTAGACACACATTGAAAATCATAGTATATTACAGTTCTATTACTTGAGCATAGAATTTGTAACTAAAAACAATGGAGTTTTTAATAATATTTGTGATTCTTGTGATTCTTTAAAATCAGGGCTTAAAGAGGCTCTCAGTATCTAAATATGTATGTGTAATTGTATGTATGTATGTGTAATTTCATATGTGTATACAAACATATGTGTATATATATTTGAAAGTAAAGTTTCACTTCAAAATCATGATGAGTGATATTTGAAAAGTAATAATTTTATTGTCATTGTCGGTTGCAGTTATTGTTAATGTTTTCTTTAAATTTCTGATTAACATATAGATTTTACAGCTGGTTGGAGGTTAAGCATTATAGCTGTGGGAGTAGAGAGATATACTCAACCAATGAAATAGTAGGTTTTATATTTGTGGCACTTAAACTGAACAAGGGAAACCTGTGAGGCATTTGTGAAGCAAAAGGCTTAATATTTCTAACTTTTAGCATCTTCTAACCCTTTATAATCATATTATCACTTTTTTCTCATTTGACTGTCTATTGCATTTTGTGTTTCCAGGGGACAATCTGGCATATCTTGCTTGTCAATATGTCCATGAAAGGCAGAGGTTGAAACTATGTAGGTTATCCAGAGGACCATTTTTTAGTAATGTGGGTCACAATAGGGAAATCTCTGTCTTCTTATTCAGATCTTTATAACAAATTTTCAATGGTGGGGATTCATAATGCAAGGATTAATAAATAGCATTCTTTATATTTGGGTAAGTTTTAAAAAATAAAGATTTGACAATGACCTTTTGTTGTCAGTATCTTCTTCATTTACTATTGCCAAGATAATCAGAGTAAATTCATTCATTCCATTGCTTAGATTAACAGAACTATGTAGTAATTCTTAATTCACTGATTCACCTTGATTAATTGAAAACAGGAAAGTAGATAGCCATGGGAACAAGTAAAAAATTATGACTAGAAAAATATATATTTGGGGGCAGAGCCAAGATGGCAGAGTAGAAACAGCTCATCCAAGCCACTCTGCCCCCACATTCCCCCCAAACGATGTAAAAGGGGACTCTGAACAACTTCTGGAGCCCCAGCACCCACAGAACAACACAGAGAAGCTAAACTCCCGCTGAGGACAGCCCAGCAGCCCTGCAGGAAGGACCAGCGCCGTGGTCTGGGACCTGGCAGCATGCAGCGCGCAGAGCGCAAGAGCCGAGCCGAGCCGAGCCCAAGTCTGCATGAGCCAAGGTTTTAGCCCCAGGGCGGCAGGGCCAGCAGCCAGCTGGAGGAACCCCAGAACACCAGGAGCTGTGGCGACTCCAGAATTATCAACATAGACTTGCCTGGGACAAAGTAAGAGGTTAGTGTCCTATGGACTTTTGGACTGGTATTAGGGAATGTGTCGGCTCCCTCCCCTGGGGGCTAGAAGCCTCTGAGGAAAAACGCCATTTTGTAGTTTTCAGAGGCAGCTCCCGCTCCCAGCCTGCAAATTTGTAGGGAGATCCAGCGATCAGTCTTGGGGGGGTAATCGCTCTTGCTTTAACCTCCCCGGATCTGGATTGTGATCTAGGGTGGAAGTTGTGGGTGGGTTTACAGCTTGCCAGAAACGGAAGTTGCCCCCCACACGTGCGAGACTAAAATTCCTCTATCTGGCCTTAAAGCCATAGTGTGGCAACAAGCCCAAAAGTCAAGTAATTAAGTGGCAACATGCCAAGGCAAAGGAAACAGAAAAATGCAACCCTAGACTCCTATTTTGGGGGCATAGAGCGGGAAAAGGACTGTGAGGTCAGAAGTCCTGCTCCAAAAGCCCCAGGGGAAAATATGAGCGGGTTGCAGGCCATAGAGGACCTTAAGAAGGACTTTAAAAATCAAATAAGAGAAGTGGAGGAAAAATTGGAAAGAGAAATGAGAAGGATGCAGGAAAAGTATGAAATGAGGGTCAACAGCCTGACTGAGGAAAACAGCACCTTAAAAAATACACTAACTCAAATGGCAAAGGAGGCCCAAAAGGGCAATGAGGAGAAGAATGCCTTAAGAAGTCGAATTTGCCAGATGGAAAAAGAATCTCAGAAGTTCACTGAGGAGATTCATTCCTTCAGAGTTAGACTGGAGCAAATGGAAGCTAATGACTTTATGAGAAATCAAGATGTTGTTAAGCAGATACAAACAAATGAAAGATTAGAAGGCAATGTGAAATATCTCATGGGAAAAACCACTGACCTGGAAAACAGATCCAGGAGAGACAATTTAAAAATTATTGGACTACCTGAAAGCCATGATCAAAGAAAGAACCTAGAAATCACCCTTCAAGAAATTCCCAAGGAAAATTGCCCTGATGTTTTAGATCCAGAGGGCAAAATAGAGGTTGAAAGAATCCACCGATCACCTCCTGAAAAAGATCCCAAAAAGAAAACTCCCAGGAATATTATAGCCAGGTTCCAGAATCCCCAGATCAAGGAGAAAATACTACAAGCAGCCAGGAAGAAACAATTTCAATATTGTGGAAACATAATCAGAATAGCCCAGGACCTGGCGGCTTCTACACTGAGGGATCGAAGGGCATGGAATATGATATTCCAGAGGGCAAAAGAACTGGGAATGAACCCACGGCTCACCTACCCAGCAAAACTGAGTATTTTGTTTCAGGGGAAAATATGGTCATTCAGTGGAATAGAGGACTTTCAAGCATTCTTGAGGAAAAAACCAGAATTGAATAGAAAATTTGACACCCAGACACAAGAAGGAAGAGATGCCTGAGAAGGTAATCAGGGAAAAGAAATCAAAAGGAACTTATCAAAGTTGAACTATTTACATTCCTATATGGAAAAGCAATAACTGTGACTGATGATATCTTTCTCACTATGAAAATAATGGAAGAAGGGGTGTGGTCATATGAATACATATGTGAATGTGTGTGTATATGGTTACAGTTATATATGGATAGAGGGCATAGGTTGAATTTGTTGGGAAGGGAGAATACTCAAGGGATGAAATTATGAGGTGAGAGAGGAAAGTGGCAAGAGGAGATGGGGAGAGACAGGGTAGGGTAAACTATCCCATGTAGGGGAAGTGGTTGCAAAGGAGGGGGAGAATAAGAAGGCTAAAAAGGCAAAACCACATTCACATTGAATTTGGTTCAGGGAGAAAATGACATACATACTAAATGGGATATCTCAACCTGCAGCAGGATAGGGGGAAGGGGGATGAGAGGAGGGATGATGGATGGGAGGGCATCCTCGGGGTGAGGGGAGGTTGGAAGTACCCACTATAGAAGAGGGACAGGATCATGTAGGGAATGGAACAGGTGGGGGTGGGATGAGTGGGAGGGAATTATAAGCAGCCTTGTACAATATATCTACTATGATAATGTTTTGCATAGCTAGACATGTACAACATATACTGAATTACTTATCTCCCAAGAGGGAATGGGTGACAAGGGAGGACGGAAATGGATCTGAAATTTGAGGTCGTAACATTAAATGTTTCAAATATAAAAAAAAAAAGAAAAACATGTATTTGCATTTATCATGAGATAAAACTTCATAAATTATGAAACTGTTAGTCTTATCTGTCTATGTTGCCTTGGTATTAGATTAGAATCAATTACTAAGGGATAATAAAGCACTTGATTGTATACAGGATTGTATGAAATACTTCACAAATCATTTGCTTATATTGAAGTGAAAAATATTAAGGCTTTTATGCTTTTAAGCAGAAAAATAACCTGTTGCACAGGCTATTATCATTCAGGAAAATTATAATAGGTGCATGAACTATTGGTAAAATGTAAGCTCTTAATCAGTAGAATATAATCTCTGTGAAGACAGGGCCTATTTTCACATCTATCTTTGTATTTCTAGCACCTAGTATAACAGGTTCTCCATGGTAGGCATTAATACATATTTATGCAATTCAATTCAATCCAATTCAAGTCAATTCAGGTTAACATTTATTAAACACCTACTATATGCTGGGCATTGTGTTAGACTCCAGGGGTACAGAGAAAATTATGTAGTCCTTGACTAGAAGGAACTTCTAGTCTAATGGGGAAAACAATATGAATATGGGCTAATTAAATATGAAATATACCAAGTTAATTGCTATTTCGTTGTTTGAGTCATATCTTACTCTCTGTGACCTTATTTGGGGTCTTTTTGGCAAAGAGTTTTGCCATTTCCTCCTCCAGTTCATTTTACAGATGAGGAACTGAGGCAAATAGTAAGGTTAAGTGACTTGCTGAGGGTCACACAGTTAATAGTTGAATAATTTGAATTCAGGAAAAGCCATCTTTCTGTCTCCAGATCTGGCATTTTGTCCACAGCACTACCTAGCTATCCCCAAATTAAAGATGAAACCATTTGCTGAATGACCATAAGATACAGTTCTGTCATATAAAGTGACCATGAACTGAAATAAAGTGTTAGTGATTATCATTCCAATCTGCAATTGAATGAAGTAATTGTGACAGACTATCCAACACATTATAAAGTTTGAAAGTTGAAAAATGTATGGCAAATTTTGAATTAAATGTCAAGAAATATAACCATCATGATAAAATATTAATATTAATCAGAACTTAAATCATATATATGATTTTAGAGTAATCTTGATATAAACAAAATGTACATGTCTAATTATTTGGTTAACATATTAAATACAAACTTTGAAAAAAAGAATCTGAACACTTTTTCTTGTGTTTAAATTAAAATAAAACAGGGGAGGCTAGGTGGCACAGTGAGTAAGAGTGCTGGCCCCAGAGTCAGGAGGACCCAGGATCAGTTCCAGACTCAGAAAATGAGCACCCACACATAAATAGCACCCACACATAAATAATGACTGGCCATGTAACCTTGAGCAAGTTACTTAACCCCAATTGCTTAAAAAAATAAATTAAAACTCCAACAACCACTTGTCTATATATTGAATGCTATCATTTCAGAAGACCAGTCTAGCAAATACTCAAAACTTTTTGAAGCAAATCTGATCTGTGGAATAAATTTCAACTTTAACCATGTTTTTTTTAATGGAATTGAACATATTTTCCAAATATAATTAACTATCATTAGGTATAGTATGCCTAATGGTGTGATAATATATAGAATGTGCTGAAAAATTTATTTTTCTGCATTTAATTGAATAATTGTGGAAAATTAGTAAATATGGGAACTGTTCACTTTAGTGGGTTAACTTACTCTTTTTTTAAAGCAATATTTATTTTTCTCCTTACCTTGCTGAACAAAGGATCCATACACAAACCACATGGAATTGTAGAGTGTGGTAGAAGTCATTGATCCCATTTGTAATCGTGGAGGGTTAAGCCAATTTAGGAGGTAAACCAGCAGTCCCACCAGTAGTACAGTGCCAGCAATACAAGCCCACAAAGAGAAGTCAAATGGGGCAAGGCAGGCAAACATATCCACTGTCTTTTCAGCCCTGCGCAGCAGCACACCCACAGAGTAGTCCATGTAACGGGTTGTAAAGTCTACCACATTTTCACGATCTGGAGTTATGGTTAATGCAGAAATTCCTATATCAGCTCTCTGAGAAATTGAAAGAAAAAGGACTCTGTTAGTAGAATGAACATCAATTTGATTTATATCAGCTCAACTTATCTTAGGAAAATAAAGTTAGCTGCCTTGGGTGATAACTTTCTGTACCAAATAAGGAGCACTCCAGAGGCATTTTAAAAATAACCACACATGAATTTTGTACTTTTTATTACAAATCTAGTCCCACAAGACTTGGGAAAAATTGTATATTATTTGTGAATATAAAATTGGGGACCACTATTTCATATATATAGTTGATGGTAATCTCCTACTCTTCTGGGTCCACTTATTGGGGCCATCATTATTGCAGTGGTAAAAGACTTCTAAACTTAGAAAAGTTATTTCCCATGTGTTCCCATTCACTGTTAACACTGAAATGATTTGAGAATATCTGCTGATGACCGAAGTATAGAATTACATTTTCTTTGGTCATTTCTGCATCAAGAAGAGACATATTGCATTTATTGTTAGAGGTCTAAGACCATGCAAATTTTAGATTAGCAGTACTTTTGTAGCTGGGAGCATTGTAAAATAGTAGCAATTTACCTTATCCTAGTTTTATTCTTTAAACCTCTGAGATCCTTTGATGGTTGCATTAAATATTAAGGAGCCTGATGATGCTCTTTGAAGTAATCACCTTGTTTCTCAGTGTGTGTCCCTTCAGATCCCTAGATAAGCAACCATTGTTCTAGCAGGTGCTACTTTCAAGACTTAGTAGACATACAGTTAAGAACTTCAATGAAGGATATTTAATTTAAAGTGACACTTTGGTAGTTATAGAACCACCAGATAATGAATGAATAACTATCAACTCTGGATCTTGTGATAAGAAATCAGGCATTTAAACTATTTAAAGCTGCTTCTAGTTTGAAGTAATGAGCTACTGCTGTGACTAAAGCTGTGTGAAGTCCCTTTCTAAACACTAATAAAAGACTGTTAAATGTAATTGTTGAATGTTTTTAGTTCTTGATTTTTATTTCACTACATAAAGGGGGCCGAGGTCAGTATTTATCACTCTATGTGACATGAAAACGACCATTCCTAATGTAATGACAGCACAGTGCAGATTATGACAATTCTCTGAAATAGTAACTTAGTGACATACAAGGGCTTAGCAGGAGTTAATTCAACTGCCAAGAGGGTCCTACTTGGCATTCTGGAATTGATTTTGTACTGCCAGAATCTGAACTAGGATCTCTGGTTGTTAGAACTAGAATAAGCAATGGCATCTTCTAGATCAAATCTCTCCTTTTGCAGATAAGAAAACTGGAACTAAAGAGATCAAATGATTTACCATAGGTCTTCTAGGTAAATTAGTGTCAGAAGTGGGCTTACAATCCTTATCTTCTTTTCTTATATCAGAATTCTTCCAGAATGACACATGGATCTTTTGATTTAATGGTAAATATATTCTTTAAAACTCTTGATGCCTTTCATTTTTTGTACCAACCATTTCCTCACTTTCTGTTTATTGCTACATCTTTTGTTAATGTGAAAAAAGTCAAAAAAAAGCAAGTGAAACAGTGATCCCATTGGATAGGACATGAAACATTCAACATCCATAGTCTCTATAAGAAGGAGGTGTTTTTCAATACGTCATCTCAAGAACCATTGGTCAATAACTTTGGTCTGAGTCATTCCTGTTATCTTTCTTTTTCAGATCATCCCAGTGAATGCTATTTTCTTGATATGTGCTCCTCATTGAAGCTATTCAAGCAAGTTTTCCCAGGGTTTTCTGAATGACTTATATTTGTCCTTTATTAAGATGAAATAACAGTCTACTATATTGATGTTTCATGATTTGTCCAGTCATTGCACTGTCAACGAAAATCTACTTTCTATTTACTGTGGGTTACCAGAAAATAAAAGTGCTGCTATGCTGAATTTGGTGACATAGGGCATTAATTTCTGTCTCTGACTTCCTGGGAGTTTATGGCTTATAGTTGTATGCGCTGTGTCAAAGGTTACAAATGCAACAACTCAGTAGCATTTCCTGTATAAGTATGGTTTGAACAATTCACAAATCTATGACATTGCAGTAACGTGATTGTGCAACACTGACAATTGCTATATTTTGCCATTTCTGTCATTTTGTTGGTATGGAAGAAAAACCTAGAAATCGCCTTATTTTGTATTCATATGATGATCGTATGGTGGATTTAAATTTTGAAGACACTTCAGAATTAATCTAGATCTATGCCCTTTATCTCTATCAGTTTGCAGCTTTCTTTATAAAAATTTTCCTATCTTTTGACAGTTTATCTACTGGAAAGGGACTCAGTAATATAGTTGTGTCAATTCAATAGCAGTAGTACTACTTCTCGTAGTGGTAATAGCATTTATATAGCATCTCCTATGTGTCAGACCCTGTGCTAAGGGCTTTGCAAATATTATCTCATTTAACTTACAACAACCATGGTCGATAAGTGCTAGTATTATCTGCATTTTACAGGTAAGGAAATTGAGGCAAAAAAAGTTAAGTGAGTTGCACAAGGCCACAAGGCTAGTAAGTGTCTGAGATCAGATTTGAACTTGGGTCTTCTGGACTATAGATGCAGAACTCTATCCACTCTTCCTGTTGGATGTCAAATTCTATCTATTGATTTTATTTTTGCAAAAAGCTTTTTAATCATATTGATTTTAAAATGGTCTATTTTGTCTATTGTAATCACTTTTATCCATTTTTAATTATGAATTCTCCCTCTAAATACTAACCAAAGCACATATTTTCCCATTCTCCTGTAATTTAAACTTTATTTGGATCCTTTTACCATTTGAAACTGATTTTGTATATTTTATATATGGTATAAGATACTAGCCTAAGCTAATTTTCCACGAACTTTTTCCATCAGTCCTATTTGAATAGAGAATATTGCACATAGTTATTGTTCTTAAATTTATTGAACACTAGACTACTATGTTCATTTAATTCTAGTTCTTGCTTATCTATTCTGTTTTATTAAGCTACTATTTTAACCAACATCAAATATATTTGATGACTACTGATTTGTAATATAGTTTAGGAAATGATATGTTCCATTATTTCTATTTTCTGGAGTTTTTTCTTCCAAATGAATTGTTGTTTTTTTATCTAGCTCCACAAAGTACTACGTTGCTGATTTTGATTGATGTAGCATTAAATCAGTAAATTAATTTAATTAGTATTATCAACATTTCTCCATTATTTTTATTCCTTTATTTCTGTAAAGAATGTTTTGTAGTTCAACTAATTTCAGTCATAAATTTATCTTGCTATGTTAATTCTAACTTATTTGATGCATTTTCACTTATTCTTCTTGAAATATCTCTTTTGATCTCTTCCTCCTGGTCTTTGTTAGTAAAATACAGAGAACTTGAAAACTTCATAGGTTCATTTAGTAGTCTGGTACTTTAATAAAGTATTATCTGAAAAGTATCTTAATTTTTTTTCACTGAAACTCTGGGTTCTCAAAATAAACTATCAAAGTATCTGCAGATAGAAATAATTGTGCCCACTATTTGCCTATGCTTATTCTTCAAATCATATTTTATATACTATATATATATGTTATACATTATATATATTTCTATGACTAAATTAAATAATAGTTAAAACAATCACTCCCCTTACCTTACCATTGATCTTATTAGAAAAGATCATTATAAACAATGCCAGCTCTTTGTTCAAAGCAGATATTTTGATATTAAAATCATTTTTATAGGGGAAAATAAATTTATTCTTTTAAATATTTTAATATTAATAAGTGTTATATTTTGTTGCTTTTCTGCATAGGCACATATAATATAGTGAGTTTTATGATTTTCATAATAATAATAACCATTCATATAACACCTACTCTTTTCCAAGCACTTGATCCTCATAGCAATCCTGGAAGGTAGGCGCTATTATTATGCCCATTTTATAGTTGGTGAAACCAAGTCAAATAGGTAAAATAATTTTCCCAAGGTCATAGAGCTAGTAAGTATATGAGGCAAGATTTGGCTGGCTTTTCTGACTCCATGTCAAGTGTTCTATCCAGTACAATAATTAACCATTTATAATTTCTTAATGTTGACCCATTTTCATATCCCTAGTATAAATAAAATGTGGTAATAATAAATCTTTTGAAAATGCTGTTATTGCCTCTTTATTGGTGTTTTATTCAACATTCAGCCCCTAATGGACAATGAATAATTTGTCTTGATATCAGACAGACTTGTAGGATTAATAAGAGGGCATGGAGAAGAATCATACTTACTGCACCATCATAATACCCACATCAATAAGTAAGTAGAAGTCACTTAAACTTTTGAGTACAGCTTACATATTTAGGTATTTCATTATGCTTTCAGGTTTCATATTTTGCTATTTTGAGTGCTTGTAATGGAAACGCAAATTTAAAGATCTTCCCATCCCTAGGCACTCTGATAGGCTTAAGAGGCTCTGAGAACCTTCCTTGATTTGAAAATATACTCTGCCCCCTAACAGGCTGAATGTGGTCATGTGGAGCCTGTGGCAGGAGGCTTGGTTTTCAGGAATGCCTATACCTTGATGCTGTGTGATTGGGCAGTGTGTCAAGAGGGTTGTTACATTCTCTGACCCAGGAGAAGGCTATATAATCCCTGATGGGAGGCTTTGCTTTGGGGCTCACTTTGAGAAGTGTTGTGTGATTTGACCAGATGAGACTCTGGGCAGCCACTGAAAAGCCAGATGTTGATGCCTCCCTCTCTGGTAACTGTGATTTAGTATTGATGTAATGGTTGGACAGTTTGGAAGCCTGTATGCTTGATCTGTTTGTTTCTGTCTTGTAACTTCTGTCTATATACTTTGAAGTTCAGGGTGCTGACCTTTTCCCCCTGAGCTAGGTAAACAATATATGTTTGATTGATTAAAGTAAGCTTCTTAACCCATTTTGAGTTGCTTTCCTTTAGAAAAGCAGATCTAAGAACCTGTGTTGGCAGCCACTCTGGGGATATTGGGGTGCTTGCTGCTACAGTGCTTTCATGTATATGATCTTATCCCTGAGGAACTGTGTTTTACTCCACTTTATATATAATCAGGCCATGTGGTTTTTTCCTATAGCAAGGCTAAACTATTTTAGATTATGGATCACATTAGCAAGGCTTCTGAATACTCCTAGGATTGAAGCAATTAGCACTGTCATCTTCAAACTTAATCATATTCAGAAAGTTGTTAGGGATCCCATTTTAATTTGTACTATTTACCACAGGACCTCCATAATGATAGAAAATAACTTCGGCAATCATGGGTCTCCCATTTCTGTGTCTTGTTTAGGTGATATCACCAACAAAGATAATTGTGTTATTATGTCTTCCAGGGATTTTTGGGTGATCTTGATGGGAGATGTACTTATAGGAGAACTTTAATAGCAGCATTTGACCTATTAAATCAAATGTTTTTATAGTAGCCAATTGCATGATACCAGTTACCAGTACCAATACCAGTACTACCATTACTAGGTTTATTTCTGAAGATGATTAGAGAAAAAAGAAAACCTAAATGTTTTAAAATTTTTAAAGCAGTTCTTTTTGTGATGCCAAAGAACTAGAAGTCAGTGGGATGTCTATCAGTTGGGGAATAGCTGAACAAGTTGTTGTATATGATTGTGAATGAATAGTACTATGCTATAAGTAATGATCAGCTAAATGATCTTAGAAAAACATGGACAGACTTGCACAAAATACTGAAGAGTGAAATGAGCAGAACCAAGGGAACATTGTATATGATAACAGCAAGAAAATATTCAGAATAATTTTGAGCAAATAATTAATTTTGACTATCAAGAACTAACTACAAAAACATATGAAAGAAGATCCTATCTACATCCAAAGACAGAACTGATAAATAGAAGTTATGTATAGAATGATTATACATGTTTGTATGTATGTATGTATGTATGCATGTGTGTATACACACACATACACCTTTATGTCCAATGATAGCCATCTCTTGTGGGGGAGCAAAAAGGAAAAACATTTATGTGATAATTTCATTATAAATTTAAAAGGAGGGGCGGCTAGGTGGCGCAGTGAATAGAGCGCCGGCCCTGGAATCAGAAGGACCTGAGTTCGGAGCCGGCCTCAGACACTTAATCCATACAAACAAAAACCTAGCCGTGTAACCTTGGGCAAGTTACTTAACCCCAATTGCCCTAAAGGGGCGGCTAGGTGGCCCAGTGAATAAGAGCGCCGGCCTCAGAGTTTGGATGACCCGAGATCAGATCCGGCCTCAGAAAATGAGCACCTACGCATAAATAATGACTAGCCGTGTAACCCTGAGCAAGTTACTTAACCCCAATTGCTTTAAAAAAAAAAAAAAAAAGTAAAAATAAATAAATAAATTTAAAAGGGGTAGCAAGTTGTATATAACAGCTTTGTGGTTTCACAATCATATTTTAAAAAATTAAATTATGGGAATGCTTATTTTTTCATGAATTAAAAATAAAATAAATAAGAATTTTAAAATAATCAATAACATGGAGATAGTGAGCAGGAGTGCACTGCTTTTGGTATTTGCATTCATGAAGTGATGAGTTCAAATACCATCTTAGATGCCTACTAGGCATGTAACTCTTGGAAAGTCACAGGAAATTTGGGCCTCAGTTATCTCAATTATAAAATAAAGAGGTTGGAGTTGATGTCCTGTTAAGGTCCCTTCTAATTCTATGATTCTTTGAAGAAACAAAATCTACTATGAGATATTAAGTCAATTAAGTTCTTATAAACATTTGAAATTTCCCTTGGAAGGTGGCATTTTTTTTGAGCTAAGAATTTTAAGTTGCAGAAGTGAGAAAGGTAAGCATCCAAGTATTGAGGGATAGCTAGTGCAAAGTCATAGAGCTTGAAGGTGGAGTAGCATGTGTGAGGAACAAGTAGGCCAATATAGTTGAATCATAAAGTGTGTAGAAGGAAGTAATGTGAGAAGATCGGAAATTTCAAGTTGTAAAGAGGCTGGATTCAAACCATAGTATTTTATATTTAATACTAGAGGTAATAGTTGGTAGGGTAGGGGAGAACCAAAAGAGAACAATGTCCTATAAATCCAGAGAGAACATCCAGAAAGTGATCAAGATAAAATGTTTCAAATGTTACAAAGAGTTAAGATGGGTGAAGATTCATAAAAAGCCATTAGATTTGGCAACCAAGAGAATCTGAATAACATTGAGAGGAGAAATTTTAGTTGCCTGATAAGATCAGAAACAATATTGTGAGAAACACTGATAGTTTAGTTTCCACAAATTCTATAGGAACTATGAATGTTTTGGAAACAGTCTGGCACAGGATGTATGGAAGAGCCTCGGTCCTGAGAGAAAAAGCAGAACATACTATCCAGTCATATAAAGAAACCTACAAAGGTGGGAAGGAGACCAGACCAGGCTGGTTCAAATGAGTTGGGATTCAAACTGACACACTAGATATAGGAACTATGTCTCATTGTCTGACCAGGGGCGACTCTGGTGGGAAGAGAAGAACAATTCAGGAGAAGGGTGGCCAAGGAAAGGGAGTGACCTGTCTAGAGGGAACCAATGATTCCAATGGAAGTGGGCCATATAATCTTTGTTCTTCTACTGGGGGGGCACATGAGGGAGTACCCACATCCACCTCTCTGGAGAACTGTCAATAAAGGACCTCTTCTTTCACTCCATAAGCTGCAATCTTACTCTTTGTTTAGAGCAATATCACAGATGATTTAGAAGAGTGAAGGGGATACAAGGTAATGAGAAGAAGGTGACAAACTGGTATCTGCAAGAGGCCAGATCTCCTGCAAACTTTTGAATGAAACTTAAAAATTTACCAGTTTAAAAATAAATAAAGTGAATCACTTGCATACTCCTTTTCCTCCTCCTAGTCAATAGATAAACAGAAGAAGCACTGGTATTCTGCATAAACACTGCACTAGACAATCCAGGGGTAGATGTAAAGTGGGGTACATAGCAGTGCCACATGATCATGTCCAATGATCATGGTGATGGTAGTAGGGAAAATACCTTCATCCCTGTAGAGATGAAAGAGTGACTTAAGCAGACCCTTAGCTTTTGACTTTGTTTTAATCTTACCATCTCATTGAGTCATCCTTTTCTAATGCAGGAGAGTAGCCCCAGAGAGCTATGGCAAAAGGGAGACAGCACTGCTAAGGCAGGGCCTAGCAACAGAATAGCCCTGGAGTTTTTTGAAAGAAGTGCAAACATTGCAGGTGTGAAGTTTCCCCCAAGTAGGACCTCCTACCCCCACCCTAACTTGGACATTGTAGCTGCTGAGAAGACCAAATTAAGAAAGAAAATCTTATACTATGAGGAAATAACTTGACCTGAGAAGTACCTGGGGGGGCATGCCCTGAGGAAGATGATTTAAAGTCTCAGAGAAAAACAAAGAAACAAATATTCTGACTTCAAGGATTAAAATAGTACTTGAAAGGAATTAAATATAAGATAGAAAATAGAAAAGCTAGGAAGGAAAGAACAATGAAAAACACATGAAAGAATTGAATGCTTCCCAAATTAGAATGAATGAAAAAGTAAATAATGACTCATTGAAACAAGATTAAAACAAAATCAAAAGATTTTTTTAAAAGCAAAGAAGAGAATTATGAAAATAACACAAAAAGCAACTGACTTGGAAACAAATGGAAAAATAAAGGTTCTAAGAATTATTGGATTATCAGAAAATTATGATTGAAAAAAAGCCTGACTACCATATTTTAAGGAATTATAAAGGCAAGCTACCTAGAACTTAAAACTAAGAACAAACTACAAGTAGAAAGAATCCACCAGTCACATTTGGAATGAAACTAAAAAAAAGTAAACTTCTCCAAGAGTCATGGTAGAAATTCAGAGCTTCCAGGTTAAAGAAAAAAAAATACTAAAATATGCCAAAATAATACAAAAAATAACCATAGTAAGAACCACATGATCCTTGGCAATTGCCACAATAATCTATGGGATTGTAAAGGACAAAGATAAAGTAGAATATTCTATTTGGAAAAGTTAAGTATAATTTTACAAGGGGAAAAATGGATCATTAATGAAAGAAATAATTTCCAAGCATTTAAAAAGGGGGAAAGGGGGAGAACTGAGTAGCCATTTTAATATGTAAATGAAGGAACAAAGAGAAACATGGAAAGTTATGCACATTGGTTTAATTAAGAGAAATTATGTGAGATTATCATTTACATGCTAACAGGGGAATAAGATGTCTCCTCAGAACCCTAATATCTTTAAGGATGACAGAGAAAGGTAAAAAATGACAGAGGACCTGTCAGTGGTTTTATTCTATTTTTATGTTTTAAGGAGGAGAAAAAACGGAAGGGACAAGAGAATATATTGGAGAAGATATGAGGAGGAAAGGGAGAGAAAAATTACATAATAGAATTTCTTTTTTTTTAAAGCAATTGGGGTAATAACTGCTCAAGGTTACACGCTAGTCATTTGATTTATGCGTGGGTGCTCACGAGCGGATCTGACTCGGGTCATCCAAACTCCGAGCCGGCGCTTTACTCACTGACCACAGCCGCCCCTTTAGGGCAATTGGAAGTAACTTGCCAAGGTTACAGCTAGGTTTTTGTTTGTGCGGATTAGGTGTCGGAGCCGGCTCCAACTCAGAGCCTTCATTCCAGGCCGGCGCTCATTCACTGCGCCACTAGCCGCCCCAATAGAATTTCTTAAATGAATGGTATTTAATTTTAGACAAAGTTGTGGGGGGGGGGGAAGGCATCCCCACAAACCTCAGTTTCATCTAAACCAGATTAAACAAAAGAAACCTGAATACAATTATATCTGGCCACCCCCATATTAAGAAGTTTGCTATAGAAATATATTAAACTCCAAAAGAAAATAGGAGAAATAGGAACAAGGGAGGAGAAAAAAGGTTTTGGAGGAGGGATATGATATGTGTGGGAATAGTCACAAGGAAAAACTCAAATGGCAAAAAAAGGACCATGAAGAGGAATTAAAAGGAAAGTGTGTATAATGGGTATTGTTTCTTGCCTTTTCAATAGGTGGGGGAAGAAGCTGTGGGAAAATGAAAATGTGGAACTGAAAATAAAAATAAAACACTTAAAATGAAGGAAATATAATTAAAATCAAAAGAAGAAATTGTAAAACCCTGAGAGCAGAAGCAGGGTAAGAAAGAGGAGTTGCAAATAAGCAGTTTTCCATTTATACATCACAACTGTCAACAAAAGTTACCTCTCTTACCACATTTGTATTTGTAAAGAAAGAGATGTAAGCAAATGGAAGAAAAAAGAACTAAAAGAGAGACTGGAAGACATACAAAACTAACAATTATAACTATGAATGTAAAATAGAAGAAATGAGGAGAATGAATTAGAAAAGATAATATATTTCAAGAATCACACTAGAAAATAGAATTTCACATAGAGTTAAAAGGAAGGAATAAAACAAAATTTATTATACTTAAAGTAAATTTAAAATGATAGGGAATAGCATTTATTATTTCAGATAGGCTATGGGAAGTATAAATATGATGAAAAGAAATAAGCTTGGAGATAGTTTTTCCCTTGTGATTTAAAGCAGTATCAATAATTAATGCATATGCAGGAAATAGGATGCCATCTAAATAATGAAGGGAAAATTTAATAGAGCCTGGAACACTGGGTCTGGAGTCAGGGAGATCTGAATTCAAATCTAACTCAGACATTTAGTACTAGTGAAACTCTGGGTGATTCAATTAATCTCTGTCCTTTTCCATTTGTAAAAAAGGATCAATAATTGCAAGCACCTCCCAGGGTGGTTGCGAGGATCAAATGAAACTATTATTGTAAAGTGGTTAGCATTGAGCCTGGCACTTAGGAGATATTGTAAATGCTTAATCTCTTCTATTCCTGCTTCCCTAATTGGACAGGAGGGAGAAGTGATAGTAAAACTATAAATACAAATATAATATGTATAAATATAAAATATAAATATAAACATATAAATATAAAACTGAATATATCATTTTCATACTAAGACAAATCTAACTAAATGATAAACAAGAAAGAGTTCAAGGTGCTGGGAATACCAAAAAATATTAGAGATGCTAAATCATTATTGATGAGCAAAATGAAATTTAAAAAACTGAGCTACTACCTATTACCTGTCAGATTGGCTAATAGGATAGAAAAGGAAAATGGCAAATGTTGGAGTAAATATGGGAAAATTAAAACACTAATGTACTATTGGTGACATTGTATTCAACCATTCTGGAGAGCAGTTTGGAACTATACCCAAAGGGCTATAAAACCATGCCTACCCTTTAACCAAGTAATACCACTACTAGTTCTATATCCCAAAGAGATAAAAAACAAATCAACAAAAAGGAAAAGGACCTATGCATATATAAATTATTTATAGCAACTCTTTTAGTGGTGGCAAAGAATTGGAAATTGAGATGATGTCCATCAATTGGGGAATGGCTGAACAAGTTTTTGTATGTGATTGTACTGGAATATTATTGTGCTTCAGGAAATGATGAGCAGGATGTTCTCAGAAAAACACAGAAAGACTTAACATGAACTGATCTAAAATGAAATGAGCAGAAACAAAAGAATATCATGCACAGTAACTGTAATATTGCATGATGAACTATTATGAATAATGTCACTATTCTCAGCAATATATTAGCCAAGATAATTCTGTAGGACTTAAAGGTGCTGTCCATTTCTAGATAAAGAAATAGTAGAACCTGAATGCAGATCAAAGACACTTTTTCTTTATTTTTCTTGGTGTTCATGTGTGTGAGTGTGTGTGTGTGTGTGTGTGTGTGTGTGTTTTGGTTTGTGTTTTCTTTCACAGAATTATCTACATAGAAATATGTTTTGCATGACTACATATGTATGCCCTATATCAAATTGTTAGCCTTCTTAATAAGGGTGGAAAGAAGAGGAAGAAAGAGATTGTGAAAATTTTTGGGAAAAAGGAATGGGAAAAAGGAATGTTAAAATTGTTTTTACATGTGATTGAGAGAAAATAAAATATTAAATAAGACACAAAAGCATTAGACATATCTCTCTGGTCATTACCGAATGAGATTAAAAAGAAATACACATAATTTCAGGTATACTCAACATCTTTACAAAAACTGACCGTATATCAGGGCATAAAGATCTCATGCAAAAATGCTAAATCAAATGATTTCGAATCCACTATGAAAATGTTAGAAATACTACACATTGAGATCATGTTAGATCTATACCAAGAATGTAGGGCTTCTTTAACACAAAGAAGACTATAAATGAAATGTCAAGTTAATAATTTAAACAATAAAAAAAAACACGTGATCAGATCAATACATGCTGAGAAGGGTTTTGACAAAATGTAACTCTTATTTCTCTTAACCCAAGAAAGCATAGCAATATATGGAACTTTAAAAAATGTAGTAATCTGAACTTCCAATAGCCATATGAAAATACATTCTCACTAATAATTAGAGAATGGGTAATAATAATAATAATAAAAACAACTTGAGGTCCCACTTCACATCATCAGATTGGCTAACATGAAAAATGGAAAGTGATAAATGCTGGAGGGGACTAGGAAAACACATGAATGCACTATTTTCATGAAGTAAACCAATCATTCTGGAAAGCAATGTGAACCTATGCTCAAAAGACTACTAAATTATGCATGCTCTTTGATCCGGCAATACTATTATTGGTCTATACCCCAAAAGTAATTAAAGAAAAAGGGAAAAGGTCGTATACATACAAAATATTTGTAGCAGTTCTTTTTGTGATGGCAAAGAATTGGAAATTGAAGGGATGTCTTTCCCTGAGGAATGGCTGAATAAATTATGGTATATGAATGTAATGGAATACTATTTTAATGTTAAAAATTATGAAGGGGATGGTTTTGCAGGGGGGGGGGGGGAACTGGAAATACCTACATGAACCAATTCAAAATGAAGTGAGAATAACCAAGAGGACAATTTACAAAGCAACATCAATACTGTGAAAATAACCAACTATGAAAGACTTGGTAACTCTGATCATTACAACAATCTATCACAACTCCAAAGAATTTGAAATGTAAAATGCTATCCAAGTCCAGATAGAAAATGGATGAACTGAGAGTATGGATTAAAGCAAATTTTTTGCCTTTATTTTTCTTGCCTCCCCCTTCACCCCAATGAGACATGGATAAAATGGGACTATATTTTTTTTAATATTTGAAACATTTAATGTTAAGACCTCGAATTTCAGATCCATTTCCTTCCTCCCTGGTCACCCATTCCCTCTGGGGAGATAAGTAATTCAGTATATGTTGTACATGTCTAGCTATGCAAAACATTATCATAGTAGATATATTGTACAAGGCTGCTTATAATTCCCTCCCACTCATCCCACCCCCAACCAGGTCCATTCCCTACATGATCCTGTCCCTCTTCTATAGTGGGTACTTCCAACCTCCCCTCCCCCCAAGGATGCCCTCCCATCCATCATCCCTCCTCTCATCCCCCTTCCCCCTATTCTGTTGTAGGTTGAGATATCCCATTTAGTATGTATGTCATTTTCTCCCTGAACCAAATTCAGTTTGAATGTGGTTTTGCCTTTTTAGCCTTCCTTATTCTCCCCCTCTTTTGCAACCACTTCTCCTTACTTCTTCTACATGAGATAGTATACACTACCCTGTCTCTCCCCATCTCCTCTTGCCACTTTCCTCTCTCACCTCATAATTTCATCCCTTGAATATTCTCCCTTCCCAACAAATTCAACTTATGCCCTCTATCCATATATAACTGTAACCATATACACACACATTCACATATGTATTCATATGACCACACCCCCTTCTTCCATTATTTTCATAGTGAGAAAGATTTCATCAGTCGCAGTTATTGCTTTTCCATATAGGAATGTAAATAGTTCAACTTTGATAAGTTCCTTTTGATTTCTTTTCCCTGATTACCTTCTCAGGCATCTCTTCCTTCTTGTGTCTGGGTGTCAACTTTTCTATTCAATTCTGGTTTTTTCCTCAAGAATGCTTGAAAGTCCTCTATTCCACTGAATGACCATATTTTCCCCTGAAACAAAATACTCAGTTTTGCTGGGTAGGTGACCCTTGGGTTCATTCCCAGATCTTATGCCCTCTGGAATATCATATTCCATGCCCTTCCATCCCTCAGTGTAGAAGATGCCAGGTCCTGGGCTATTCTGATTGTGTTTCCACAATACTGAAATTGTTTCTTCCTGGCTGCTTGTAGTATTTTCTCCTTGATCTGGGGATTCTGGAAGCTGGCTATAATATTCCTGGGAGTTTTCTTTTTGGGATCTTTCTCAGGAGGTGATTGGTGGATTCTTTCAACCTCTATTTTGCCCTTTGGATCTAAAACATCTGGGCAATTTTCCTTGGGAATTTCTTGAAGGGTGATTTCTAGGTTCTTTCTTTGATCATGGCTTTTAGGCAGTCCAATAATTTTTCAATTGTCTCTCCTGGATCTATTCTCCAGGTCAGTGGTTTTTCCCATGAGATATTTCACATTGCCTTTGAATCTTTCATTTGTTTGGATCTGCTTAACAGCATCTTGATTTCTCATAAAGTCATTAGCTTCCATTTGCTCCAGTCTAACTCTGGAGGAATGAATCTCCTCAGTGAACTTTTGAGATTCTTTTTCCATCTGGCAAATTCGTCTTTTTAAGGCATTCTTCTCCTCGTTGTCCTTTTGGGCCTCCTTTGCCATTTGAGTTAGTCTATTTTTTAAGGTGTTGTTTTCCTCAGTCAGGCTGTTGACCCTCATTTCATACTTTTCCTGCATCCTTCTCATTTCTCTTCCCAATTTTTCCTCCACTTCTCTTATTTGATTTTTAAAGTCCTTCTTGAGGTCCTCTATGGCCTGCAACCTGCTCATGTTTTCCCCTGGGGCTTTTGGAGCAGGACTTCTGACCTCACAGTCCTTTTCCTGCTCTATGCCCCCAAAATAGGACTCTAGGGTTGCATTTTTCTGTTTCCTTTGCCTTGGCATGTTGCCACTTAATTACTTGACTTTTGGGCTTGTTGCCACACTATGGCTTTAAGGCCAGATAGAGGAATTTTCGTCCCGAACGTGTGGGGGGCAACTTCCGTTTCTGGCAAGCTGTAAACCTACCCACAACTTCCACTCTAGATCACAATCCAGATCCGGGGAGGTTAAAGCAAGAGCGATTACCCCCCAAGACTGATCACTGGATCTCCCTACAATTTGCAGGCCAGGAGCTGGAGCTGCCTCTGAAAACTACAAAATGGCGTGTCTCCTCAGCAGCTTCTAGCCCCCAGGGGAGGGAGCCGATGCATTCCCCAAATACTGGTCCCAAAGTCCATAGCACACTAACCTCTTACGTTGTCCTAGGCATGTCTATGTTGATAATTCTGCAGTCACCATAGCTGCTGGTGTTCTGGGGTTCCTCCAACCGGCTGCTGGCCCTGCAGCCCTGGGGCTAAAACCTTGGTGCTCGGCTCGGCTCCCCGCGCTCTGTGAGCTGCCAGCTCCCAGACAGCTGTGCTGGTCCTTCCTGCAGGGCTGCTGGGCTGTCCTCAGTGGAAGGTTGGGTTCTCTGTGTCGTTCTGTGGGTGCTGGGGTGCCAGAAGTTGTTCAGAGTCCCCTTTTACATAGTTTGGGGGGAATCTGGGGGCAGAGTGGCTTGGATGAGCTGTTTCTACTCTGCCATCTTGACTCCGCCCCCTGGGACTATATTTTGAGTGAATTCATATATAAACTGTGTATATTATCTCTTGCCTTCTCCTTGGGCAGGAGAGGGAGAATTTGAAACTGAAAATAAGAATGAAAAATTTAAAACATTTTATAAATGTTAACTATCATGGTGTGGAAGCAGAAATCAAACTGTAGGAGGTTTAGAGAAAGTCAGAAAAGAAGTAGAGGTCACTAGTATAATAATCTTTTTTAACATGTTTAGCCTAGAAGAGCAGGATAGTTTCTTGGTATCTCCTAGCTCCATTCAATAGTACATGAATAAGAATTAAGGAAGTGAATGGTGGGAATTATCCAAGATTGGGGCGTGGCAAGTTGTGTTATCTATTGAAAAAAAGAGACAAGGAATTCAATAGTAGAAGATAATATAAAGTTTAATTAGTTCAATAGTGCATCAACATAGGGATGGCAAGAGAGTATGGACACTGCCGTTGTGATAGTAGTCTGTGAAAGAACTGAGGAGTGAAAGTTATGGAGGTCACAGTGAAGATGAAGAACAGGGTTGGAAGTCAGGAGAAACAGGGAAAGATAGAAAGCAAAATATTATAACTAGAGAAAGGAAATTCAAAGCTCATTAATATGAAAGTTAAACACTTATGAGTGATGGCCAGATCACAGATATGAGCATTGATATATGCAGTTGAGATGAAGTGGAGGATTAAGCATGGGAATTGAGTAGAATGAAGAAGTAGGAAGGTAGACTATTTGATGGAGAATTTAATATGTGTATTGAAGTCCCCTGGCATTAGTCTAAGGCTTGGGGTAGAAAGAATGATTGTAAGCCAAATACTGAAGTTATTGATGAAAGAAAGGTATGGTGGCTTTGGTATACCCCTACCTTGAGGTCATTCTCCATTTTTTTCTCAAGAAGAGTTTTATTATACATTTTATTATTAGTGTCCCTAATAGAAACTCTAACATTTATTATATTTTTGTATTTCCAGTTTCTTGTACACTTTGTTAATGCATTATGGTTGGTTTTGTCTACTAATGGACATCCATGTTTGCCTAGATATTTTGTACATATGCTTGCTCTCATTTGATCTCTCACTATGCTTCATTCATCGTCAACCTATTCTTTCCCCTCATCAATACATTAGGTTCTTTAGCCCTCAGTACTTTCTCAGGCCATTATCCTTACTCTGACTTTCTTCTCTTTCCAACCTCAGTCTAATTTCAACTCTACATTCCACTGCTTTTGCATTCCTTCCCAACTTGTCTTATTGCTTATCTTCTATTTTTAAATCTTAGCTCTGGATTTACTGCCATTAACTTCCTCTTACTGTTCTACTCATATTGAAGATGCTTGAGCACAATACAGATTCACATTATACAACCTCAACTGAATCCTCAATACAGAAAAAAAAATGTTTTACTTCTTCTCTAATTGATTCCCAATTTCCCTCCCACAAATGATATTCCAGTTCTTCTCTTTCCCTTTCTAGCCTCTGACAACTCCCTTTCCTTTTTGGTCAATGACTGTATCTTTCGCTTTATTAAGAAAATTGTGTTCATTTAGTGTGAACCCCATCTTCTCCTGTTATCTTTATCATAAAACTCCTTTTTATGATATCTCATTCACTCCTTTCCCCTGTTTCTGTCACAGAGGAAGCCCTCCTTGTAAAGGCACTCTCTTCCCTCTACACAGGCACTTGATCTCATCCTCTTCCATCTTTACCAATAGACTTGATCCACAATAATATACCCTCTCTCAGTAACATCTTCATGTCCCGTGGGCTTAACCATCATATCTATTCAGATAATTCCCAGATTAACTCCTAGATAATTCCTAGCCTGTCAATCCTTTTAACTTCAATACCACATTATCCATTTTATAATGGATATTTCAAATTGAATGCCTTGGATATATCTTAAGATCAACATGTCCAAAGCAGAGTTCAACATCTTTTTGCTTAAACCCTCTCTCCTCTTCCAGAGTTCCTTATTTCCCTAAATGCCACTATTATCATGTTACCACATTACTACCTTTGACATTATTGTGGACTTCTCACTTCCAACCCAGATATGTAAGTGATTACTATATCTTTCCAATTCTGCCTTTCAATATCTCTCATATATGACTCCTTTTTCACTAGTGTTATTGCTTCAGGTCCTCATAACTTTTTGTTTGGATGATTGCAACAGTTTCTTGGTTGGCCACCCTTCCTCATGTCTGTCCCCATTCTAGTCCATCCTGTATCCTACTTCCATAATATTTTCCCTTTAATGCAGTTCTGACCAGTTGACTCTCTTAAACAACTTCCCTGTCTTCCTATTTCCTTTAGAATAAAATATAAATGACATTGAACAACCAATAAATATTTATTAAGTGCCTACTATGTATCAGACACTGTGCTAAGTATTGCAGATACAAAAAGAGGCAAAAGTCAGTCACTACCCTAAAGCAGCTTACAATTTAGTAGAGGAGAGACCATTCAAATAAATGTGTAGAAAAATATATAAAGGATAAATAGGATATTTCTTAACATTTTCTTAAACATTGAGTTTAAGAAATGTGTTGGACATCAAAGTTGAGATGTTAGAAAGGCAGTTGATGATGGGAGTTTGGAGATCAATGGAGAGACTGGGGCAAATCTGTTTATAATTATAAACAGAGGGAAGGTATTCAAATTAAGAGGAATTGAGCAAGGCTTCTTACAGAGAGTAGGATTTTAGTTGGGACTTAAAGGAAGTTGGGGAAGTCAATAGACAGAACAGATAAGGGAGAGTGCTCCAGCATCAGGGTGGGGGTGGGGAGGCAATCAGAGAAAATGCATGTTTGTGGGACAGCTAGGTGGCCAATGTCCCTGGATCAAAGAGTATATGCCAATGTAGTAAAATCTAAGAAGGCTGAAAAGGTTGGAGGCAGGTAGGTTTTTTTTAAGTTAACTAATTAATTTTATAAGTTTATTATTTATAAATATATGTATATATATACATATATATATACACACACACACAATATGTATATACATTTATTTATTTAGTTTTAGTTGTCAACATTCACTTCCATGAATTTTAAATTTTCTCCCTTGCCCTCCCTTCTCCCACCCACCCCAAGAAAGCCTGCATTTTGATATAGGCTCTACATATACATTCCTGTTAAACATATTTTCACATTAGTCATGTTGCATAAAAGAATTATAAGGAATGGGAGAAACCATAAGAAAGAAAAACAAAACAAAGAAAGAATAGTCTGCTCTAATCTGCATCCAAACACAATAGCTCTTTCTCTAGATGTGGATGGCATTTTCTTCCTTTGGAAGTTTTAGGTCCTTGCATTGCTGAGGAGGGCTAAGTTTATCAAAATCAATCATCACTGTACAATGATTCTGCTCACTTCCCTCAGCATCAGTTCATATAAGTATTTCCAGGTTTTTCTGAAGTGAGGCAGACAGGTTTTGAAGGCTCTGAATGCCAAATGGAGCATTTTGTTTAGTCTTGGAGGCAATAAAGAGTCACTTAGTGACAGGATCAGACATATACTTTAAGAAAATCATTTTAGTGGTTGAATAGTGGATGGATTTACCTTGGGAGAACTGAGAAGCAGGTAGACGCACTAGCAAGTTACTGAAGTAATTCATATGTGAGATGAAGAGGGTTTGCTATAGAGTGGTGACAGTGTCAAAAGAGAGAAGTGGGCAAATTTGAGAAATTTTGCAAAATTGAAATAGGCCTTGGAACACATTACATGTAAGCAGGGTATGAAATAGTGAGGAATTAGGATGACTTCTACATTGTGAGCCTGAAAGATTGGGAGGAAGGCATTGTTCTCTATGACAATAGGGGATTACAAGCTAATAAGGGAGACACTAAGGTAGAAAGGGAGAAATATTTAAGGGGAAAGACAATGTGTTCCATTTTTGACACATTGAGTTTAAGAAATGTGTTGGACATCAAAGTTGAGATGTCAGAAAGGCAGATGATGACGGGAGTTTGGAGATCAATGGAGAGACTGGGGCAAAACAGGTATATTTCAGAACCATCAGTGAAGAGATTGTAATCAAATCTATGAGATTACCAATAAAATAGTATAGAGGAAAAAGAAAAGAGGGCCAGGACAAAACCTCAAGTAACACTAGTCTGTTTAGTTTTTGAAGCTGTATACAACCTGTATCCAAATGATCTTTCAAGTGTCATAGAAATTCCTCTCCCTCATACATTCTGCAAGACAGTCAAGCTGTTCTTCTCCCTGTTACTCAAACATGCACCTCCATTTCCCTTTTTTATCCCTTTGTACTTTCTTTCCTTCATGCCTTGGAGTTTCTCTTGTACCTCCATCTTTTAGATGCTTTGTGTTCCTTTAAGTTGCAGCTCAGGTATGACTGGTGTGAAGTATTTCCTGATTTACTCAACTGCTAGTGCAGTCCCTCCCAACTGCCTTGTATTTAAGTACTGAGTATGTATTTATATTCATTAATTGTGTATTCATATATTGTATAGAAAATTTTGAAAAAAACAGTTGTACATGTTTGTTTGTTGTGTAACAGTTAAAGTAGTAGTGATTACATTATTTTCCAAATAAACACACAAAATGCAAGCTATAACTGATCAGTGATCAAGTCACTGACAGGTCTTAACAAGCAAGTGTTGGCAGATAAGTGAGTTGACAATTGTTGGGAAGTCCAGCATGCATTGGTAGAAACATGTGTGTAATGACTTGTTTACCATATACTACTATACAGTTCCATGACCCAATATTGCATTATCAGAATTTCAATGCAGGAGAAACCCCACAAATTATTAAATTTAAGCTGCATCATTAAAAAATATATATGACACAGATTTCAAAAAATCATTAAAGAGTTAAAGAAAGTAGATTTCTTAGGGGGGGACTAAATGATTTCTTTTTTTGAAACAGGGGTGGTAGGCCAAATAAGTTTGAGAACCTCTGCTTTAGAGCATGAATCATGCAATATCACATTTTCATAAAAATAACAACTACAGGGAAATGTTTTAAAGGATTTCAAAAGATATAACATAAGGGCAAGAAAGTTGCTTCATTTAATCAACAATGATGCAATTGTAATCAAGAGAAGTCATAGAAAAACATTATCAAGGGTATAGATGACAAGGTCATCATCTAATAAGAGCAGGGGATTTCAAGAGAGTCTAAATATTTCACTGCAGAGATCAAGAATGCTTTGGGAATTCAGAGATCCCTCAAAATATTTGTCCTTTTATGCATGTATCTGATTTAGCTTAATGGTTTGGATACAACAGTGACTTCTAAGTGTATATTAAGGAAACTTAACAAAAGATATACATATTTATATGGCTACCTGGTATATAATATATACTTATATAGATACCATATCCTCTCTCTCTCTTCTTTTGTGAATTATGAGTTCTTTGATGGCTTGCATTCTGTCTTCTCATATATAATTCAGAATGTTAGGTATGAAAATTTGTTTCAATAAATGCTTATCCAATTAATGGATAGAAATAATCTCCATGTTAGGTTATTTAATATGACATTTACCTGTGCCAATTTATGGGATTTGAAACATATATACATGAGGGAAACCCCAATATCCCAATGTGAAAAACTCTATAGTTCTTAGCTAGGACAGGAAAAGGGATTTAGGAAATGTTTAGATTCTATTGCTTTGTTGAATTGACCACTTAGAAATGGCAGGTGGTAATATTATGTCCTATGAGACCCTAGAATGAATTGAAGAATCTTTCAGCAGCCCAGCCCACACAATGTAATTCCACATCTTCTTTGAGCAGATAACTCAAGTGATTTCTATAAGAACTGTGTAGAATTTTTTCTTACTAGTGAAACTAAATCTATTTCTCTTTTCAGATGGCCATTCAGTTGGGGATGGTATGGGTAGAGGTAGGGAGGCTCAGTTCCCTGCAAAGTGAAACAAGTAAGTTTATCCCTAAGAGGATGTAATTTTATGTTAGCAGTCTCTGTACAGTCTGAAGTGAAGTATCAAAGGAACAACAGACAAGCAGACAAGCAAGAGAAAAAAATGTGCATATTGATAAAGGTGCAGGTAAAGAAAGCCCCTGTGAAAGAATAATGATCATTCACCCTGATACAACTGATCCCATTTAAACTATATTGTTATTAGGAAACCATGAATTTATTTTCAAGAGCTTTGAACAACTTGCCATCATAACATGTTACCAAACAATTGCAGGGAATGACAATGTTAATGTGACTTACGACATTTTTAGCATATAGAAAAATTAAAATCATATTACTTTTATAAACAATGCTGAAGGATAGCTGTAATCATAGTTGTCCTTTTGAACTTATTCAATAATTCAAAACATAATATACTTGAATGAACTAGTCCTTTAGAGTTTCTCTCTATGTGGTAAAGTGTAGGAATAAAGAAAGTTTCATTTTCCTTTCAATATTAAAGTTAACAATCTTATTGCTGTTTTTATTGTTGGTTCACTCAGCCTATTCCATACTGCACAGGATTCAGGAAAAAATACAACCCCCATTCCAGCAGTTAATAACCTAAGGCTTTGTGAATGTATACTCTGCTATTTCATTGGTGGTGTATTTCTCCAGGGCCATAATTTCCAGAGTTATTTTGACTATTATATTATGGTGAAAGTATCCTAAATAGAAATGGCAGATCAATAACAAAACGGCCACTTGCACTTACATTCAAAACTTCAACTACAGCTTGATACTTTTTTGAAATTTTAAAAGTTACTTCAATTTCTAATGCCACTCTATTCTCAACAAAATCTGGGGAAACTGACAGTGGAGAGACTAGGTAGTATTTGAACAGATGCTTGTGTATTTTTGCATTTAGTTCGCCTAAAGGTGATGCATTTTTTTAACATTATAGCTACCATTGCTATGTTACCTTGGCTTTGACTGATGTGGTTTTGGATTGGTTACACAACAGTTGTCACTTTTTACTGCTCTCCCTCCTCCATTAGTTCTCTTGAAAGCTAATTCATTCTTGGAGTGATAAATTCAATTTGTTAACTATCCTTTTTTGCCTCCCCAACCCTAGATTTTATTCAAGGCACATAATTCACCTCTTATCTACACTTGTCATTTATTAGGGCTATTAGAACAAGTGTCTAATGATCTAGGTTTCTTATCTGATTGTTCTTTATTGTTCTGACAATTAAATGTCACCTGCAAATATAGAAAATTTACTGCTACAACAATTCACCAAATCATTTAAGTCTACACAACTGATTCTCTTTTGCTCCACACTTTTCCCTTCTAGTTCATCAGTGCTACTCTTTAAATCTCAATAATATTTATTGATCTTCCATTATTTCTAGAGATAGGATTATTTTATTGAAGATAAGAGTTCCTTGGTTTAGGGAACATGAGCTGAGGAAAGTGTCATTATCAATGCAAGTCAGCATGTTTTCTGCAATTTAGAGGTCCAGAGATGTGACTTCAACACTGAGAGATTATGTGATTTGCTCAGGGTCACACAGCCAATATGCTTCAGAGATGATAAGGGAACCCAGGCCTTCTTGCCTTAGAGTTCACTCTGAATTCACTGCACCATTCTGCATTAGTGATTCTAAAATGTAATTCTTGACCACAAATAGCTTATAATCTAGTTGGAGAGGTATGACAGACAAATACACAAGATGATCATTTTAAAATATGCTAAAGACCAAATGAATGGTAGAGACAACCGGTATTACAGGAGTTCTGAGGAAAGGAGGGCTAACATCGTGAGCTAGATGATATGACCAAAATAGTTGATAACTATTCTCATTCTTAACTGCAATGGTTGAAGGTTTGAGAGGATTTTCCAGGAAAAGAGAATTTATTGACATAGAATAAAGGATAAATACAACAGTCTTATGGATAAATGAATAGAGCAGATGAACAACAAAGGAGGAATCATGTAAGGAAGAAATGGGAAACTGATGAAAAGGAAGGTAGGGACCTGATCATAGAGAGCCTTTAATACTAGTGTAGCAGCAAGCACCCCAACATCCCCACAGGGTGGCTGCCAACACAGGTTCTTAGATCTGCTTTTCTAAAGGAAAGCATCTCAAAATGGGTTAACAAGCTTACTTTAATCAATCAAATATATACTGTTTACTTAGTTCAGGGGAAGAAAGGTCAACACCCTGAACTTCAAAGTATACAGACAGAAGTTACAAGACAGAGAAACAAATAGATCAATCAGACAGGCTTCCAAACTGCCCAGCCATTACATCAATATCAAATCACAATTAAGGGAAAGGGAAGCATCAACATCTGGGTTTTCAAAGCTGGGGGCTCTCAATGGCTGCCCAGAGTCTCATCTGGTCAAATCACACACTTCTCAAAGTGAGCCCCAAAGCAAAGCCATTATCAGCGATTATATAGCCTTCTCAAAGAATGTAACCACCCTTGACACACTGCCCAATCACACAGCATCAAGGTGTAGGCATTACTGAAAATCAAGCCTCCGTCCACAGGCTCCAGGTGCACTTAATCAAGGGGCAGGGAAGATATTTAAATTTGCATTTCCATTACAACTAGGCAAAAGAGTTTGGATTTTAATCTCTAAATAATTGCTAGTCACTGAAGATAATTGAGTAGGAAGTGATAGGCATGAAGACTGGTCTGGTAGCAGTGATGAGTAGGCTACATTGGGGGAAGAGGGAAAGACCATAGGTAGGGAAAACAATTAGAAAACTAAAGCATGACTCAAAGTATAGACTGATTATGTCTTAAACCCGGGTTGTAGAAATGGGAATGGAAAAGAAGGAGTGAGTAGAAATATTACAAGGAATTGATAGGATTTGGTGATTGATTGGATGTGATTTCAGAGAGGGAGGGAGGAATTAAGGTTTAAGTCCTAGAAGATCAAAGAAATTAGGATATTCTTAAAAACAAATCTCTAGTGTGTGTGGGGGAGGAAGAAAAATAAATTTACTTTTATTTTGTTATATATTTGAAAGGAACAGCAATTCTACATAGAAGATTTATAGGTTCATATGTAATCCTCTTTTTATTGTATAATGTTATGGAAATGCTTGTTTTATTCCACAATTAAAAAATATCAAACAAAACAAAAAAAAAACAAGTTTTTAGGTGGGTTTGATTTTCGGGGGAAAAGAAGCTTTTTGCACAAGATGAATTGCAAATGTTGGTGTAGCCTGCATTTGAGGTAGAAGTGCCCAGTTCTTGGGCAATTAAGAGTTGCCTACAAAGAGGTAGCAGTTGAAGTCATATGATAAGATCAGATTTCCAAAGGAAAGAGTGAACAGAGAAACCTATGACCAGCAATTCGTATTGGACAATATTCACTTTCAGGGGAAATGAGGAAAAATTAGATCCAGTGAAGGTGAAAAACCAGTGATCATAAATGAGGAGAATCAAGGCAGAATAGAATCATGGAAATTAAGGGAAGAATTAGTATTAAAGAACTAGGTTGTTTAAAAATACAGAACAGGAGGCAGCTAGATGGTGCAGTAGAACATTGTCCCTGGAGTCAGGAGGACCTGAGTTCAAATTTGGCTCCAGATACTCACTAGCTGTGTGATCCAAGACAAGTCACCTAACCCCCATTTTCTCAAAAAAACAAACAAACAAACAAAAAAAACAGTGCAGAAAAAAAAAATCCTAGATTTGAGAACTTTAAAAATATCTTTCCATAGGGAGGAGGGGAAGGGGACAATATTAGTGTTAAGGAATGAATCAGTGGAGAATATTGAAGATACAGAGAATTTCAAGAGACTTTAATGAAGATTGGTGCTGAAGCAATGGAGAAAAAAAAGATTGTAATTTGAAGGATAATCAAAATCTAAAGAGATTATATTTATTTAGAGAATCTGAGCACATTAAAAGTAGGGGAAAAGTAGAGGAGAGAGTAAAGGTAAATGAATGAAAAGAAATAATGGATCAAAAAAAAATTTTTAAAGCAGGAGAGAATGGGAAAAAGTGCATAGAAGGAAGAGTTAAACCTGAAAAAGAGAAGGGGCACAATTATTTTTCCGAAAATAGGATGATTTAAGAATTAGAACTGGAAATAACTTTAATTCAACTCATCTCCTTTTATAGATGAGGAAAATAAAACTTAGGAAGGTTGTTGCTTGTCCCTTATATTATTCACTCAAATAATAAATGGCAAATCTTTAAGATCTTCTGCAATTCTTAGCAACCTATGAATATATAGAATTAAACTAAGGTTGCCATTATTAATTCTTGTCTCCATTTCTTTCTCTTTATATTTCTTTCTCTCTTGGTGTCTGTCTCTGTTTCTGTGACTCTTTCTCTCATAAATCCTTAGTCCTTTCTTTTCAGACCACTGATGATGGGGTTGGGGGTACAGACCTATTACATCTGAAGGCAGTCTTCATTATTGATATATATTGAGGTGCAGGGAAGTTAAGTTATTTGCCTAAGATGACACAGGCTTTCCATTACAATACATGGTGCATGTCACCCCAGAATCCAGTCCTTTGAAGATCAGTACTTGAGTAAAATAAGGAAGCATTTGAACTGACCCAGAAATTAGACTAGGAATTACCTGTTACATCTGTGAGAGGCTCTCTGGCATCTGCTCTCATCTCAAAAGAGCTATTCATGAACACTGTCAATCAGTAGTTTAATGTACACATTTATATTTTCAAACAGATAATCAGAGAGAGCAAAATGATTAGGAAAGTTTTCCTTATTTAATCCCAAATCTGTCTATCTGCAAATTCTAACCATTTTTCCTATTTCTACATTATAGGGCAAAGCAGAAAAAAAATTCCTTCTTCCACATAACAGATCTTCAAATACTTTCACTCCTGCTTTTGTTTTCTGTTATGTTTTCTTTATTTCACTCCTTAAAATGACATATGTTGTCCCTGTGTGAAATTTCATTTTGGTAATTTAATTTTATGTTTTTCCCTTTATAAAAAAGGAAAATGATTTCTCACTCACTTTAACTCCATCTTCCAAAATATTCCCTTAACTAAGCAGAACATCTTGCACATTTATCAATTTCACATTGTAATACCTTTTGGCCAGACCTAGGCCCTCATGAATTTTGAGAGTACATTAACTGAGGGAAATTGTAATGCAGCCTAAAGGCAGCATGAGAGATAAGGAATCAGGATATCTCATTCCATTTCTGTCTTCTGAACTGTCTTTGGATAAGTCATTCTCTTCTCAGTAAATCATTTCTCCCCCCTGCCCATTGTTTGCAAATATGCACGTATGCATTGAACCAGGGACTGATAGTGTTCATGAATAGTTCTTTTGACATGAGAGCAAAAGCTAAAAAGTTTCTTTTTAAAAAAAAATTCTTCTTATTATTATTTTATTTTATTTTTTGCTTCTTGGAGGGGGAAGGTAGGGCAATTGGGGTTAAGTGACTTGCCCAAAGTCACATTGCTAATTTGTTTTTTGTTGTTGTTGTTGTTTTTTTTGTATGAAGTGTTTGAGGCTGGATTTGAACTCAGGTCCTCTTGACTCCAGGGCCAGTGCTCTATTCACTGTGCCACCTAGCCACCCCTAAAAAGTTTCTTACAGATGTAACAGGAGATTACAGATTATGTAACAGGAGACCCAGACTTATTCCTGGGTAAGATCATGTACTTCCTTAATTACTCAAGTACTGATCTTCAAAGGACCTGATATTTGGTGATGTGCTTCATGTACTGTAATGGAGAGCATGAGTCATTTTGGGTAAGTAGCTTACCATCTCTGTACCTCAGTATCTATAACAGTAAAATTAAAGGGTTGCACTAAGTCTTCCTAGTTTTGAATCCGATAGTCAACACATTTATTAAGTTCCTACTAAGTGCCAGGTACTGTGCAGAAGAAATTTCACTATTGCTATTATTCAAGACATTGCCAATCAAGCTAGAAGGTTATTAATTAATTTAATGTTGAAGAACAAGCTTTCATGACTTGTCTAAAGTCAATGGGTTGGTCAATGGCAGAGTAAAGATGAGAACACAGTCTACCTTATTCTGTGTAAATAATCTTTCTAGCACACTGCCTTATGGTTAACTATTCAATGTATTTTAAATTCATTCTATGTTATAACACCTCTTTATTTTAACAACTAGTGATCAGGCTTTAGTACTTCTATAGAGATAGACTGGTAGACAGGAAAAAGGGATAGGAAGTATTCTAAACAGGCTAGCATGGTTTGGGGAGAGAAGAGGAATAGGCTGTATTTGAAATCAAGATTTCTTTTCTCTTTTCCACTAAGAATGTTAACAATAAATATTCCAAAATAAAATTTATAGCAGCTCTCTTTTTTGTGTGGTCAAAAACCTAACAACTAAGCAGATGAACATCAGTTGAGAAATACGTTGTAGTATATGAATGTGATGTAGTACTAATGTGCTATAAGAAGTAAAGAATTAAATGCTTTCAAAGAGACATGGTTAGACATTTATGAACTTTTGCAGATTAAAGTAAGTAGAACCAAAAGAACAATTCACATAAGGACATTATTACAATAAAAAAAAATGAAGACTTTGATAAAGAAGAAAATTAAAAGGACCAGGAGAACAATTTGTATAATAATTCTGTAATGATATACAACTTCAAGATTTTTAATAACTATGATCCATGTGAGGACCATCCATGAGTCCAAAAGATCAAGGATGAAACATATGGCATACTTCTTAAGAGAGAAGTGATATGAATTTAGGGTATAAGATGAGATATATGTATTTTCTATATAGCCAATGAGAGAATTTTATTTTGATTGACCCTGTATGTCTGTTATAAGGGACTGGATATGCTTTTCTCTTTTTTCTCTAATGGGATGAAAGGTGAAATGGAGTGAATTTCTGTTAATTTTTTTAAATACATGTATGTGTTTGGAAGGCATACATTTGGAATGTTGCACATACGTTTGGACCAGGCCTCTATTTTTGTTGATCTTACCAAACGTTTTTACTTTATTACAAAAGATCTTTCAATGGGTGTAATCTGCAAATATTTGTAACATGAAAACAAAATACATCAATAAAACTTCATTTAAAAATCATAGCTAAATTCTTCTGGATGCTAAAAAGGGATTCTTCTGGATGCTAAAGTTTCATATGTACTTCCCAGTGGTAGCTATCAAAACCTTCTTCACAGATATATATTCAACTTTGGGAATAGGAGACAGAAATAAAAAATATAATCACAATGCACAGAGAAGTTCCAAATTCCATATTAGTGAGTAATTTCTGTTCCATCTTTTTTTTAAGTAGCTAAAAAGTTGCAAAAACATATTTTAAAATTTTCTTTACTTTTTACTATTTATCCTTTGATAGAAGAACTATAAAGAGTGTAACATCCAGAATGTGGACAGGAGAAAAGAAGGACTAAAAAGATAAGTTATCTGAACAAAATGGATTATCAGTCAATAAATAATCAAAATTTGGAGGTATATTCATCCAAGTTGTCTTTTGTTTTACAAGATAATTTAACTTCATCATCTCCCACACATTGGGGAAAATTTAGTTTGGTTCATTTCAGTTCTATTAAACAAACATTTATTTATTGAGCTACAGTTAGGGAGAAAATTTAAGGTGTTTCTATGCTTGCATGTGGCAACTAGGTGTCAAAGTGGATTGAATGCTGGGCCCAGAGTCAGGAAGAATCATTGTCCTAAGGTCAAATCTGGCCTCAGAAACCTACTAGTTGTGTGATATTTGGCAAGTCACTTAACTCTGCCTCAGTTCCTCAGCTATAAAATGAGGTAGAGAAGGAAATGCTTAACAGTGCCAATATCTTGATCAAGAAAACCCCCAAAGGGGGTCATAAAGAAGCGGTCATGACTGAAATGATGGAATGACAAATGCTTCCATGTAGTTAAAGAGTGACTGACCAGTACATCTACAAACTGAATTTCAATATATTAGTCATTATCACTACCATAATCATTCACATAGTAATCTTCGACAATTCTACTCTCTAGAATAAAACCTTATGTGACCAGCACTATCTTTGTGGTATACAAAATCAGCACGAAATTATAGTTACTGTATTTTTATGCACTTCTCAGGTACATAAACCTTACCTTAAACACTAATTCTCCTACTAGTCCATTCCAAGTACCATCTTCTTGGGGACTCCCATACTTATGATCTGGTGCAACATAAATTTCATAGTTAAAGCCAAGGTAATTAGATAAGGCATCCAGAACATCAATGGAGAAACCTTGGTATTTCTTCGGTTTACCCAAGACATTTTCTGACACCATAACAAATGGTTCTTCCTAAATGAAAAAAGAAAAGGAGAATGTTAAGATCTGTGGCCCTGAAAAGGTAAGATTTCATTTTCAGAGATTTCAAAAGCAACATGATCATTGTCATTTTAATAATTCTATGAATTGAAATCAAGATAGTTATTAATGAATAATTAGTGTCATCTGATTGCTAAAGCAATTTTAATCAACTGATTTCATAGATATAATGAATCCTTGAAATCTTTTCCTAGATTTTACCATAACACATATTTGATACAAATATTAGTAAAAGTTCAAAGGTCTACAGTTCAGTCTCTTTGCATCCAAGGACCTAGACAAACACCATACATAAAGACATCACATTTGGAAATTTATAAAAATACTTTGTTTATGCTCATGAGATTTTTGTGAGGACACTATCTATATATCTATATCTATATCTCTATATCTCTATATATCTATATATGTGTGTATGTATATATAAGCCCACATATGTGTATATACATATTCATAATACATATATGTATATATACATGTGTATATGTGTGTTTGTATGTGTGTGAAAGGTTTTCAAAATAAATTTCACTTCAACAGGCTTTCAACAAGACAAGAAAAGTATATAAGAAGCATGTTTTAGGAAATAAATACGTGAACAACATCTTCAGGGGAAATTATTCACTGAAAATTTATTCTTCTGGATGTTTTTATATTATTACAGATGTTATTGCGAAAGTATATTCTACTCAATTAAGTTTCAAGGTTTAATAATAATTGAATTTTTCAGTAAAGTTTTACAATGATTGCTAAGTTTAAGAAATTATATAAAACTTCACTAACATTTTAACTATGTTTAAGTGATACCAAATTATCTAAATGAACAATGAAAAATTCAATCAGTCATCTGTTATTTTTTAAGCATTATACCAAAGATGTTGTTTTCAAATATTTTGACATGCCACATTGTGTAGGTAAGACTGATAGAAGTTTCCACTTTTCATCTGACTGTTTGGCCATGATATAGGCTAGTTGTGGTCTGCCCATTTATAGGATCTAGGGAGTTTGACATTTAGGTTTATCATTTAGAGTATGTACGATGAACTGATAAAAGGGCATCTATCTTCATACTTATTCATTCATTCATTCACTTCAAGTTGTTAATTTTTAAATTCTTCATTTTTAGTTTCAAATTTTCTCCCTTCCCCCACTCCTCTCATACCTATATAAAGTCATGCAAAACATATTTTCACATTATTTATGTTGCCCCCCACCCCCAAATCAAGAAAGGTAAAGTGGGAAAATATGCTTCATTCTGCCATCAGAGTTCATAATTTCTCTCTCTAGAAGTAGATAGCATTTTTCATTGTGATACCTATGGAATTGTTATGGACTGATAACTGTAGGTAAGTCTTTCACAGTTGATTATTGTTATAATATTGCTGTTACTGTGTATAATGTTCTCCTGGTCTGCTTATTTCACTTTGCATCATTTTATATACATTTTCCCAGGTTTTTCCAAATTCAACCCCTTCATCATTTTTCACATGATAACATTCTATCACAATCATATATCATAACTAATTTGGACATCACCTTTAATTTGCAATTTTTCTACCACAAAGAGCTGCTACATTTATATATATATATATATATATATATATATATATACACACACACACACACACACACACACACACACACACGTCTTTTTTTTTTTCATTGTCTTTGATCTCTTTGCATAGGTATAGTAGTGGTATTGCTGGATCAAAGGTTGTGCACAGTTTTATTGCTTTTTTGGTATAGTTCCAAGTTGTTCTCCAGAACGGTTGGAGCATTTCACAACTCTACCAATGAAGCATTGATGTCCCTATTTTTCTACATCCCATTCAGTATTTGTCATTTTCTTTTTCTATTATGTTAATCAATCTGATGGGCTGTTTTAATTTGTATTTCTCTATTTATTAGTGATTTAAAGCATTTGTACATGACTATTGATAACTCTTATTTCTTTTTCTAAAATCTGCCTGTTCATATCCTTTGACCATTTATCAACTGGAGAATGGCTCTCATTTTTATAAATCTGGCACAGTTACCTATATGAGAAATAAGAGCTGATAAAGGCATTTAAATATGTAATCCTAATGCACAGAACATGTAAATGCCCATGATTTATAATTGTGGGTACCTCTCTCTTACTCTATTTCAAGTATTAGCACCCGAAAGAAGCCTCTCTAACTCAATTCTTTATGTCCAAGTTCTCTCCTCTGTTCAAGAAATATTTTGTACTTTTATCCAGTAATGCCAGAATGCCCAAAGACATCCCCTTTTAGTAGTTTCCATTGCCAAAAAAACCCACTAGGTTATATGATTTTCTCTTTATCTGATGGAAAAAATATGGGTTTTTCAACAATTTGAAAAACTGTATTAATATAAATTACTTTTGGGTAATCATTCCTAATATACTCTGTGAATGCTCTCTCCTCTCTCCCTGTCTCTCTTTGTCTCTCTCTCTCTTTGTCTCTATTCCTGTCTCTGTCCCTCTTTCTGTTTCTCTGGTTACTGTATTTCAATATGATTGTTTCCTTTGTAATCTTATGTATTTTATTTTTCTATCTAAAAACTGTACTCTGAGATAGGGTTCATGAACTTCACCAGTTTGCCAAAGGGCTTCATGACAAAAAAAATGTTTAACAGTTCCCATTTTAGGTAATCTCAGTTATCAGATGGCGTCTGCTATTGTAACTAACACAAATCATAAGTAAGAACCAAAGCTTTCTAGCATTGGGACATTCCTTTGAAATAAGTTTTCTAATCACAAGGTCAGATATTTGGAGTTACAAAGTACCTAAGAGAGCCTCTTGTCCAAACCTCTCATTTTACAGATGACCCAAGTGAGGATGGGAAAGAAATCAGGTGGTAACTGGTAAAGGTGGGACTGAAGCCCAGGTTCCCTGATTGCAAAATCAGCCCCTTTTTTCATTGTAAGGAATCTAACTGATGCAAAAATCCTCTCCCTATAACCAGTTCAGGCTAAATTACATTACCTGAGGTAAGGAAAATTATATTTCCAAGATGTTTACCAAATAGAATAATATCCCACTCCCTGTTTTGATGTGAGATGTATTGATTTTTAATTTTATTACTATCTTTTAAGAGAAATTCCTAAAATATACTAAAATCCATAAAATGCCATTTTCTTTGTAGAATTTTCATATTCACTTAAATTATTTTAAATTTTTTTTTAAACAAATGCTTTATAAACTTCTGTTTTACATCATTCATTTCCGCCATATTTTGAGTTACAATCATTTCTCCCCCCGCTTGTTTTTCCCCTAACCACCCTCCCAGAATAGCAGTCCCGCAAGATATCACTTCCTCCAATCTGCTCTCTCCCATACCTTCTCCTATACCCCCTTCGACTTTTCCATTAGAGGAAGGTGAATCTTTGTGTCCCAATGCCTGCACATCTTATCTCCCAATTACAAGCAAAAGAGCATTAATAATAGTATTTATATATATTTGAAACATTTAATCTTAAGACCTCGAAATTCAGATCCATTTCCTTCCTCCCTTGTCACCCATTCCCTCTGGGAAGATAAGTAATTCAGTATATGTTGTACATGTCTAGCTATGCAAAACATTATCATAGCAGATATATTATACAAGGCTGCTTATAATTCCCTCCCACTCATCCCACCCCCAACCAGGTCCATTCCCTACATGATCCTGTCCCTCTTCTATAGTGGGTACTTCCAACCTCTCCTCCACCCAAGGATGCCCTCCCATCCATCATCCCTCCTCTCATCCTCCTTCCCCCTATTCTGTTGTAGGTTGAGATATCCCATTTAGTATGTATGTCATTCTCTCCCTGAACCAAATTCAATGAGAATGTGGTTTTGCATTTTTGCCTTCCTATTCTCCCCCTCCCTTTCAACCACTTCCCCTTGCTTCTTCTACATGAGATATTTCACCCTACCTTGTCTCTCCCCATCTACTCTTGCCACTTTCCTCTCTCACCTCATAATTTTATCCCTTGAGTATCCTAGCTTCCCAACAAATTCAACCTATGCCCTCTATCCATATATAACTGTAACCATATACACACACATTCACATATGTATTCATATGACCACAAACCCTTCTTCCATTATTTTCATAGTGAGAAAGATATCATCAGTCACAGTTATTACTTTTCCATATAGGAATGTAAATAGTTCAACTTTGATAAGTTCCTTTTGATTTCTTTTCCCTGATTACCTTCTCAGGCATCTCTTCCTTCTTGTTTCTGGATGTCAAATTTTCTATTCAACTCTGGTTTTTTCCTCAAGAATGCTTGAAAGTCCTCTATTCCACTGAATGACCATATTTTCCCCTGAAACAAAATACTCAGTTTTGCTGGGTAGGTGACCCTTGGGTTCATTCCCAGTTCTTTTGCCCTCTGGAATATCATATTCCATGCCCTTCTCTCCCTCAGTGTAGAAGCTGCCAGGTCCTGGGCTATTCTGATAGTGTTTTCACAATATTGAAATTGTTTCTTCCTGGCTGCTTGTAGTATTTTCTCCTTGATCTGGGAATTCTGGAACCTGGCTATAACATTCCTGGGAGTTTTCTTTTTGGGATCTTTTTCAGGAGGTGATTGGTGGATTCTTTCAACCTCTATTTTGTCCTCTGGATCTAAAACATCAGGGCAGTTTTCCTTGAGAATTTCCTGAAGGGTGATTTCTAGGTTCTTTCTTTGATCATGGCCTTCAGGTAGCCAATAATTTTTAAATTGTCTCTCCTGGATCTATTTTCCAGGTCAGCGGTTTTTCCCATGAGATATTTCACATTGCCTTCTATTCTTTCATTTGTTTGGATCTGCTTAACAGCATCTTGATTTCTCATAAAGTCATTAGCTTCCATTTGCTCCAGTCTAACTCTGAAGGAATGAATCTCCTCAGTGAACTTTTGAGATTCTTTTTCCATCTGGCAAATTTGACTTTTTAAGGCATTCTTCTCCTCATTGCCCTTTTGGGCCTCCTTTGCCATTTGAGTTAGTCTATTTTTTAAGGTGTTGTTTTCCTCAGTCAGGCTGTTGACCCTCATTTCATACTTTTCCTGCATCCTTCTCATTTCCCTTTCCAATTTTTCCTCCACTTCTCTTATCTGATTTTTAAAGTCCTTCTTAAGGTCCTCTATGGCCTGCAACCCACTCATGTTTTCCCCTGGGGCTTTTGGAGCAGGACTTCTGACCTCACAGTCATTTTCCCTCTCTATGCCCCCAAAATAGAAGTCTAGGCTTGCATTTTTCTGTTTTCTTTGCCTTGGCATGTTGCCACTTAATTACTTGATTTTGGGGCTTGTTGCCACAGTATGTCTTTGCGACAGATGGGGAATTTTTGTCCTGAATGTGTGGGAGGGCAACTTCTGTTTCTGGCAAGCTGTAAACCCATCCATGACTTCCACCCCAGATCACAATCCAGATCCAGGGAGGTTTAAGCGAGAGTGATTACCCCCAAGACTGATCGCTGGATCTCCCTACAGTTCACAGGCCAGGAGCAGGAGCTGCCTCTGAAAACTACAAAATGGCATGTCTCCTCAGTGGCTTCTATCCCCCAGAGGAGGAAGCCGACAAGTTCCCCAAATACTGGTCCCAAAGTCTATAGGGCACTAACCTCTCACTTTTTCCTAGGCATGTCTATGTTGATAATTCTGGAATCTCCACAGCTGCTGGTGTTCTGGGGTATCTCCAGCAGGATGCTGGCCCTGCAGCCCTGGGGCTATAACCTTGGCTCATGGGGACTTGGGCTCTGCTCTGCTTGGCTCCTGTGCTCTGTGTAGGCTGTGCGCTGCTGGCTCCCAGAGCACTGTGCTGGTCCTTCCTGCAGGGCTGCTGGGCTGTCATCAGCGGGAGGTTAGCTTCTCTGTGTCGTTCTGTGGGTGCTGGGGCTCCGGAAGTTGTTCAGAGTCCCCTTTTTCATAGTTTGGAGGGAATCTGGAGGCAGAGTGGCTTGGATGAGCTGTTTCTACTCTGCCATCTTGCCTCCGGCCCCCTAAATTATCAACTTCTAAGTCCAAATCCTCAGGCAATGGGAATTCCTTTCCACAGGTCATTTGACATGATCTAATTCTGCCTTTTTATCTTCTGGAACTTGCTGTAGGCTATTTTTTTAAAACTAAAAAAATTTATATGAGAAAGAAAGATATTGGATTATTAAATTATAATTCTTTTGCATTTTATTTTGTCTTAAATTTTTTATTGGGTAGAAATTGGAAGAATCCACTGATTGCTACCTGAAAGAGGTCCTAGGAAGAAAACTTACAGCAATGTTATAGCAAGTTTCAAAATTCCCAGGTTTAAGAGAAAATATTGCAAGCAACAAGAAAAGACATTAAAGAGCCTTCCTTAAAATAGTTGCTAGCATCTATCTAAAACCATCAGCAAGTATTATATGCAATGGGGATAAACTACAAGCCTTTCCAATAAGATCAGGAGTGAAACAAGGGTGCCCACTATCACCCCTCTTATTCAATCTGGTACTTGAAACGTTAGCAGTAGCAATTAGAGAAGAAAAAGAAATCAAAGGAATCAAATTAGGCAAAGAAGTGACCAAGCTGTCACTCTTTGCAGATGATATGATGATATACTTAGAGAATCCTAGAGAATCAAGTAAAAAATTACTTGAGACAATAAATAAATTTGGCAAAGTTGCAGGATATAAAATAAACCCACATAAATCCTCAGCATTCCTGTACATCTCTAATAAAACTCAACAGCAAGAGATAGAAAGAGAAATCCCATTTAAAGTCACTGTAGACATTATAAAATATTTGGGAATCTACTTGCCAAAACAAACCCAGAATCTATATGATCACAACTACAAAACACTTCTCACAGAAATAAAATCAGATCTAAATAGTTGGAAAAATATCAATTGCTCGTGGCTGGGTCGAGCTAATATAATAAAAATGACAATTTTACCCAAACTAAATTATATATTTAGTGCCATTCCAATCAATTTACCAAAAAACTACTTTGTAGAGTTAGACAAAATAATAACAAAATTTATTTGGAAAAACAAAAGGTCTAGAATATCAAGGGAATTAATGAAAAGAAATGCTAGGGAAGGTGGACTAGCTATGCCAGATCTTCATCTGTATTATACAGCAGCAGTCATCAAAACTGCTTGGTACTGGCAGAGGTGTAGAGTAGTGGATCAATGGAATAGATTAGGTGCAGGAGACCCAGCAGTTAATGAATATAGCAATCTATTGTTCGATAAACCCAAAGACCCCAGTTTTTGGGATAAGAATGCACTATTTGACAAAAACTGCTGGGAAAACTGGAATACAGTATGGCAGAAACTGGGCATAGATCATTATCTAACACCATATACCAAAATCAAGTCTAAATGGGTGCATGATCTAGGTGTAAAGGATGATACTGTAAGCAATTTGGGAAAGCAAGGAATAGTTTACCTGACAGACCTGTGGAGAGGGGAAGATTTTAGGACCAAACAAGAATTAGAGAGCATTATAAAATGCAAAATGGATAATTTTGATTACATTAAATTGAAAAGCTTCTGCACAAACAAAGCCAATGTAACCAAGATCAAGAGGGAGGTGGGAAATTGGGAAAGAATTTTTACAACCTGTGTCTCTGATAAAGGACTCATTTCTAAAATTTATAGAGAATTGAGCCAAATCTATATGAATACAAGTCATTCCCCAATTGAGAAATGGTCAAAGGATATGAATAGGAAGTTTTCAGAGAAAGAAATTAAAGATATCTATAAGCATATGAAGAAATGCTCTAAATCACTATTAATTAGAGAAATGCAAATCAAAACAACTCTGAGATACCACATCTCTCCAGTCAGATTGGCTAAGATGACAAAACAAGAAAGTGACAAATGCTGGAGAGGATGTGGACAAATTGGAACACTAATACATTGCTGGTGGAGTTGTGAACTTATCCAACCATTCTGGAGAGCAATCTGGAATTATGCCCAAAGGATTATAAATAATTTCATACCCTTTGACCCAGCCATACCACTCCTAGGGTTATATCCCAAAGAGATCATAGTAGTGGGAGGAAGAACCATATGTACAAAATATTTTTAGCAGCCCTTTTTGTGGTTGCAAAGAATTGGAAACTAAAGGAGTGCCCATCAATTGGGGAATGGCTAAACAAGTTGTGGTATATGAATGTAATGGAATTTTATTGTGCTATAAGAAACGAGGAGGTGACGGATTTCATAATTACCTGGAGAGACTTATACAAACTGATGCTGAGCGAGAAGAGTAGAATCAGAAGAAATTTGTATACAATCACAGACATACCATATCTGTGATGACCAACTATGACAGACTGGACTCTTTTCAGCAATGCAGTGATATAAGTTAATCCCGAATGACTCAAGAAAGTGAGAAATGTGCCATCCAGAGATATAACTAGAAAGAACTGAGCCTGAATCCTGATGGAAGCAAACTAAATGATCTTGTTCTTCTCATTGTTTGGTTGTACTTCTTCCTTACCATCTTTCATCCCACCTAGTACAATATGCCTTTGTAATTGGAATAATGTTTAATATGAATGCATTTGCAGACCCTATACTGTACTATATGATGTCATGAGGGGAGGGGGGAGGGAAGTAAAGGAAATTTGAAAATCAAGGAACTATGGAATTGAATCTTGTCAACTGAAACTAAACTAATAAATTAATTAAAAAAAAAAAAGAAAAAAAAAAAAGAAAAGACATTAAATACTGGAGAAAAACAATCAGGATTTCACAAGACTTAGCAGCTTCTGCACTAAAAGACCATAGGTCTTGGAATATTATATTTTGAAAAGGAAAGTAACTGGGGTGGTATCTAAGAATAATTTATCCAGTTGAGTATAATACTGAATGAAAAAAATGAGCATTTGATAAACTGAAAGACTTTCTGGTATTTGCAACCAAACAACAGCAACAAAAAGAACTCAAAGGAAAATGTGATATAAAAGATCCAGAAGAAATATAAGGGAATCATTAAAGACTAATTACAAGGCACTGATAAAGGTGAAAAGGTTTACTTATAAATGAAAGTGTTATCAGTATTCTCAAAACTTATCATTACCAAGGTAGTTTGAAATAAATGTTGCGACTGAGTTGTGCATAATGGGGTGATTTAGTAAGAAAAAATAAAAAGGAACTACTAGCTCATAAAAATGGGGTATGATATGAAGAATTGATATAGAGAAAACAAGTGGGGTGGAAGACTGGTAATGTCAGAACCTTACTCTCATCTGGGTTGAAGAGGAAACAGTGTACATCTGAAGATGTACCTCTGAACTTCTAAAGAGGTGAGAAAATTGGGGAATATGGTAGGTAAGGACTTTTTAAAGGGTGTAAAGAGTAAAATTAGCAGAGTGGAGAGTGAAGATAATGGAGAAATTAGAGAGATGAGTAAAATAAGGATTAACCTCCTTCTAATTAGTATTTTATGTTTTATTTTAAATAATAGTTGAGGTTCTGTAATAATAAAGCCTACTTCACAATAAGTATGTTTCATAATAAAATTAGTATATACATGCAAATATCTATGTATATTTTCCGATATATTAATAAAACAGAAAAATATAACAATCAACAATTAGATCAAAATTCTAGGACCAAGAGCTAAAACTTTTTTTTTTCTTTTTGGAAAGGGGAAGGTAGGACAATTGGGTTCGAGTGACTTGCCCAAGGTCACACAGCTAGTTTTGTGTTAAGTGTCTGAGGCCACATTTGAACTCAGGTCCTCTTGACTACAGGGCCAGTGCACCACCTAGCTGCCCCATCCTTTTTTTTTTTCTTTAGAGGCATAAAGACTGATTCAGATGCAAACACAAGGAGTAAAGGAATAGTAATCAAATGAACAAAATTCCATGATAAAGATAGTCCTTTTACAAGAACCTAACCAAACCACTTTATATTTCACAAATCACTTTACATAGATTATTTCATTTGATCATCAAAACTACCCTAAAGGCAAATGATAATAACACAATGGAAGGTTCTAGATTCAGAATAAAATGACATGAATTAAATTTTTGATTGTAAATTATTTGACTTTAGGGGAACCTAGGTCATGTGCTGGATAGAGCACTAGGTTCAGAGTCAGGAAGACCAGAGTTCAAATCTACTCTCAGATACTTATTAGGTGTATGACACTGGGTGTTATAGGAATGTAAATTTTTAGGATCTTCCCTGCCCCTAGGTTAAATGCACCTGAATCCTGTGGTAGAAGGTTTGTTTTTCAGGAACACCCACACCTTGGTGCTTTGTGATTGGGCAGTAGGTCAAGAGGGTTGCTACATGCTCTGACCCTGGAGAAGGCTATATAATCCATGATGTGAGACTTTGTTTTGGGGTTCACTTTGAGAAGTGTTGTGTGATTTGACCAGATGAGACTCTGGGCAGCTGTTTAGAACCCCCCAGCTTTAAAAACCCAAATGTTGATGCTTCCTTCTCTGGTAACTGTGATTAGATATGGATATATGTAATGGCTGGACAGTTTGGAAGCCTGTCTACTGAAATGTTTCTCTGTCTTGTAACTTCTGCTTGTAACCTTTTTATACTCTGAAGTTCGGGGTGCTGACCTTTTCCGCCTGAACTAGGTAAATGATATATGTTTGATTGATTAAAGCAAGATTGTTAACGCATTTTGAGTTCCTTTCCTTTAGAAGAGCAGATCTAAGAACCTGTGTTGACAGCCACCCTGGGGACTCTGGGGTGCTTGCTGCTATACTGGGCAAGTTTCTTAACCTCTGTCTTCTCTGTTTTCTCATCAGTAAAATGGAAATAAAAGCCCCTACCTTTCAGTGGTGTTGTGAGGATGAAATGAAATAATAATTGTAAAACACATAGGACAATACCTGGTAAATAGTAAGCACCATATAAATAATTTAGCTATTATTATTAATTCCTCAATCAATTTAGTCTTTATTTCTTTCATCTGTAAGATGAGGTGCCTCTTCGAGATCCAATTTTCTGACCCTGTGAAGTATCACAGATAGCATTATCCCTATTATCCAGATAAGGTCGAAATTGAGAAGTTAAATAAATTGCCCTTGGGCTCACAACTCAATGTGTATGTCTGGACCAAATCTCTTTAATGTTGAGTGCAGAGTTCTTTCCACCTTAACAACCTGACTCTTGAGTTTTAAATGGAGACTGGTTGGGGATTGATTACAAAACATTTTAGAATAATGAGGTGGCTGACTAGAGTGCTGGCCCTCAAATCAAGAAGTTTTGAGCTTAAATTCAGTCTCAGATGCTATGTGGCCTTGGGCAAGTCACTTAGCCTCTTTTTTTTACCTCATTTTCCTCAACTATAAAATGAAAATTATTATAGTATCTACCTCCCAAGGGTACTGGAAGGATCAAATAAAAAAAATATTGTAAACAAGTTAGTACCATGCTAGGAACAGAATAGGTGCTTAACAAATGCTCTTTCCTTTCTTCCTAAAGAGGCAAGTTAGGTGGCACAGTAGCTAGAGAAGTGTACTTGAAGTCAGGGAGATCTGAATTCAAATCCTTTCATAGGATATTTACTAACTGTGTGACTGTGGTCAAGTCCCTTAATTTCTGTCAATCTTATATTCCCCAGCTGTATAATACAGATAATAATTATCTGTTTATATGGTTATTAGGAGGACTAAATAAGAAAATATGTATAAAGTGTCTTGCACATCTTAAACTACTATATAAATGCTAGTTATTATTATTAATTAATGCTTCTAATCTTCAGCCAGGAGAGTGATAGACTTTATATAAACCTACCTTTTAAAATTGTTTTTCACTGACTAGATCCAAATGACTATTAATAGAATGAGACTAAGAAATTGAAAAGCTATCTATTAAATAGAAACAAACTCCAGATACTTATTTGCTCATCATTTGAATTATACCTGGGCCTAAATTCCAGCTACAAATGAGGTTTTCTGAAGATGCCTATGGCTTATGAAATGGCAAAGATGTCACAGACCTGCTTAGAAAAAAAAGGGAGTTTCAGGAGTTAATAATTTTCATATTAGCAAGAATTTATTCATATCACTTCTTCTTATTAGCTGCTCATAATTCTGAATTTGTATTCAGTCACTTAAAAACACACATACAACCTTACTGCTAATTCTCTCACTCATTTCTAACAGTGCTTGAAGCTTGAAGTTTTGTATTTAATTCTGATTTTTATTACAGATTTGGTAATATTGTTTGCTGGTGAGAGACTCTCACCTCCAAAAAGAAGGAAAGAAAAAACAAACCAAACAAGTTTTCATCATCATATATCATCAAAAGTTAGAGATTTTGATAACTTCTTTGCTGACTGTTAAAAACTGCCATTCTTTAAAATTCTGCTCGCACACATAGAACTCAAAAGAAATTCAAGAGAGAAATTGCAGTATTTTATTTCCATCTCCCAACCCCCACCCTACTGGGTGATAAAGAGGTTATCCTGATGAATTGAATGGACCTGTCTTTTGCTTAGTGTCTAGAAATGAGAAAAAATCCACTGCGATATATGCAAAATAAGTGACCAACATCCTTTAAGAACAGCATCGTCTTTCATAGAACACATCTGAGAACTAGAAAATTTTTCAAAGGGATTTAGGTAAAGTAAGGTAAGAGGATTGGGAAGATTAGTCACAGTGGGGAGAAAACATATGAAACAGAAAAGTCAGCAAGTACAGTGGAGAGTATGATTGATTTGGAGTCACAGGCAAAGCAGTTAAACTCTCTGAGCCTCAGGCATTTAACCCTAAAAAGGGAGGGCTGGACTGCATAGCTTCTTGTCTCTGTTACAGGTCTAAGGTCCTGTGAGAACACAATCAGCAGAAATGAAAGGGATCTGGAGAAAGAAAGAGTGACTATCGAGGATGGCTACAATAGCTATAGACATTTTGAAAGGATTTGTCCAGGAAGATTTCTTGTGAAACAAATCATTAGAAAACATCATATTGTACTTAAGGGCCAACATTTTTCTAGTTTATTATTCACCACACAATAACTATTCATCACAAATCGTAGGTAGAGTATTTGCAAATATTCACTCATCTTAACTTCCTTAAAGTAAATATTTATTCCAGATGCCTCTATTTTATTAACATTTACAAATAAAATAAACCTTTTAATTGAAATACATTTTTGGAACTAGTTAAGATTGACTCAAAAGAAACAGGTTTAAGTAAATGAGATGTCTAATTTCTGACAATGATATCAAACTGTATGGGATTAGTGGGGAAAAAAGGAAAATGAGAAAAAGTGGACTGGTAACACAGCCAAAAGTAAACATGAGAGAACCAACAAACCTCCCCCTCCCCAATCATTTTTATTTTTGAATAAGAAAAATGAAGTAAAAATGAAGTATTAAAATATGTAATCAGAAATGTAAAAGGAACATTTCAATTTTCTTTCCTGGGATGTTCTCTGGGAGAGGTGTGGGAATCTTTGTCAGGGGCCTAGAAGGTCCTATAATTCTCACACAGAATAAATTTCTGAGATTAGTTTTTCAATGAGAACATAGGGCAATTGTGCGCTCTTATTATTCAGCAAAGAATGATTCCTAAGAGATTTTCCCAAATTCATGTCTGCATTCAGGATGAGGTATCAAAAACATGACTCGAGAGATGGCAGATTGTAGCTTGAAGGGAAAGATGGTCACATTAAAAATCATGAAGTCTATAAGAAGAACATGAGAAAAGGTGACTTTAGAAGGACAGTGTCTCCTTAAAATCTATGCTAGGCAAAAGTAGTGGCCTGTTGGAAATGACAGGTGCTCTCAGTGAGAAAGATGGTGTGTTTGAGATTTATCCCATGGACATTCACTAAATGACAATTAGTATTAAAGGTAACTACCATCTATAAAGATCAAGGGAAGCCATCACACTAACATTTTAAAACTGGAAAATCATAAATATGGGAATATATCCACAAAAATGATGTTATCTCCAGGGAGACTATAGGAATTTAGTTATTTTTCTTCCATGCATATATAATACTCATTAAAATAGATTTTAATAAGAAGTATTATACCATGTAATAGCAGGGAGGGAGTCGGGGGTGGGGGAGTGAGAAGAAAGGAAAACTTCCAAGTTTGCAATTTGCGTAGGCAGTACTAGTCACTATTTAGAGGGTATGTGAATTTACATGCCCTTGCTTTAGTATGGATTCTTTGTTACATCAATTTTTTTATGGGAACTCAAGATTTCAAATAGTAGACCACATTTCTCAAAGATGTTCAATACTAATTCAAGGACATTATCTTCCTTAACTATCCATTTAAGATTCTCTCTCTTAAATTCTTTGTTACAGAATGTAAATGGAATATTCAGTGAACAGTAAATTTGTAAAGCATAAATGAACTTTTTTCTTTTTGAATATTTCTCCTACTATTGTTGATAATAAACTTTATAAGAACAGGGACTATGCCTTATTTATTTATGTACTCTCCACAGCATATAGGAAACGCTCAATAGATATTCACTGATATGAATAAAAGCAAAAAATTGGTCATCAGAAAAATATGAAAGCTATTATTAAAATGGCAATCTTCATTTCAAATTAAATTAATAGACAAATATCTTTAAGAACAACTCAAATGTGATACATATGGGCACATATGTGCATATATTTTTAATATCTCAAAATGAATCTTTAGTTATACTTATATAATTATGACAACCATGTTAAAAGTCCTACACTAAATATTAATAAAAATAGTATTTTATCCAAATTTAGTTGTCTTATGATTAGTTAAAATGATTTATCTGGATTTTGTATTCTTCTTTCTCCTCACAGCCTGATTTTTAGGAAATTTCTCCTATGTGAAAAAATAAACTTTAACCAAGTTGCAGGATATAAAATAAACCCACAAAAATCATCTGCACATATATGTATGTATGTATATAACAAAACCCAACAGCAAGATATAAAACAAGAAATTCTATTTAAAGTTCCTGTACACATTATGAAATATTTGGAAGCCTACCTACCAAAGCAAACCCAGGAAATATATAAACACAATTATGAAACACTTTTCACACAAATGAGGTCATATCTAAATAAATGAAAAAAAAAAACATCACTTGCTCATGGGAAGGCCAACCTAATATAATAAAAATGACAGTTCTACCTAAATTACTTATAGTGCCATACCAATCAAACTATCAAAAATTATTTTATAGAGTTAGAAAAAGTAACAACAAAATTCATTTGGAGGGACAAGAGGTCCGGAATATCAAGGAAATTAATGAAAAGCAATGCTAGAGAAGGTGGCCTGTCTATACCAGATCTTAAAGTGTATTATAAAGCAGCAATTATCAAACTACTTTTTACTGGCTAAAGAATAGAGTGGTGGGTTATTGGAATAGGTTAGGGGCAAAGACAAAGTAGTCAATGACTATAATAATGTACTGTTTGATAAACCCAAAGACCCCTGTTTCTAGCATAAGAACTCTATTTGATAAAACCTTCTGGGAAAACTAGAAAATAGTATGGCAGAAACTGGGCATAGATAAACATCTTACACCATTGTAATAGCAACCACAGTGGCATATCCAGGATGGCTGATAGCACAGGTTCTTAGATCTGCTTTACTAAGAGAGATAACTGTTTAAGGGGTCAACAATATCATTTAATTACATACACTAGTTCAGGGAAACCAGTTCTCTGAACTTCAGAGAAAATATGGGCAGAAAGATAAAGACCATAATTCAGGGTTTCTAGGTCTGATAAATTAGCACAGATCAACAGACAGATACAACTGTTTGACCAAGGCAACACATATATAGTTACCAGAGACAGTAGCACCGACACCTGGGTTTTTCAAAGCTGTGGGACTCCTTAACAGCAACCCAGGGTTTCATCTGGCCAAATCACAAGAATACTTTTCCTATGAATGGGCCCCAAAGCAAAATGCTAATATTAGAGTGTATATATATATATATATATATATATATATATTTTTTTTTTTTTCAGAGCCAGAGGGCATCACAACCCTTATGACTCAGTGCCTAATTAGAAATGAACAAAAGGTGTGAAAGCCTTTAGACAAGCAAGCCTCTGCTAAGCAAGTTTCCCTTAATGTGCTCCACATGAGGCCTATTAGTGGATGGGGAATATCTTATATCCCATTGACATTACAACTTTATACCAAAATAAAGTCCAAATGGGTACATTATTTAGATATAAAAGTTGATACTATAAGCAAACTTGGAGAGCAAGGAATAGTTTGACTATCAGATTTATGGAGAATGGAAGAATTCATGGTCAAACTAGACAGAGAAAATTATGAAATGCAAAATGGATAATTTTGATTATATTACATTGCAAAGTCTTTTGCACAAACAAAGCCAATGGAACCAAGATTAGGAGGGAAGCAGAAAGCTGGAAAACAATTTTTACAACCAGTGACTCTGCTAAAAACCTCAATTCTAAGATATATAGATAACTGAATTAAATTTATAAGAATACAAATCATTCCTCAATTGATAAATGACCAAAGGATATGAACTGACAGTTTTCACAGGAAGAAATTAAAGCTATCTATAATCATATGAAAAAATACTCTAAATCTCTATTGATTGTTGCAAATCAAAACAACTCTTAGGTACCACATCACACCTATCAGAGTGGTTGACATGATGAAATAGAAAATTATAAATGTTGTAGAAGATGTGGGAAAACTGGGACACTAATGCATTATTGGTGGAGTTGGGAACTGATATAACCATTCTGAAGAGAAATTTAAAACTATGCCCAAAGGACTCTAAAAACCAGCCATACCACTTCTCACACTGTCTCCCAAAGAGATCAAAAAATGCATAAAGGACATATTTGTACTAAAATATTTATAGCATGTCTTTTTGTGGTGGCAAAGAATTGGAAATTGAGGGGCTGTCAATTAATTAGGGAGTGACTGAATGAGTTGTGGTATATGCATGTAATGAAATACTATTATACTATACAAAAAATGACTAGGAGGACTCAGAAAAACCTTAGCTTAAAAAGACCAAGGCCTCGATAGCGACATAGAAGAAGGAAAACTCCCTGTGCTCCCCCATAACCATGTCAAACACTTATAAAAATGACTATAAACAAACTTTAGAGCTTTAGAACCCACAAAGTGACAGAAAGAAATAAGCCTCCTGGTGAAGACATCCTGGCAGGCCAAAAGGAAGAGTCCATTGCAGCATCCTGGGAGCAGAACCCAAACTCATGTGAGCCCATGGTTTTAGCCCTAGGGTGGCCCAACCAGCCCCAGCTGGAGGGACTTAGGGAGAGTGGATCACCAGCAGCTGTGAAGGTTTCCAGAATTATTAACCCATAAATGCCAAAGAAAAAGTGAGAGGTCAGTGGACCTTGGGAACAGGGGGTCTGGGAATTTGATTGGGCCTCTGCTCCCTCCCCTCCCCACCCATAGCAAGAAGCAGCTGAGGTGTGACAGCCATGCCACCACCATTACATGGCTGCTTCACAGCTTCTAGCCTGCAGATTGTCGGGGTACCAAGCAGTCATTCTGAGAAGTAATTGCTCTTGCTTTAACCTGCTTGAATCAGGATTGCTGTCTAGGGTGGAGGTCCCGGGGTGGTTGACCAGGTGCTAGAGCCTGTAGAGGCTTCAGACAGGGCAGCAACCTGATAGCTCCTGAAGCAGTGAAAACACCAGCAATTTGGGACAAAGCTCTCCTCTCTGGAAGAAGAGTTCTACTGTGGAAAAAAAAAAAACAAACCTCAAAAGTCAAGTAATTGAGTGGCAACATGAGCAAGCAAAGGAAGCAAAGCAAGAACAACAATTGGACTTTGGATTCCTTTTTTGGGGACAAAAAGGATCAAAACATGGAAAAGGAGGAAGAAAACAAAATCAGAACTCCTTCAACAAAAGGTTACAAGAAAATTATGAATTGGTTACAGGCCATAGAGAAGCTTAAGAAATATGTTGAAAACCAAATAAGAGAAATGGAGGAAAAATTGGGAAGAGAAATGAGAATGATGCAAGAAAATCATGAAAAGAGAGTCAACGACCTGACTGAAGAAAACAACACCTTAAAAAAATAAACTAACTCAAATGGCAAAAGAGGCTCAAAAAGCCAATGAGGAGAAGAATGCCTTGAAAAGACGAATTTGCCAGATGGAAAAAGAATCTCAAAAGTCACTGAAGAGAATAATTCCTTCAGAATTAGATTGGAGCAAATGGAAGCTAGTCACTTTATGAGAAATCACGATACTATTAAGCAGATCCAAACAAATGAAAAAAATAGAAGGCAATGTGAAATATCTCACTGGAAAAACCACTGACCTGGAAAATAGATCCAGGAAGAGATAATTTAAAAAGTATTTGTTAGGACCTAATTACTAAGGCCTGGGCCCTGGATTTGGCGTGAGGGAGTGCAGGGCCTTGAAGGCCTGAGATGCCCGGTGCTTTCTGCAAATTAGCAGATTAACTTTTGCTGTGCATTGAGAGTGCTTCATCCAATGGGAATGGTCTCCTCCCCCACCAGCCAGAGGTGTAAATATATAGAGCAAACTCCCAGAAGAGGGGAGGAAGGAATTTGGGTTTTCAGATAGCAGAGGAGTCATGTAGCAGCCATCAAATAAACCTATTGAGCCTGATCCTGAGTCCTGGCGTTCTGTTGTGCATTTTCCCCATAGCTGGATCTATGGGGCCGGAGACATTCGAAGACCTGGTTATAGGTAAGGTCGGCCTGTTGGGACTGCAGCCCAAGAGGAACCCCCAACAGTATTAGACTATCTGAAAGCCAAGACCAAAAAATGAACCTAGAACTCATCCTTCAAGAAATTCTCAAGGAAAATTCCTCTGATGTTTTAAAACCAGAGCGCAAAATAGAGGTTGAAAGAACCCACCAATCACTTCTTGAAAAAGATCCCAAAAAGAAAACTCCTAGGAATATTATAGGCAGGTTCCAGAGTTCCCAGATCAAGGAGAAATAAAGACCAAAAAATTAAAAAAAAGAAAAGTAAAGTGAAAAAAAATTAAAAAAAGAAAAAGAAATTTCACAATACATTTCCTTCAAATAATGTTGAGCAAAAGAGAGGAAAACAATGCATTAATGTTCTGCTTGTCATCAATTCAGGAAATAGTTTTGATCAGGAGAAAAAAAGATAAACATACTAGATACAATAAGTTCTGTATTCTTGATGGATTTTATTGAACCAGCTGATCTCAAACCAATCTTTTCTCCAAAATAATGGTAATTTCACTTTTTCATTTCAAATATGTTAAGTCTAGGATGCAAAGAAAAAGTATAGCATGGTGTGCAGAGAGCTAGTCTTGAATCCAGGAACACCTGGATTTGTTTGCTATATACTGGTTACATTCTGGGCAAGGACAACCCATCAGAGTTCTAGGCAACATCTAAAACTCTAAGTCACAGAGAAGAATCTTAGCCACATTTGCAGAGGAGTTTCCCTTTCCAGGAGTTCCTGATGGCAATCACAGGTTTGGTTCCTATCATCTATTGCTATGATTCATATCTATTTATATGGGACAAGGACATGGACCTGTGACTTCATTGGTATAGAAAGCTTTCAAGTGAGGAAAATACCTCTACCAGTGCAAACTGTCACCCCTAACTTACAGTCACAGGCAACTGCTAAGAATGCTGAAGGGTTGTGACTTGGCTACAGGCCCACAAGGAACATATGTCCCAAAGGGCAAATACAATATGCATCATGCTTCTGATTATTGAAGATATTTTCTCTTTTTATATATTAAAAATAAAAAAAAATTATTATGGTCACATATATTATGCTCATACTAATATCATGAAAATATTTATCATTGAAATCTATGGCAGCTATTTCCTATGGTCCATATCACTCAGGAGTTTCTAATTCAAAACAACCTTCAGGGAGAATTTGTCACATGACTAAACATTGCAGAAGATACAGAATTCAACCACTCTAAGTCTTCTTGGGGACATCTAGTGACAAAACCTTTTCTTGAAATAATCACATATTTTATTTACATGTTATTATTGCCTTAATGTCTTTGCCATATAAGGTAATGTTATAACTTTTGAAAAATGATGCTTTATTGCAAACAGTATTGAACACAATTTATTATTGCTATTCAGTTTTGTTCAACTCTTCATGACTCTGTAACCATACCAGAAAAGTCTTTACAAATTTCATGATATTCCTCATACTTGGTCTATAAGACCAACAATATTCCATCATTCCATCATTCCATATCATGTTAATATTACATTAGTATAATATACTACTGACCATTTCCCTATTGTTTGACATTATTTCACTTTTTCCTTTTTACAATTACATATAATGCTGAAATGAAAATCTTTGAATATTTTAATTGCTGAATTTTTTTTTTTTGAGACAATTGGGATTAAGTGTCTCACCCAGGGTCACACAGCTAGTATCTAAGGCTAGACTTGAACTCAGGTCTTCCTGACTCCAGGGCAGTTGCTCTATCCAGTATACCACCCAGAAGCTCCTATTGGATTATTTTTTAAATAACAGAATGAATTCTTATATCTATAACTATTTTTGGCATGGTATTGAAACATGATGATACTATAATCTATTATAAAAATATTTTTATTTCTTTTTTTTTTTTTTTTTTTTTTTGCTTTTTTTGGAGGGCAATTGGGGTTAAGTAACTTGCCCAAGGTCACACGGCTAGGTTTTTTGTTTGGGTGTGTGAAGTGTCTGAGGCCGGATCTGAACTCAGGTTCTTCTGACTCCAGGGCCAGTGCTCTACTCACTGGGCCACCTAGCCGCCCCAATATTTTTATTTCTTAACAAATGATTTGAAATCATACTTTATTTTCAAGTTCTACAGATATCTTATTCACTAGAAATATAAAAGCATTCAAGTCGATGGATACTACATTAGTAATATGAATTGATAAGCACAATGAGTTTTATACCCAAAGATTTTCTTTTGAGAAGAAGAAAATAGTCCTTTGCACAAGCTAAAATGAGAAACATAAGCTTGACATACGTCACCATAGATATCTAGGATTCCTCACGGAAAGATTCTGAACAGGCTTTGATATGGAGTTATAGCCTTAAGCTTTAAGCCACAGGATTTGTAGTTACTATGGACTTTAGAGCTTATCTAGTCCAACTCCCTTATTTTATAGAAGAAGAAATTGAGAGCCAGAGAAATTAAGTAAGTTGCTCAAGGTAGCACAGACAGTGTTGTACAGAGCAAACTAGAATTAAAAACAAAAAAACAAACCTCAGTTTTTGTGACTCCAATTCTATACTCTCCCTCCTCTAGTATTTTCAAGGGCTAAGAAATCTGTCCTGCCTTTTCTCTCATGGATTTTCTACCTCTGCCCAGGTAAGAGTGCCCAGACACAAAAGCAAAGCACAATACAATAGAGGTTGTCTCTGGTTGCTTGTTGGTTCAAATGATCTAAGATCTTTAAGAATAAGGTGACAGGTTTTCTATTTCTAGTGAGATGATTGCTTTCTGACTGATGTACCTTTTCTCTTTTGATTTTATTACAAGACTCAGTGGGATATTCACAGGAAAAGGCCTCCTACATAGCAGGCTGAACAGAAATAGAGAAGAGAATAGAAAGTTAAGAGTTGAAAACAGATCTGTGGGGATTAATCAGATGTGAGGAAGCTTCAGTTTTGAAGTTGCAGATGCAGTCTTCTGTGCTTTAGAGGGCAGTGAGAGTATCTAATTATAGCAGTAATTAAAATTCATAAACATATCAAATTGACTTGTGATTCCTCTTTATATTTTCTGAAACCAAAGGGATACCAGATTCACTAAATGGAACACCATTGAAATAAGAAATACTGCTAAAATATAAACATACTGTCATAATTTATGGCATAATAAAATGTTATGCTTTGTCTAAAGTCAGTCCTTGAAACAGAATCACAGTTTGTAGGTACATTAAACTATACTTTTGGATCAAACAGAGTCTTAGGAATGGCAAGAGGTAAGTACTAGGCAAGATACTTTATTACTGCTATCTACCACCATATTTTACGAGTATATTCTCAAATGGAAAATTCACACATTTCATCTGTTGGGTCATCTTGAATCTTGAGGCTACTGCCCAAGAAAGAAGTCATAAAACAAAAACAGGCTATCAGATTTTCTTATTGGTTACTTGCTTACCTTCTCCCCTTGACTTTCTAAAAAGCTGGAGTCATTATTTCAAATGTTAATCAGTTAGCTTTTTATTCTCCACAGGAGTTGAGAGAATATTCAGTCTCTTGTACTTCATTTTTAAAGTGCTGTACTGGCCAGAGTTCCAGGGATTACATTTAACTAGGAACAATTTGCTAGCTTGTTATTTTAAGTGAACAATAGCATACATTTTGTAAGGATCAAGGGATGAAATTAAATATTTCATTTTCTTATTACAGAAATCTTCTCACTACCAATCACTAAAACAACATTTAAAATCACAATGCCAGTGAGGAGGGAGAAATAAAGAGAAAGGAAACATGTATAATACTGATGTAATTCAAGCCTGCAGAAATCAGGAAATTAAAAAAAAAAAAGAAAGCTCCTGTACCACTTTTCATCACTACAGAGAAAGAGGAATTCCTAGCTGGGAAAAGTTTAAATATCAAGACATGTGCAAGCATAGTTCTAATTCAAAGTGTGATGGCCTTTTTTGTTTTTATGTTGCATAAATTAACACACAGTTGACAGTGGGGAGAGAGTATAATGACACCTTAAAAGCCAAAACTCTTTCTACTGTGGCTGAATATTAAAGACCCTAAGGAGTACATTCTGAAGGGCTCTACTTTTGCCTTACTTTCCTTAGCTTTCTTTTTCATTTCTTCTACTTTTTAGCTATGCGTCATGGCTGTTTGCTTGATTGACTCCAGTCTCCCAAGAGGGAATTGAATTCCAGTAGTACATTAGTGCTCCAGAACCTGACCAATGATCTAGCTACTTCCAGAATAGAATTGGAGTGGTTTTGTAGGTACCTTTTCACTTTCAAACTACATCAGAGCACCATTTGGTACAACTGAGGAGTAATTAGACAAATTGTACACTCAACATTCAAAGGTGCAAATGTGCCTCCAAAAATGTCCAACTTCAACTGAGGGAATTGTTGTCTCATCTGTCTGAGAATATGGAGGTCCTTCAGGGGGTGATTAAAGCAGCACACAGGTCTTTTCTAAATACTCTTCCTATCATAAGCTTAAGTCTAATTATCAGACTGCAAATTGAATTTAAATTTAAAAGTTTAAATTAAAATCTATTTGAAGGATTTATGTAACATAAACAATAAATTATATAGAAACAATAAATAATACAAATAATTTTCCTGATATTTTATTCACAAATCTATTTATCTTGTTGCTATTTTAAAAATCTACAAAAACTCTAATGAGTAAACTACTTCTTAAGGGAGAGTTAGACATTTATAGAGTTTAGGCCACTATTATTATTATTATTATCATTATTATTGCTTTTTGGAGGGCAACTGGGGCTGACTTGCCCAAGGTCACATGGCTAGTTTTTTTTGTGTGTGTTAAGTGTCAGAGGCTGGATTTGAACTCATGTCCTACTGACTTCAGGGCCACTATTCTTTTTTTTTTTTAAAGCAATTGGGGTTAAGTAACTTGCTCAAGGTTACACGGCTAGTCATTATTTATGTGTGGGTGCTCATTTTCTGAGGCTGGATTGGATCTCGGGTCATCCCAACTCCAAGGCCTGTGCTCTTACTGCGCTGCCTAGCCGCCCCCAGGGCCACTATTCTTAACAGACTTGAAATTCAACTTGATGATGGTACTAATCCAACTATAGACTAATTAACTCATCTGATTAAGTGTTAAGTATTACACTGCAAAGCTAAAAAACAAAAACAATAGCAAAAACAAAACAAAACAAAAAAATCCAAAACCTAAAATAGAAACCATGAAGGATAAAAAATGAAATCAATACTTAATTAGCTGGATATCTGTTCTTTCTGATGCTAAATGATTTAACTGGTTTCCCCTTGAATTTATGCATTGTTTTATATTTGTTATTTCTGAGCTAACAGTCTTGCAGGTTATTTCCTTTTTGTTTGGCATTTTTAAACCTCAGTGCCTGAACTTATTAAACTTCATGAAGCTTTCATGAATATAAAAAGTTACATTATTTTTTTTAATAGAGAATGGAATGAAATATTCACTGTGGTGACTGGTGAGAAAATTCTTAACTAAACAGGGATTTGAGATGATCAGAAAAGACAAAAGAGATAAATGCGTTTGCATAAAATAATAAAGGTTTCATGTGAGTAAAGCTCTGATAGTCAAGATTCCTAAAGGATTGACACAATACATAAGACCAAACTCCATTTTCCAATGGATAACTGACCCAAAGAAACAATTTTCCAAAGAAGAATTATAAACTATCAATAACCATATGTACATATACTCCACATCACTGATAATAAGAGAATGGTAAAATAAAATAACTCTGAGGTTCATCTAACCCTTGTCAGATTGGTAAATTCGGCAAACAAGAAAGACAATGTTGAAGGGACTGTGGAAGAACAACTAAACTAGTACATTTCCCAACCCATTTCCTCTTCTTGATCAATTGTGCAACCAATTCAACATTCATTTGTAGTTCCTACTCCTAATAAATGACACACAACAACAAGAAAAATAACACTGATACTATTCAATAATATTTTAAGATTTACAAAGCACTTTACCTAAAGACTTCACTTACATATAAAACTCACACCATATACAAATTAGAAAGAGAAAGCAAGAAATTATCTTTCAGAAATATGGATGGGGGAAGAGTTCAGCCCCTACCAATGGATAGAAAGGATGACAGAAGATAAAATGAACAATTTTAATCACATAAATTTAAAAAGTTATGCACATATAAACAAAATCAATGTAGGTAAAATTAGAAGAGAAGGAGTTAACTCTGGGAAAAATCTTGGCAGCAAGTTTCTTTGACAAAGGTCTCATTTCCTAGATATGTAAGAAAGTAATTCAAATTTATAAGAATAAAAACCATTCCCCAATTGATATAAATGGTGAAAGGACACATATAGGCAAAGAAGTAAATCCAAACAACAAATAGCCATAAGGAAAAAAATGCTCCAACTCATTAATAAGTAGAGAAAATCAAATTAAACCAACTCAGGTTCTATCTCATACCTTTTAGATAAGGAAAGTTAAAAAAAAAACTGACAAGTGAGAAATGCTAGAGGGGCTTTGGGAAACAGGCAAATTAATGCTCTATTAATGAAGCCATAAACTGGTTCACTCCTTCTGGAAAACAATTTGGATCAATGCCCCCAAAGTTACTAAACTGTGTGTTTTGACCCAGAAATGCTGCTACTAAGCCTATATCCTAAGAACAAAGAAAGAGAAAAAAGACATATAAACGGAGTTACAAGTCTTTTTATTGTTATTGCTGTGGTAAAGAACTAGAAATTAAAAGGTTGAACATAAATTGGGAAATGACTGCATAAATTATGTGAATGTAATAAAATACTATGAAAAGATTGTTTCAGAGGAACCTGGAAAGACTTGTACTAAGTGATAGAGTGATGTGAACAGGGCCTGGAGAATATAATGTAACAAAATATTTTAACAATAAACAATTTTGAAAGACTTAAGAGTTGTGCTTAATAAAATGACAGACCATCATGTAGAATGCTCCTCACATTCTTACGAAGAAGTTATGGATTATGGATACCAAATGAGACACATTTTTGAATGTGGTCAAAGTCGGTATTAAATTTGCTGCACTGAATATTTGTTATAAGGGTTTTATTTTCCTTGTCTCTTTGGAGAATGAAGCAGGACAGAGATTAATAATGACAGTTAATTGAAAAAACAAAATAAGAATAAGGGGATTCTATTATTTTACAAAGCTAATTAAAAGATAGAATAGTAGAAAGAAAAACAACTGAAACCTCCTCAACAAAAACCTAGAAAACATCCCATACTGAGTCCGGATCAGGAAACTGTAGCAGCAAGAACCCTAAGATACTCAGGGTGGCTGCCAACATGGGTTCTTAGATCTGCTTTTCTAAAGGAAAGCAACTCAAAATGGGTTAACAATCTTGCTTTAAGCAAACATATGTCATTTACCTAGTAGTTCAGGGTAAAAAAGGTCAGCACCCCAGACTTCAGAGAATACAAACAAGATACAAGCATAAGTTACAAGCAGACAAAGAAACAGATCAGGCTTCCAGTTTTCTGACCATTACATCCACACCTAGTCAGTTACCAAAGAGGGAAGCACCAACATCTGGGTTTTCAAAGCCAGGGGGCTCAATGGCTGCCCAGAGTCTTGTCTGGTCAAATCACACAACTCTTCTCAAAGTGATACCAAAACAGTCTCACATCAAGGTATATATAGCCTTCTCCTGGCTCAGAGAATGTCAAAACCCTCTTGACCCACTGCCTAATCACAAAGCAACAAGGTTCCTGAAAAACAAGCCTCCCTCCACAAGGCTCCATGTGACCACATTCAGCCTATTAGGGGGCAGAGTATATTTTCAAATCAAGGAAGGTTCTCAGAGTCACTTAAGCCTATCAAAGGGCCTAGGAGCAGTGAAGATTTTAGATTCCCATTCCCATAAAAGTAATCCAAGGGAAAAAATAATGAGTCATTTTTCCAGCCCAGGTTATTATAGGGAGAAAACACAGAAAGTTCTGTCGACACCAGGGATAAGTCTATCCAGGAACAACATATATGAAATATTTCAATGAACAGTAAAAGAGGACAAAGGTTTGTACTTAAGGTCAAGATGAGATCCCTGCCTCATACCATGATACCTCAACTTTGTGGGGAATTCTATGTGTCAACTAACCCACTCTTTCATTCACTACCTAATTCTATTCACAGATCCAGGCTTGACAAAGTAGAGCATCTGAACCTAGTATGGCACTTCAAAATGGGGAGTACTCACCAATCCTAGTTTGCATACTGAACAAGGAACAAATTTAGAATCTAATAGCTTCTGTGTTAGCCTGCAGACTGTGACTTCCTGCTATGCCACTTGATATTCAATCACATGTGACTCTGCTTTCTATCTTCTGTTCCATCTGAGGAGAAGGTATTAAGGAACTACTGTGGCCAACAGTCATCTGAGCCCACCCTAGACAACTCCTATCTTCTGTTACCAGCCTGATCTCCCAATATCCATAAAGGAAACTTCTGGTGCAGAGAAACAACCTTCTCTTTGACTTCAGACCTTTGTCTTTCTATGTCTGTCCCTTGAGGGAAGAGAAAGAATAAAGTTGATAGGGAGTGGGACTTGCTTGTCTTACTGGGCAGGTTCAACTCCCATCTTATGTTGTGCCATTTTCTTCTTAATCTCCAGATTTCAGAAGAAAGAGGAATAGTGAAACAGAACCTCCCATGTGATCATTTGACTGTGCTTTCCATCTTATGCTGCATTTGCCTCTAGTCTGATTTCCAACCTCCTTTGGAAAGGGAAATGGCACCTTCCACCAAAGATGAATAGCCTCCCAACTGGCCTTCTCTTATATACAACAGTGATTCTTAACCCCTGTTTTTCATCAATTTAAACCATATTCCCCATCCTCCACCATCCAGTTCCTTACTTTCAACCCTCTAAAGCCTACCCTCTAGAGTTCCAACCAAGCATTGTCCTTTTAGACTGTACTTTTTGGAATGCCTGCTCCATCGACAGCAAACTTCCTTTATCTTATTTTTTTCCCTCTTCCACTCCTTCCATTTTTTAGCTAACATTGAAACTTGAATCCCCCTTGATGATGTGACGTCTCTGACCACCCTTTTTATTCTTAGCTGTACCTTTACTCATTCCCATCTGCTCACTGAGGAATTGATGTACTCCTTGTTCCCCACTGCCACTTCCAACTTCTTTCCTATCTCCATTAATAAGTAGTTTTCCTTTGAGGTTCATACTCTTCATCTCTATCACTCAATAAAAGTCCTTGTAGCTATAGTCTATGGACATCTACATCATGACTCTTCTCTTGATTTTCTAGCCCTCCTATCATTTCACTCCTACCATTGGCCTCCTTTTTTCTTCACATGTTCTGTGGAACATAGGTAGAGGAAATCACGGAGCTATTTTGATGAGGTCCACTACAACCTCAACTGAACCCACTGCTTATAAGCAATCCTAGCAAGCCTCCTTCAACTCACTTTCTTATTCGCTACAGAGGCTCTCCCAAACCTTTTCACCCTTTCTTAAACCTCTCAAGACTTCCCCTACCCATTATCCTCTCAATTAGGACACTTGCCTCATATTTTACAGAAAAAAATGAAGTCATTTCCATAGGACCTCCTTTCTCCTCTTCTCCTCATCTTCTACCACTATTTCCTCCTTCATCTTGTTTCAAATAAAGAGGCAGCCCTACTTTTTCCCAAGGCAAAACCATTTGTCTGTACACGTGATCTCAGGCCATCCTATCTTCTAGTAGATTTCCCCCTCCATAATTCCCACTCTATCAATAAGCTTTGATCTCTCTCTATCTACTGGCTATTTCCCTACTTCCTACAAACATATCCACGTCTTACCCATCCTCAGAAATCACTCACTTGATCCTTCCATCACTGCTAACTATGAGAAGGCCATCTCCAATGGATGGCTCCATTTCTTTTCCTCTCACTCTCTCCTTAAATCTTCATAATATGGCTTCTAAATTCATCATTCAGCCAAAAGCATTCTCTCCAAAGATACCAATGCTCTCTTAATTGCCAAATCCAATAATCTTTTTTCTTACTCGTCATCCTTCCTGACATCTCTGTATCCTTTGATACTATTGAAGACCCTTTTCTCCTTGATATTGTTTTATTCTCTAGGTTTTTGGGACACTACTCTCTTCCAGTTTTCTTCCTACATATCTGTCTTCTCCTTCTCAAGTCTCCTCTCCTGGGTTTTCAATCACAATTTCATGTTCATTAACTGTGGGTATCCCACAGGGATCTGTACTAAGTCCTCTTTTCTTCTCCTTCTATATCCTTCATTAGGTGATCTCACTGGTTCACATGTATTTAATTATCATCTTTCTACTGATGATTCTCAAATCTTCTTACCCAGCTGACCTCCAGTCTTACATTTCCAAATTCCTTTCAGACATCTTGAACTAGATGTCTAGTAGATGTCTTAAACTCAACACATACAAAACTGGGCTCATTGTCTTTCCTCTGAAATTTTCCCCTCTCCTAATCTTTCTATTACTTTCAAGGGTACTATCATCCTCCTAGTCCCCCAGACTTGCAACTTAGCTGTCATCCCTCACTTTTGATTATCTCTCATTCTCGATATCCAATCTGTTGCCAAGCTTATTGATTTTTACATTTGCAACATCTATCAAATGTACCCACTTCTCTTTTCTGATACAGCTAAGTTAACCAGGAAAGGGCTTCTACATAAGGTGGTATCTGAACTGAATTTTGAAGGAAATTAGGAATTCTAAGGGATGAATGTGGGAAGGAGAAGCATTACAGGCAATGGAAATGTACAGAGTAAAGATCTATAGAGATGTGAGGAACTGAAAATAAGCTACTGTGACTAGATAAAGAATGTGTAGAAGGGAGTAAAGTGTAAAATCAGCAAATGTCACAAAGTGCTTTAAAATCCAGTTATTTTAAAGAGCAAGTTTAAAAATCTGTCAGCTCAGCTCAGCAGCTCTGTATTAAGGATTCAGAGATCAGATCAGTATCAGGAAGACCTGGGTTTAAATCCTGCCTTTGAAACATGCTGGCTATGTGACACTGGGCTACTTGTCAGTGCCCCAGATGCCTCTCTGAGATTTTAAGCGTTAGATCTAATACTAACCTGCATTGGAAGAGAGAGTTTCCTCAAAGTTTTCCTCCATATACCAATGAAATCAGTTATCAGGTAAAAAAAAAGATATTTTCTAGCTAAAACTCCTTTAGGAGGTGTTTTGGTGGCATTTTTCACCTATGTAAATGTTTCTTTAAAAATATTATAAGTAGGGGTGGAGCCAAGATGGCAGAGTAGAAACAGCACTTCCAAGGTGCTCCAGTCCACTCCACTTCAAAATTATGTAAAAGGGGGACTCTGAACAACCTCTGGAGCTCCAGCACCCACAGAACTGCACAGAGAAGCTAATGTACTGCTGATGACAGCCTGGCAGCCCTGCAGGGAGCAGCCAGCACAGCGCACTGGGAGTGGATAGCACAGCGCTCTGGATGCCAAGCCCAGGACCGTGTGACTCAGAGGTTTTAGCCCCAGGGAAGCCCATCCAGCAGGCAGCTAGAGGGACTCCAGAACACCAGCAGCTGTGGCTTTTCCAGAATTTCCAACACAAAGTAAGAGGTTAGTGCCCTATGGACTTTGGAAGCAGTATTTGGGAGCACTTCAGCTTCTTTTCTAGGGGCTAGAAGCAGCTGAGGAGAGAAGGCACAGCTCTCATTTTGAAGCTTCAGTTGCAGCTTGAGCTCCTTGCCTGCTAACTATAGGGGGATCCAGGAATCAGTCTGGGGGGTAATGACTCTTGCTTTAACATCCCTGGATCTGGATTGCTGTCTGGGGTGGAGGTCTTGGGGTGTGTGTCCAGCTTGCCAGAGTGTTTGGGGGCTTCAGGGAGGGCACCAAATTAATACCTCTGGCAGTTGAAAAGACCCCAACGTTTGGGACAGAAGCTCCACTTTCTGGTGGCAGAATCCTACTGTGGTAACAAGCCAAAAAGTCAAGTAATTAAGTGGCAACATACCTAGGCAAAGGAAACAAAATAAACAGAAAAATTCAACATTAGACTCCTATTTTGGGGGCAAAGAGTATCGAAGCATGGAACAGGAAGAGAACTATGAGGTCAGAACTACTGCACCAAAAGCCCCAAATGAAAATACGAGCAGGTTACAGGCCATAGAGGACCTTAAGAAGGATTTTAAAACCCAAATAAGAGAAGTGGAGGAAAAATTGGGAAGACAAATGAGAAGGATGCAGGAAAAGTGTGAAATGAGAGTCAACAGCCGGACTGAGAAAAATAACATCTTAAAAAATAGACTAACTCAAGTGGCAAAAGAGGCTCAAAAAGGCAATGAAGAGAAGAATGCCTTAAAAAGCCGAATTTTGCCAGATGGAAAAAGAATATCAAAAGCTCACTGAGGAGATTCATTCCTTCAGAATTAGATTGGAGCAAATGAAAGCTAGTGACATTATGAGAAATCAAGATGCTGGTAAACAGATCCAAGCAATTGAAAGAATAGAAGGCAATATGAAATATCTCATTGGAAAAACCACTGACCTGGAAAATAGATCCAGGAGAGATAACTTAAAAATCATTGGACTACCTGAAAGCCATGATCAAAGAAAGAACCTAGAAATTATCCTTCAAGACATTCTCAAGGAAAATTGCCCTGATGATTTAGACAGAGAGGGCAAAATAGAGGTTGAAAGAATCCAGAGATCACATCCTGAAAAAGATCCCAAAAAGAAAACTCCTAGGAATATTATAGCCAGGTTCCAGAACTTCCAGATCAAGGAGAAAATACTACAAACAGCCAGGAAGAAACAATTTCCAAATTGTGGAAACACAATCAGAATAGCACAAGACCTATCATCTTCTACACTGAGGGATCAAAGGGCATGGAATATGATATTCCTGAGGGAAAACTACCTGGGATTAAAACCAAGAATCATCTACCCAGCAAAACTGAGTATCTTGTTTCAGGGGAAAATATGATCATTCAGTAGAATAGAGGACTTTCAGGCTTTCTTGAAATGGGAAAATTTAACTCTGGGAAAAACCAGAGTTAAACAGAAAATTTAACATTCAGACACAGGAAGGAAGAGATACTTGAGAAGGCAAACAGGGAAAAGAAATCAAAAGGAATTTATCAAAGTTGAACTATTTTACATTCCTACATGGAAAAACAACAACTGTGACTGATGAAACCTTTCTCAGTATGAAATAATTGAAGAAGGGTATACAGGCATTGAATACATATGTGAATGTGTGTATATATGTTTACAGGTATACATGGATAGATGGCACAGGTCGAATGTGGTGGGAAGGGATGATACTTAAGGGGTGAAGTTAAGAAGTGAGAGAGGAATGTGGCAAGAGGAGATGGGGAGAGATGGGGGCAGGGGTAAACTATCTCATGTAGAAGAGGCAAGGGGAAGTAGTTGCAGGGCATGGGAAGAACAGGAAGGCAAAAAGGCAAAACCATATTCTCATTGAATTTGGCTCAGGGAGAGAATGACATACATATTAAATGGGATATCTCACCCTACAGAAGAGTAGGGGGAGGGGAATGATAGGGGGCGGGTGGAGGGGAAGGCATGCTGGGGTGAGGGGAGGTTGGAGGCACCTATTTTTGAAGAACAACAGGATCAAAGTGGGCAATGGATCAGATGGGGGGGGTGGGATGGGTGGGATATGGTATGTTTTGCATAGCTATACATGTACAACATATACTGAATTGCTTATCTTCCCAGTGGGAGTGGATGACAAGGGACGAAGGAAATGGATCTGGAATTCAAAGTTTTAAAATTAAATGTTTCAAATATATATAAATACTATTATTAATACTCTTTTGCTTGTAATTGGGAGATAAGATGTGCAGGCATTGGGGCACAGAGATTCACCTTGCCTTAATGGAAAAGTTGAAGGAGGTATGGGAGAAGATATGGGAGAGAGCAGATTGGATGAAGGGATATCCTATGGGACTGCTATTCTGGGGTGGTGGGAAGGGGGAATATGGGGAAAAAAATTTAACTCAAAATCTGGCAGAAATGAATGATGTGAACCAGAAGTTAATAAAGCATTTGGAAAAAAAATATTATAAGTAGACTGCATGACAAAATAATCTGAATTTTTAAAGGTATTTAAGAATGATAGGGTGATCACAAAATAACTATTACTAGTGAATGCGAAAGTTGTTATAAACTCATTTTAGCTAGAAAATAGTCCATATATATATATATATAAATTTATTGCTCTGAATTTTTAGAAGAATTTCTATGCATTTTGAAAACTCATCTTTTCATTTTTCAATTTATTCTATTTTTAATTTATGGAATAAAGCAAACATTTTCATAACATAGTATAATAGAAAAGATTGTTGCACATGAGACTGCAAATCTACTATGTTTAAATTGCTACTCCTCTTAAGTATACAACAGTTATCATGTAAATTTCTTTCTTATTTTCCCTCCCTCTCGCTCCCCCACCACCCTAGAGATAGTCACCATCAAACTCTTAAGTGTGTGCATGCATGTAGGTATATATGTATTCTCTGCATGCAGGTGGCATCTTTTTCAATAGTAAATTTAGATAATTATAATAGCAAAAATAACTTATTCAAACTATATTGCTATTACTATATACAATGTTCTCTTGGTTCTGCTGGTTTTGCTTCATTATTTCATGGAAATCTTTTTATGTTTTCTAAGATAATTGAGCTCATCATTTTTATATCACAGCAGTACTCCATCAGGGTTTAATTTAACTCAAAATCTGTCAGAAATGAATGATGTAAACCACAATTTAATAAAGCATTTGGGGAAAAAAGAATGCTTGAAAGTCCTCTATTTCACTGAATGTCATTTCCCTGAAAGATTATATTCAGTTTTTCTGTGTTCTTGGTTGTAATGATAACTTCTTTATCTTCCATAATATCATATCCCAAAACCCTCTGACACTTTAAGACACTGCTTAATCTTTTGTTATTCTGACTGTGGTTCTACAATACTTGAATTTTTTCTTTCTGGTTACTTACAATATTCTCTCCTTTACATGGGAATTCTTGAATTTGGCTATAATATTCCTGGGAGTTTGCATTTTGGAATCTCTTTCAGGTGATTGGTAGATTCTTTCAGTTTCCATTTTACCCTCTGTTTCTAGAATATCAAGGCAGTTTTTCTGGATAATTTCTTGAAAGGTGATGACTAGGCTCTCTCTTTTTATTATGACTTTCTGTTAGTCTAAAACATTTTAAATGATCTCTCCTGGATCTATTTTCCAGGTCAGGTTTTTTCCAATGAAACATTTCCAATTCCACATTGTCTCCTATTTTTCCAGTATTTTGTTTTATTTTATTATTTCTTGATTTCTCATATGGTCATTAGCTTCCACTTGCTCAATTATAATTTTTAACAAATTATTTTTTTCAGGAAACTTTTGTACCTCCTTTTCTATTTGGTCAATTCTACTTTTTAAGAAATTTTTACTTCTGTGGATTATTGTGCCTCTTCTTCCATATGGCCAGTTCTGCTTTTCAAGGAATTATTCTCATTAGCTTTAAAAAAACAAACAAGCAAAAAAAAAAAAACCAAACCAAACTCTTTTACCTTTTGGCCTAACCTTTTTTTTTTTTTACGTGTTATTTTCTTCACTAATTTTTTTGGTCTCCTTTACTAAGCTGTTGACTCTTTGTATGATTTTCTTGCATCACTCTCACTTTTCTCCCCAATTTTTCTTCTACCTCTCTTGCTTAATTTTCAAAATCCTTTTTGAACTCTTCCATGGCCTGAGACCAATTCTTATTTTTCTTAGCAGCTTTAGATGCTGGAGTTTTGACTTAATTATCTTCTCAGTGTATGTTTTGGTCTTCCTTGTCACCATAGTAACTTTCTGTGGTCAGAAACTTTTTTTCTGTTGTTCATTTTTCTTGAATATTTCTTTTCTTTAAATTCCTTGTTAAAGTAAGGCTCTGCTTCAGGTTAGCAGGCACACTGTCCTAATTTTAGGGGGTTTGTGCAGCTGTTTTCAAAGATACTTCTATGGATCTGTAAGTTTTAAGTTCTTCCAAGATGAAATGATCTAATAAGAAGTGTATTTACTATTATCCTGGCCTGTGCTCTGCTCTGTGAGTAACCACAAGGCCTCTTTCATAACTTGGAGCTCTCCTGTGGCTACAAGCTATGGTATGTTAGTGCTGCTCATTACCCTGGGATTGCCCCCTGAACTGCTACCCCAATCTGAGTAGTGGAAAGCAATAGAGATCTGAACCCTGGTGCAAGGAAAATTACCCCTATAATCTTGCTTAGGTTAATTACTCAACTCCCTTCCCATAAGTGGGTTGAGAGTTCCAGAAGCATCTGCTGCTTATTGATTGGCTCCCAAGGCTTGTTCCTGGTTTGCTGAGACTGGGGCTGTGTTCCACTCTCACTCATGTACAACAGATCTATTCTGGAACCTTCTAAGTTGTCTTTGGATAGAAAATTATTTCATCCCATTTTTTGTGGGTTCTGCTGCATCCAGGATTGTTTTATAGCATTATGTAAAGGTGTTTTTTGGGAAAATTCAGGCAAGTTACCACCTCCTTTTTTGATACTCTTGACTTTTTGTTCATATAATTCCTGGGTTTCTTTTGGGAGGTATACTCCCTTATATTTTATACTGTCTAGAGTTATTTTAAATGGGGTATCTTTTACAATCTCTTTTTGTAGAGTTTTGCTTGTGACATTTAGAAATGCTGATGATTTATGTGGATTTACTTTACATTCTGCTATTTTGCTAAAATTCTTAATTGTCTCAATTTACTTTGTCATTGAATCTTTGGGATTTTCCAAGTGTATCATAATGTTAAATCTTAATTATTGATATAACACATAATTTTAAAAAAATGTGGAAGGATTTGGCTACATAATTAAACAAGGAAATGTATAAACTAAAGGATATCTAAACTTATATTTTATACCAGAAAAAGTATGTTAAAAATCTAAAGGTAAAATATGTTTCACTGTTTCATTTTTGGATTGGAACATTGCAAAACCTTTTGAAAATATATATGCATTTAGTATTTTTATTTCTCTTAATTTACAAATGATCATGTCAGTCTTCCTGAATTGCTACAGAAAAGTGGTAAACCCATTAAAATCAGTTTTTTTAGTAGAATTTTTAAATGTTTTATACTATTTAGGCCTAAGTTTTAACTTCCAGAAAAGACAATGTATATAAATTTGTGTATAGGTATGTATTTGTATACACACACACACACACACATAAATCCAAATGAACAAAACAGGAAGGTTGACTTTCCCAAAGTCACAGAGCTACTAAGTTGCTGAGGCAGGATTCAAATTCAGGATTTCTTAACTCCAAGTCCATTACTCCAGCTACTGTACCACCCAGCTATCCCCTGTATCTTGTCTAGCTTTTCCATACCTCGTTACAACTAGAATCTATTTTATTTGCTGCCACATAAGCCACCTACTTGTCAGGTTTCTAGTAGCTTCTATTTTTCTACTCCAATTCTCATTCTGATTTGAATTCAAAGGGTTTCAAAATTCAGAGACTCTCAGTCTTAGACTTTAGAGATACTCAGAACTCTGAGACTGGGTTCAGAGAAGTTCAGGAAATTTGAATGTACTTAAATCATGAGGTTCAGTAGGAGGATAATATGACTACCTTACAGAATAAATGCACTTTTTAAATGAGATACTCTAGAAACCTAACCACCATTCAGAGCACTGTCTTTATGGGAAACTATAAATCAATACATATGCTATCATTCTTCCTCAAACTGAAATCCACAACTTATTTTTCTCTTGGTCTGTTGCAATTAGGCCAATTTAAAATTTTTCTTAGTTGGATGCCATCCAAGTGAAGAGAGGCAAATTCTTTTCTCTGCATTTGAAGTGTTTTTTTTTCAATTGAAAGATACAAGCCATGTGTATTTTCAGATATTTCCATTTCATTATTTATTCATCCTAATAATATTCTATTTGTACAAGAAAGTAATCCATAGAATTTGTTCATGTGTGGAAAAGAAATCTTCAAGACAAAAAGTTGTACATAAGAAAAAATTACTGCCATCACAAGCCTGGAAGTGAGGATAAAGAGCCCAAGGTCCTATTCATTGCAACATTTTGTAAAGCAAAAAAGGGAAACAGTAAGTTGGTAGAAATGAATGAAATATTTAATTCTAAGCATATAGTAGTCATTAAATGTTTTCATAAAGCAAAAATGCTTAAAGGGTTTAAATAAGCATATAGTTAGTTATCAGGATATCAAATTAATTAGCTCTATGATTCAATGGTAAAAATGACCAGAATTCAGTAGGAAAAATATAGCCATGTGACTATTAAAGTTGTATTACCTGGACATTAGATACCTGATGCAGTTTTCATTCTATCTAACAAATGTTAATTGGCTAATTAATATTAAGGAGATAATTGTGACATAAAAAGTTACTGACATAACTTATATTGGGAAGACAGATATGGTTAATTGTTATTAGAACAAATAAAAAATAGGGGTTGGAAACCTTTAGAGAAACAACCTGCAGAACTCCTGGGGGTTGATGTCTTGAAATCTTATGGGAGCAGTATCCTTATTTTATGCATCCAACCTATTAGAAAATTGGCTGGCATGGAACCCCAGATATATCATGTGCTACTACATCTACAAGATGTCATCTATGAGAAATATTGGGTCCTTTGTATTTATGGGGACCCATAATACTGAAGAACTTCTCCATCCAAGACTCTTATTAGATTCCTTAGTTTTGGGGATCCACTAGATAAAAAATTATATTATCTTCTGATTTAAGATGAATGAGTATCCTGAGATGGAGTATTCCATCAGTATCCCACCAGGGACTGGTGACAACAGGGAGAATAACTATAGCCATCTGATATTCCATCAACAACTGGTATCACAGAACCTGTGAGTGTAGTAGCCAAGTCTCACAAAGCAACAGCACAGAAGTCAAGAAAGCTATTGATCTAGCCAAACGTTCAGTGAATTACTCTATCCTATCACCAAAGAGTAACTTTCCCATTCCTCATACCTCATTTCAGAATGGACATGGATGAGACCTGAGGAAAGGAGAGCAGGTCTCCCAAGATCAGGCGCTCTGAGATACGCTTTGGCTCCATGCAATTATTAGACATGAACCTCATTTACCTTTGTGTTGTAAGCTTGTGCTCACCCTTTGCAGGGATCTTGTGTGTTCATGAAGAGTGTGCATGTGTAAGGGGAGAGTGAACCTCCAAATTTGGGAGTATGGACTGTTTGGTAACTATTATTTTTTTATTATTTGCCCTCAGTAAAAACATTTTGTTAAAGGTAACTGATGTTGCTTTTTGTTGTTTTTGTTAGGTTTACTGATTTTCAGGAGTGCACACCAGATTGACACTTATGAGTAATAGCATTAGAAGTTATAATCCCTAGGCTCACAGTACCCAATTGGCCAGTGTAAGTAAGCAGGAGGTGAGAAAGTGAGCCCAGAAGGGATACGATCCTTGAGTCCATAAGGCAAGTAGAAATTAATAAGGAAACCCAAAGTAAAACAGAAGAATAATATAAGAATATGAATATGAATATTGCTATAAGTGGTATTATAAGGTTTGCAAAGAATTGTATATATATTATCTCATGATTTTCACAATAACCCTGTAAAGTAGGTATTATTATTATCCCCACTTTACAGATCAGAAAACTGAAGCCAAGAGAGATTTCCTAGGATCACTCAGTCAGAATGTGTCTGAAGAGTGAAATTAAGTCAATTTTTCCTGACTCCAATTTCAAAACTCTATGCACTATGCCCCCTGACTGCAAGCATTTGGAGGTCTAATTATGATACCTTGAATAATGAGTAGGTTTCAAAAGAAAAAAAATAACTAGGTAAAAGAAAGTTTTTATTTATTTATTTTTGCTTTTTGGAGGGCAATTGGGGTTAAGTAACTTGCCCAAGGTCACACGGCTACGTTTTTGTTTGTGTGTGATAAGTGTCTGAGGCTGGATCCAAACTCAGGTCCTTCTGACTCCAGGGCCAGCACTCTACTCATGGCGCCACCTAGCCACTCCTAAAAGAAAGCTTTAACCATGAAATTACAGACCAAAATTGTTATAATACCACCAGAACAATTCTCAGAGGACAAAATATATCTCTGAAAAATAGATGAACAAGAAAAAGGAATTGAAGAATACATAATTAAAAATAAATTTACAAACCTAATATAAGGAAAGAAAAAGGCATTTTGAAAATTACATGAACAATAAAGTATAAAATAAAAAAAAACAACTATAGGAATGAGAAGATAAATAATAGGTGCTTCTTTCAAAAGATGAATAAATTCAATAAATATTTACTAAATTGATTTTTAAATGAGAAAATAAAATTATCAGAAAATTAATGATATAGTGAAGTAGATTTATCAGAGAAGAAGTAGGCTTATGAGAACCTATTATAGATAATTATATGCTAGCTTAAATTTTAAATTTTAAAAGAAATTTTATATTTGCTGCATTCCTGTTTGGAGGTAAAGGTAATCATTCACATAATTAGGTAAAAGGGAAGAGTCTAACAGAAGTTTGCAAATAAATAATTAACAACGACCTCTCTACAAAAAGTATGGAATGATACACTTTTAGGTATCAACTTTATTACAAATACCTTCTCCATCATTTTCTTAACTCTAGAGGATCCATAAAATTATAAATCAGGCCTTGATTTGTAACTTGTCAATTTCCAAGGTATAAATGCCTTTGCTTGAACATTTAACAATCAGTTCTCACAAGCTTTAAAGAACTGGTTCCAACACGACTCTGTCAGAATCATCTCCTTCCTAACCTTCTTCTTTAGAGAATGTAACTCTAAGAAATGGGCCAAAGTCTTTTTCATTTCCTTTCATTGTTTTGCATCTTAAGTGTAGGCTATGAAGTCTGACAAAGCCCAGGAGCACTAGCCATGGAGACCAGGGGGTCCAGGAGTACAGGCTAGCTATTGCATCTAGCCTAGGAACAAAGCCCAAGAAACCTAGGGACACCAACCAGCTCAGCAAAAACAAGCTTTGGACTTGAACTTTATGAGACTAATAAACACACTAAAGCATGTAATTATTCCCACAAGGTACTGAAAACAATTTTGTATACTTGTACTTGCTTTATCTTTGAAGCAGATATTCATGTGTAAAAAAGTTAGTCAATGGTAAGTGGTTAAATGGAACCATTGGGTTAATTCCTAGACTCCTAGACTAGGTAACACAGACGGTATGTTCTTAAGCTGAAGATGACAATGGAAAGAGATCAGGTTAGGGAGGGGTGAAAAGGAATGCAACAAGGCTGGCCCTGAGAAGACCAACAGTAAGAGACATTACATCCTTTGGACACATATTTGGTTTCTTAATTTGCACCCACAAAGTAGAATAAGGGATCAGTGGAAATTACAGGGGGCAGATTAAAGACTTCTGACACTTAGATCTATCCAAATGTAGGATAAGATATCTCAGATGACAGTAAATTCCATCTCACTAGATGTCTTTAAAAGACTGCAGCATTTTAACCTCTCCCAGGCTTCTGACTTAGTTATGCAATCAAGGCCCATCCAGGTCTAAGCTACTACAGGGAGATCTACATATATGAACTGTGGGTGTGTGTGTGTGTGTGTGTGTGTGTGTGTGTGTGTGTGTGTGTGTCTGTGTCTGTGTCTGTATGTGTGTGTATAGCCTGTATATCAATATGAATATTAAAGTACATTTTTTACTCTACCCATGGGGTGAAATGATTACTAAGAATCAGGAGGAGATAATCTGTTTTACTGACTGAGAATTATACCCAGAATTCCCAAGTTTGGGGGCTTGCCTACAAATGTGAGGTTGAAAAAACTAGTGGAAATGTAGAGGATGAAAAAGTTTGAGAATACTAGGCAAAGAACCTGCCAATGGGTTAATTATTTCCACTAAGTCTCTCCAGCTAGGGCCCTAGGGCATGGGAGTAAAGGTACAAAATATTAACTTTTACTGATCATTGTTTTACTTAGAAATAATTTTAAAAGAAAAAAAACTCTAGGTATTACCTTTGTTGTGAATGTCATTTTTGCTAGTAACTGGTTAATGCCTACTATTTTTAAAATGTGTAATTTGCTAACACATCAGTGCAAATTCATATGCAAATTTTTGTTTAGATGTGCTAGCATCTATATCACAGCAGGTTAAAAACATAATTGTTTGACTGAAGAATGCTTCTTAAAAAGCTTACTCATGCAAATCCACGGAATGACATTATTAAAGATGAGAGAAGGGACCAGAGGATATTCTGACTTTCCTTTGAGAGAGGATGTTCACATAATAGTTTTATCATGAGGAAATTCTGTGGAATCAATTTAAATTTCTATGAAATTGAGCACAAAGGCCAGTTATTGCTGTTATGTTAAGAGTCTAATGAAGACCCAATTAGCATCAACATGGAAGAAAAAGGCTCTCTCATTTACCAACTCTGTAATTTGTTTATCCTGTGGGAGAAGAATGTGGCTTTTTTGAATCAAAAGAAAAATATATCCATGCTGAACTGTCAGACATATTGAAAACCACCCCAAAGTGCCACAGGATAAATTCACAAACACAATTCAAGTTCATTTCAACAAGACTGCTTACTATTGAGAGAAGAGTATTTTTTTTTTTGTTTTGAAACATAGGAAAGCAAAGAATTGGCTTCACAGAATTAAGTTCTTATTTTCTGCTAATTTTGAACATATTCCAAATACCAATAGTATTCTCCATTTCATAATCCTATAGCATTTCAATGAGAGGCTAACGGATTTTATTTGGGGGTGGCAGAAAGATACTGTGGCTCTTTTAGAATGAGGTGTATATAATATAATAGATGTACAACATCAAAATTTTGAGAAATGAAAACTTCTTTAGGAAGACCACAAAATGTGGAAAATCTTCCCTGGGGTCTTATAGAAATCAGTAGAATTGATACCAGAAAAGAATACTTTGACTGAACACTGGACAATATCTCTAATGTTACTGGATAAATGGTGGAGTTACAAACGCCTTTACATTTTACCACCGGCAATAATGTACAAATTTAGAAGGAGAAAAGGAGTTCTTTATAGATGAAAAATAAATAAAACTCATAATAATAGAACTCCACTTACCAGTACAGTCACTACACGGAGAACCACTCCACGCATGTTATTCTCCAGTTTTTTGTCTGTCAACGAGCCATTCAGACCTGTGACAGGATTCCAGCAGCCAAGCTGCAAGAGAAAATAACATTAGTCACTTTTCTGCCTGCCAGTCAATGGCAGTCACCTGGATATGAACCTTTCTGAAGACTGTGAAGAGTAGATGTCCCTTGGAAATATTGGGATAGAAAGGTTCAAGCACAGATTTTGCTTCTTTAATTGCAAATGAAGCAATCACACATGTCATTTCCTTACTTTAAAAACCCTCATATTGTACAGTCAAGGACAGCATTCAATATAAATTGCTTTAGAACTCTAATGAGAAACCTTTACAAACAACTCTCATAGAATTCTGGCTCAGTGATACATTGATTTGAAAAATAATAGTGCACATGATTTTAATACAGTTTTGGTTCTAACACATTTTTCTTGAAAAATTTAGGTTTTTAGAAGTTATATCAGTTTTAATCTGATTTATATTTCTTTAAAATAGTAAAAAATAGACTGTATTTATTTCTAGGGTGATTAAAAGAGCTACATGAAAATGATAAAAGAAAATAACATGTGACTTGGTTGTTGAAGGATTTGCAACATACAGCATAAATGAAACTCAATTTACCTTTTTCTGTTTCAGGATTTTCAATTTTCCTGGGGTTACTTTGGTATGAGCTTTGCCTTTAAGGTCTTTCAATGATTCACTACTTTTTAATCTCCAAAATATTCTTTCCTTACACCCCAGTATACCTAGATCTGGTAATATCCAAATCTGGGCACTACTAGTTTCAGGATTAGTGCCTATAAATCTTGATGGAATGAAAATTGATGGCTCTCAGTTCAAAGACAGAGAATAAGAATAAGACGCTGTGACTAGAATCAGTGGAAAGCTGCTTAGGCAGCCAAGCTGCAAAGGGAACATTCTCATGCAAGTCTTGGGAAGAATGTGTTGCTTCAGTCTTTAACTGATTGCTCCCTGGACCTTCAGCTTCAGAAACCTATTTCAAATTCACGGAGTAGGAATGTTAAAGACCTTTACCCATTTCAAGGATAAGTTCAGTTCAATGGTTATGCAGTCATTTGGTTATTTATGTTTTTGTGCCCTGACTGTGATTTATTTTCTTATTCTGTTTATCATTTTGTGAAAGCACAAAATGTCAACAAATGCCATCACCAGGCCCATTGAGTTGGAAGCAACCTTAGACACTATTTAGTCTAACCACTTCCTTTTAGATATAGTAAATTGAGGCCCAGGGAAATGCATTGATTTGCTCAGCCATACAGGCGATTTTGAAGCCTGGTTTCAGTTATTGAGTCAATAAGCATTCATTAAGTGTCTACTGTGTTCAGGCACTGTGCTAAGCACAGATTCTTTCAAGTACATTTCTTAACAAATAATTTTTATACTTTCTCCCATTTTCTGCTCCCCTAACTCCCCCCCAAATACTAAATTAGGAAAAAAAAGAATTATCTTCCAGCTGTAGCTAGGGGAAAATATAGTCCTGACATAAGCAAATCCTGTATTTTCCATATTAAAATATTATGGAGATTCAGCTGTAAAAGTGCATTAAACACATTCAGTGGTATGTCATTCTTAGTTACATAAGGAGTCTAATTAGAATTTAGATCCAATTAGCAAATCAAAATGTGTTGAAAGTCTAATTATATTGAAATAAAACTATTGTAGTACTTTAGCCAAATTTAAAACCTTATGAAGATTCTGAAGAGCTTTGTTTTCTTCAGAGGTCAATAAAAATCATCCAATTATGTTCATTAATATACACCCTTTTTTAAAAAAATAATTACTTTTCAGGAGGAACAACTAATGTTGGTGAAATAGTGACTGTGATTTTCCTTCTCCACTTTCCTAATTTGCTGTTGAATTTTTTCAATGATGTTAATTTAGTTCTAAATTTAATGAATACTTCACATAATGCCTTCTCATTCATAATACATATGCTCAAACTTGGCAAAGTAAATAAGACTCATTTTCCAGTTGGAATAGTTTTATATGTTAGGGGAAATTTGAAAACTTGCCTAAGTAAATCACATTTTAATGGTGCCAACTTAAATTTAGTATTTTGGTATACAGATGAACCAAAATATTTATTGCTAAAATGAGTGATGCTGCTTATTAAGAAATTTGTTTTAATACTTAGTTTGGCCAATAATTTCATCAAATGGAATCTTGTTCTTTCTTAATTTGTCTCAACATGGGTATGGGAACCTCCTGGGTGTCAAAAAGTCTTTCCTGATGTAAAGCAACAACTCTGTTTTAGAGAGTTGCTAGGACACTGAGAGAGATTAATTTCAAGATTAGCCATATCCAAAAAATATTTCTCTCATTCTTGAGTCCTCTCTTTCCATCAGGAGATATTTCTTTCACTTGTCCTCTAGTATCATTATTGGTCACTATGCTAATGATAGTTCAACACAGTAGTTTTCCGTCACATATATGTACCTTGTCCTTTTAGTCTCCAATCTGTGGGCACCCCCTCAGTTACTCATTTGTTGCCACCTCAAAAAGATACATATTTTTGTATATTATTGGAGTTTGTTTTACTTAGGACTTATTCTTATTGAATATGACCTCCTCTACATCTGTCCCCCATGCCCACTTTTTTTCCCTTTTCCCTTCACTATCCTTTTAAATGAAATTTATTTCAGCACATACTTTTTGATTCTTGGTACTGTGTGTGTGTGTGTGTGTGTGTGTGTGTGTGTGTGTGTGTGTATTTATTCTTTCTTTTGCTCAATACAAATGACAATGAGGTTCAAGTGTCAGCCACTCCCTTTGCCATTCTCTTTGTTTGCTTAGAATTTCTACCTGCACAGTCTAATTATGTAAGATAAATTTCCCTAAGCTTTCTTTCCTTTCTCTTCTCTCTTCCATTGCAATGTCTTTTTCTAAGCCTCTCTTTTCATTCTTTTATTTCCTATTATTATTATTATTAATAATATTATTTTGCTTTTTTATGAGGAGGAAGGGAGGGAAATTAGGGTTAAGTGACTTGCCCAAGGTCACACAGCTAGTAAGAGTTAAGTGTCTGATATCAGATTTGAACTCAGGTCCTCCTGACTCCAGGGTCAGTGCTCTATTCACTGTGCCACATAGCCACCCCCTCATTCTTTTCTTAAGGTCTCCAAAACATAAAAAAAATCACTTTGGAATCTTTTCTAACTGGACTTCCTTTTTTGAGGTTTGCATCTCCTGTTGTTGCAGGATCTCAGGCTAGCAACCTGATAGCTTTCAGTGCACACAAAGTGGTCTGACTCAGGACAATGTTTTATTACTGTCTCTCTAGTCTGAGCTCTGCAAATTCCTGACCTGGGTCTCAGTTTGAGCAAGAGTAGAGTGCCATTAGACTTTGCCTCTATTAGCTAGTTGCAAAGCTATTTTGGTTCAAAGTGACCAAAGGGTAGGCTCCCCTTTGACTTGAAATTCCTCCTCTGGTTATTCCTCTGCAGACTGGACTAGATGCTAGAAACAAGAGCCTGTGTTGAACCTGGTGTTCAGTATAATAACGAAGGCCTCCCTAACAGTAAGACTACCCATCCCTTTTCTATGCAACTGCCCCACAAGGTTTCCTCATTTTGTCCTACATATAAGAATTAGTGGGGGACAAAGGTTTGCACCTTTTCCCATCACAGGACCTGATGTGAGGCTGGTGGTGTTCTGCACTGGGTCTGTGACCACTTTCTTGCCCTGATACTCAGGGCACTGGAGTTCTCATAAATGGTGGTGCTCCTGAACAAACTTGTTCCCAGTATCCATAGACATCTCTGCCTGTCTCTCTGTGCCAAACTGGACTGGACAAATGATACACTGTGACTTTTTCTAGACTTCCCTATAAGAATTTGATCTTTTTCTTTTCTTTTTTTCTTTTTCTTTTTGGAGAGGTAGGGCAATTGGGGTTAAGTGACTTGGCCAAGGTCACATGGCTAGTTTTTTGTTAACTTTCTGAGGCTGGATTTGAACTCAGGTCCTCCTGACTCCAGGGTTGGTGCTCTATTCACTGCACCACCTAGCTGTTGCGATCTGATATATTTTCTAAAACTTTTTGAAGGGGTTTTGTCAAGGGGACCTCAGTTGTATTGCTTTCTTTTCTCTCTACCATCTTGACTCTTTCAAAAAAAAAAAACTTTGCTTATCTCCCTATGTGCTAGTGTCTCCTCCATCCTGACAAAAATTACCTTGTGTTTATTTCCTATACGTATAAATAAATGTGGATATATTTATTTACCTGTTGTTCCCTTCAGTAAGATCCTTGAGGACAAGAGGTATTTCATTTTTCACCTTTGTTTCCCCAGTGCCTCACTCAGTGTCTGGCACAATGTAAACATTTAATTAATAGTTGTTGGTTGGTTCTTTGGAAAAATGGCCAATAGTTAATAAAAAGACAAACTTTCATACTTTAATAATTCAGTGGATCTGTTCACATCATATGTACTCCTCACAATAATGTAGATAAGTATCTACTCATTTTGTGTTGTTCTTTCTAGAGTCTTCCATGAGTGCTCTCCAGTGTTCCAACCAATGTGCTTCAGATCTCTTGAAACTATGCTAATAAAAATGTATTGGAGCACATGAAATATCCATTGGTTGTTCCTCACCTCACTCTTGCCATGTCACCACGTCATCATTTTTTTTTCTGTTTGTCTCCTATAACAATAGTCATTATACTACTCGTCCTGCACAATTTCTCAATCTGTAATGTGTGGCATCCTGTTTCCATCTAACATGAATCTCTCCACTACTGAGCAACCCTCAGACTTAATCCTTTAGAGACCATGATATGTCATGGCATATGTTATCAGAAGAATAGTGATATTAAAAATATAGGCCTTTGTTTCAGGGAGAAAATTGGGGCATATTAAAACCCTCCACAATTTCATAAAGTCAGTTCAGGTCTCTCTCCTTCATATGCACATTTCCCTCTTCTTTTTCATTTGTATTGTCTGTCAACGACATATCTCTGTGTTATCCATTTACCTATCATAGACTGAACAATAGCCATTCTCTCTTGCTATGTTTTTCCCTATGTGGAAAATCAGAGCAAATTTTAAGATGGTGGATCTCATTTAACCTCAGTATTTTATGGCTTTGTACAATCATCAAATTGTCAGCTGCATGTAGGAACATCTGAATGACTTTACTACCTAAAAGGAATCACCTTTTGCTTTGAACTGGGCATCCTCCATGGTGGCAATAAATACCAGCAGGAAGCATACATTCCCTTGTTTATCTGTCCCAATATTAATAACAGTTATTTCTGTTACATCTCTCAAGGTATCTTTATAATTGTGACAACTACATGGGAGGTGCTTGTTCAGGAGGAGAGATTTGTCTTGCTCAGTCATCATTCTAGTCAAGTTCATGAACCCCCACTTGTCTTTTAGTGTGGGTACATATATCCTCTCAACTGCTTTCAGTTGGCCATAATGACTCAGGAATTTATACTGTATGATGACACATTTTTAAATTGAATGCTGAGCCAGAAAAGCTGATGATGCAATGTGCCATACTTGGAAGGAAATGGCTTCTAGATGGCAGGCCACTTGGAGGTGAAAGATAGACTGTGAGTGCTTATTTTTCCCGTCTCCCTGAGTGGAATATTTGTTTAACCAATTGGGCTTTTCCTAAAGATCCTCCAATGACTTTTTTCCCTTAATAGGAAAAATACTTAAGACATTTTTAAGCCCATGACAATTTCTATAAAGTAGCAGTTTTCCCAGGAGATGCTACAGTTGGGGTCAAGTCAGTGAGTGTGAGAATAGGTATTTGGTAAAATGAGTGATCAGTTGTATTTCACATAAAAAAATCAGCAATAAATGTATGCTTCACACCAAAAAAAAGTGTTTTTTTTTATTTCAAGAATATAGAATCATGTTAGAAATATGAAATAGTCTCATATCCTTAAGCAAATACAATCTCAATCTCTTTAACTATATGTAAGGAAGACACCTAAGGGAGTGAACATCAACAAAAATTCAGAGTGAGGACAGCTTCATATGTCTCCGAAGGACAGTTCCAGTATTCAAAACCCTTCTCAAATTCCAACCGCCTACTCTTGGAAATTAATTCCTGATTATTTTGCCTAAGGGGGTTTCTTCTATATTATCCTAAAGCAAATGATCTAAATGAATTAGGCCTACATGGTGCAATGAGAATTTTGAAACTGAATCTGCAATGAATAAAATAGCACAATGTCTTGGGTTATTTTACAACAGAATTGACAGGAACTGTATTTGATAAAACTTCAGAATAAAATTTCACTCAAGTTCAAGTCTGTACTTTAGTGTAGCAACTTCATTAGTTTACACCTTTTAAATATTAACATGACCTCTTTGCTTATAAAGAAATTTTCATTTTATTTTTTTAAATTAGTCAGAAGACTAAAGATAGTAAGAGCCTTAGTGTCTCACAACACCATCTTCTCAGCTATGAAGACTTCCAAAGTAACAAACAGCAAAAATGATTTTGTAGTTTTTCAGGCTGCTGGTAGACAAAATTATATTCAATATTTCCCATAACCTAGCAGTGGATAATTTAGAATGGATTTTGAATGAAAGATAATTCTATCTCCTTTTAATTACTATACATTGATCGACATTATTTTCTGCTTATTGCATAAAGTCATTAGAGAAATCTTTTAAAATGTTTAATGTTTTAATTATTTCCTTCAGTGGACTTTGGCAATAATTATCTTGTAATATTTGCTAAAAAACAATGAAATATCTTGTGTTCAACACACTGGTTGTTATATTTGAATGAATGCAATAGTTCTTTCTCTTGTCATTTATGATGCTGTGTAGGCTATTGTGTGTGTGTATTATTTTTTTCATTATATTGTTTTTCCTGTGTCATTTGTCTACAGGCAATGAATGATAACTTTTTATACTTGGAATCTGCATAATTATTTTATAGGAACTAGCATATATTATAGAGTTACAAAGTTTGTATTGCATAACTGATAAAGTTATTGGCTTATAGTCTGGAAAACCTAGGCTCAAATCTTACTTCTGATATTAACTGGGCATAAGCTTGGCCACATCTTTTAACTTCTATGTACCTCACAGAATTCCTAAGAACCTACCTACTGAATCAACAAATAGGCGTCAATTTGATGAATATTCTATTTTAAGAAAATAGTAGCTATTTCCTGTGTTCATTAAATTTATTATCTTGTATTCATATGGGATAAATAAAGGCTTTTTCTGTTACTTATTATTCATGTGGCCACTTTATCTACTTCTTCCACTTACTTACCAAGAGGCCACAGTGAGGATAGAAACTGTATCTGAATAAAAAGGACATAAAGTCACAAGATATAGTATCAGACATTTTTTCTAGTTCCCACTAGCTCCATTTCTCCCCCACCCCAGAAAAACCCAAAGACGAATTATACACCAGAAATTAGGCAGTTATAACTCTCTCCCCAGGACAAAAAAACAAAAACAAAAACAAGAAGCCCAACAAGGTAATGAGCTTATGAGTTAATGATGGACAATGTAATCCATACATTGTTCTTCACACTACTCCCCCTTAAGCTTCCATATACCTATACAGCAAAAACAATTCGTATTGATTTAGTCTACTAGTATATGCCACCTCTTCCCTTATTCCAGATTCTGTGGCACTAAGTAGCAGAGCACAATTCTGCCAGGGCATGTGAGAAGGAAGATTAAATATAACAGTTAGGAGTACGTGGAACTATGGTCTGCCTGGGACTGTCATGACACAGTTAGGGGGTAACTTTTTGGGTAGATAACAAGCTGACAGGATCTCTTTCCATAAAACATACCCGACCATCCCCTAAGTCTGAAGATAATAGTAGACATTGATTTCATCTAGGTTGAGGTCTAGAGAATGAAGTGCATTGGGTCTGGGTATTAGTATGTGTGACTGTACTGGATCTGAAGGCAAGGAGATTAGTATCCATCTACAATCAGTTGTACCACTCCAGAAGTTACTGAGGGCAAGGATCAAACCCAAAGAAAAGTAAATTCCGCATCATGAAAAGTATCTGAGATAACTTTGAGGTCCAACTTTGGGAGTAAATCTAAAGGAGAAGGATTCAGATAATGAAAGAAAGGAGAATATCATGAACAAAGACTAAAACTCTGAACGATATCAGAAAAAAAAAAACAATTAAAAATGAGCAGATAAATCAAAAGGTGAAACACTTAAAAATAAAGAAATAAAATGAGGGGAAAATGAGTGATAAGACTTCTAAAAATTGTAAATATATCTAAATAAATGTTAAAAGACAAAGGAAAGGGCCGGCTAGGTGATGCAGTGAACAGAGCACTCCAGGCCCCGGAGTCAGGAGGACCTGAGTTCTAATCTGGCTTCAGACACAATACAAAAACTAGCTGTGTGACCTTGGGCAAGTCACTTAACCCCAACTGCCTTCCAAAAAGCAAAAAAAAAAAAAAAGACAAAGGAAATTGAACCAACACCTGATGAAACAGAGGATTCTATGAATTCTTAAGAGAACTCAGAACCACAGTAAGATGCTCCAGAATGGTGAAAAATACAATTCAGAACCTTTAGAGAATTTAGATGAGAAAAATGGCCAAACTAAGGACTTCACAGCAGAAACAATTAGCAGAATAAGACAAAAATGAATACATAGTTATTAGTAACTCCACAGAAGTGAAGGATAAGGATACCCTGACTTGTAGAAAAATGTGGAAGAGAAATTAAAAGCAATATTGCTAAAAGAAATTATAATATCTGTACAAGAAAAACACATCATTCCTGAAATCACGATGACCTAAGTTCACCTGGAAGAGTAACAAGTCAAAAAACTTGAAAGCCAGAATGCAGGGAAAAATAGCTAAAATATCCACACAACTGCTGGATTTTAAAAAGAAATTATAAAACTCCATCAAAAGAATCAGCTGGTCTCCAGAAAACAACAGCAACAACTGTACTTTACACTTTAATACATGTAGTGGTTAAATTTTAAAGTTCCAATGATAAAGAATAAGTTCTATAAGCATCCAGGAAAAAGTACTTTTAAATATAAAGAGAAGAAAATTCAAGTAACACAAGACTATTCTGTACCCACCAGAAACCACAGGAGGAAATGGAATATTATATTCTGAAAAGCAAAGGACCTCAAGATGCAACCCAAAATGACATGCCCTGCAAACCTAAGACTAATTATTAATGAAAATATATGAATGCTTAAGAAAATAGAGATACTGGAAAAATCTAGACTGGATCAACACCCCACTGCCAAAAAAGAAAAAAAAGAAACTACAAAAATCTCAACATAAGGAAGTTTTTGACTTTGCAAATACTTCCAAGGAACAAAAATACAATAAAATTAAAGAGTCAATCTACTAAAGAACACTCAATATTTGTCAAGATTCAGTTGCAAATTTCTCTTAAAAATAATGAACAATTTAAATAGTTTGTCAAATATTCAGTGTTTATGCTAGGTCATGCGAAAAAAAAGATGATAATACTACCAAAGCTTATTTACATTTTCAATTCAATACCAATCAAACTATTAAAGCAATTATGTACAGAACTCAATAAAATGGAAACAAAATTCATTAGAAGAAAGATAAGAACCACTACAATATCACCAGCCACAACTTGTTCAGTCATTCTTGAATTAATGAGAACCTCCTCAATGTCCAATTTTTTTGCCATTTCAAAACTAATTTCTATAAATATTTTTGTACATATAGTTCCTTTCCTTTTTTCTTTCATATCTTTAGGGTAGAGACCTAGTAGTGGTATTTTTGAACAAAAGGTATATCCAGTTTTTTAGCTCTTTGGGCATTGTTCCAAATTGCTCCACAGGGGGAAAAACATTTCACAACTCTACCAACAGTTTATTAGTCTACTATTTCTTTCATTTCCTCCAGCATTAGTCATTTCTGATAAGTGTGTGGAGGTATCTCAGAGTTGTTTTGATTTACTTTCTCTAATCAAGAGCAATGTAGAACATTTTTCAAAAACTATAGATAGATTTGATTTCTTCTGAAAACTACCTGCTCATATCTTTCAACCTTCTATAAATTGGGGAATGGCTCTTATTTTTTTTTTACATATTTGACTCAGTTCCCTATATCTTTGAGAAATGAAACCTTTATTACAGAAATTTTCCCTCAATATTTTTATATTACTTCATTGTCTATGCTACCATTTAGCAAAATATAGTTTTCCTGCTTATCTTTTTTAAGTCTATTTTTGCTTTTGCTTTGTCTGAGATCGTGATTGCTACCTTCCCTTTTTTTTTTTACTTGAACTGAGGCATAACAGATTATGCTCTAGTCCTTTATTTTAACTCTGTGTGCAGCTTTCTGTTTCAAGCATATCTCTCTTTTTATTTTTAACAAATGCTTTATTAACTTCTGTTTTACATCATTCATTTCCGCCAGATTTTGAGTTACAATCATTTTCCCCCCATTATTCCCCTACCCAACCTCCCAGAATAGTAGTCCCACAAGATATCCCTTCCTCCAATCTGCTCTCTCGCATACCTTCTCCCATACCCCCATCGACTTTTCCATTAGAGGAAGGTGAATCTTTGTGTCCCAATGCCTGTACATCTTATCTCCCTATTACAAGCGAAAGAGTATTAATAATAGTATTTATATATATTTGAAACATTTAATGTTACGACCTCGAATTTCAGATCCATTTCCTTCCTCCCTTGTCACCCATTCCTTCTTGGTAGATAAGTAATTCAGTATATGTTGTACATGTCTAGCTATGCAAGACATTATCTTAGTAGATATATTGTACAAGGCTGCTTATAATTCCCTCCCACTCATCCCACCCCCCACCTGGTCCATTCCCTACATAATCCTGTCCCTCTTCTATAGTGGGTACTTCCAACCTCCCCTCACCCCAAGGATGCCCTCCCATCCATCATCCCTCCTCTCATCCCCCTTCCCCCTATCCTGCTGCAGGTTGAGATATCCCATTTAGTATGTATGTCATTTTCTCCCTGAACCAAATTCAATGTGAATGTGGTTTTGCCTTTTTAGCCTTCCTTATTCTCCCCCTCCTTTGCAACCACTTCCCCTTGCTTCTTCTACATGGGATAGTTTACCCTACCCTGTCTCTCCCCATCTCCTCTTGCCACTTTCCTCTCTCACCTCATAATTTCATCCCTTGAGTATTCTCCCTTCCCAACAAATTCAACCTATGCCCTCTATCCATATATAACTGTAACCATATACACACACATTCACATATGTATTCATATGACCACACCCCCTTCTTCCATTATTTTCATAGTGAGAAAGATATCATCAGTCACAGTTATTGCTTTTCCATATAGGAATGTAAATAGTTCAACTTTGATAAGTTCCTTTTGATTTCTTTTCCCTGATTACCTTCTCAGGCATCTCTTCCTTCTTGTGTCTGGATGTCAAATTTTCTATTCAATTCTGGTTTTTTCCTCAAGAATGCTTGAAAGTCCTCTATTCCACTGAATGACCATATTTTCCCCTGAAACAAAATACTCAGTTTTGCTGGGTAGGTGACCCTTGGGTTCATTCCCAGTTCTTTTGCCCTCTGGAATATCATATTCCATGCCCTTCGATCCCTCAGTGTAGAAGCTGCCAGGTCCTGGGCTATTCTGATTGTGTTTCCACAATATTGAAATTGTTTCTTCCTGGCTGCTTGTAGTATTTTCTCCTTGATCTGGGGATTCTGGAACCTGGCTATAATATTTCTGGGAGTTTTCTTTTTGGGATCTTTTTCAGGAGGTGATCGGTGGATTCTTTCAACCTCTATTTTGCCCTCTGGATCTAAAACATTAGGGCAGTTTTCCTTGAGAATTTCTTGAAGGGTGATTTCTAGGTTCTTTCCTTGATCATGGCTTTCAGGTAGTCCAATAATTTTTAAATTGTCTCTCCTGGATCTATTCTCCAGGTCAGTGGTTTTTCCCATGAGATATTTCACATTGCCTTCTAATCTTTCGTTTGTTTGGATCTGCTTAACAGCATCTTGATTTCTCATAAAGTCACTAGCTTCCATTTGCTCCAGTCTAACTCTGAAGGAATGAATCTCCTCAGTGAACTTTTGAGATTCTTTTTCCATCTGGCAAATTCGACTTTTTAAGGCATTCTTCTCCTCATTGCCCTTTTGGGCCTCCTTTGCCATTTGAGTTAGTCTATTTTTTAAGGTGTTGTTTTCCTCAGTCAGGCTGTTGACCCTCATTTCATACTTTTCCTGCATCCTTCTCATTTCTCTTTCTAATTTTTCCTCCACTTCTCTTATTTGATTTTTAAAGTCCTTCTTAAGGTCCTCTATGGCCTGCAACCCGCTCATGTTTTCCCCTGGGGCTTTTGGAGCAGGACTTCTGACCTCACAGTCCTTTTCCCGCTCTATGCCCCCAAAATAGGAGTCTAGGGTTGCATTTTTCTGTTTCCTTTGCCTTGGCATGTTGCCACTTAATTGCTTGACTTTTGGGCTTGTTGCCACACTATGGCTTTAAGGCCAGCTAGAGGAATTTTCGTCCTGAACGTGTGGGGGGCAACTTCCGTTTCTGGCAAGCTGTAAACCCACCCACAACTTCCACCCTAGATCACAATCCAGATCCAGGGAGGTTAAAGCAAGAGCGATTACCCCCCAAGACTGATCGCTGGATTTCCCCACGATTTGTAGGCTGGGAGCCGGAAATGCCTCTGAAAACTACAAAATGGCGTTTGTCCTCAGTGGCTTCTAGCCCCCAGGGGAGGGAGCTGACACATTCCCCAAATACAGGTCCCAAAGTCCATAGGACACTAACCTCTTACTTTGTCTTAGGCATGTCTATGTTGATAGTTCTGTAGTCGCCATAGCTCCTGGTGTTCTGGGGTTTCTCCAGCCGGCTGCTGGCCCTGCCGCCCTGGGGCTAAAACCTCGGCTCAAGGGGACCTGGGCTCGGCTTGGCTCCTGCGCTCTGTGCTCTGCGCGCTGCTGGCTCTCAGACCACTGAGCTGGTCCTTCCTGCAGGGCTGCTGGGCTGTCCTCAGCGGGAGGTTAGCTTCTCTGTGTCGTTCTGTGGGTGCTGGAGCTCCAGAAGTTGTTCACAGTCCTTTTTTACATAGTTTGTGGGAAATCTGGGGGCAGAGAGGCTTGGAAGAGCTGTTTCTACTCTGCCATCTTGGCTCCGCCCCCAAGCATATCTCTTGTACGCAACAGATTGTTGCATTCTTGTTTCTAATCAGTTTTGTTACTTATTTCTGTTCTGTGGGTGAGCTCATCCAATTCACATTGAATTATGATTACTAACTGTATTGCCCTTCATCCAATGTTCTTCTTTCTTTTTCTATCCTGTCCGTCCTCAAAAGTCTATTTTGCTTCTGACTCCTGTATACCTTAATCTGTCCTCCTTCTTATCATCCTCACACTATATTTCTTACCCCCTTCCCTTCCTGTTTCTCCACTGGGTGAGATAGATTTCTTTGATCAACTCTTTGTGTGTATTTATGTATGTATGCATGTGTGTGCGTATATGTGTGTGTGTATTTTTCTTCCTTCTTTGAACCAATTCTGATGAGGAGGTTCAGATATAGCCCACCCCCTATTTTCCTTAAAGTTCTTCCTTGTACACCTCTTTTATGTGAGGAAGTTTTCCCCATCCTACTTCTCCCTTCTGCCTTCATCCCTCTTTCTTACTCCTTTAATTTTTTATGAGATCATTTTAATATAATCAACTTACATCCCTGCATCTTACATCTATGTAGACTCCTTTTATCTGGCTTATGCGTGATAATGTTCTTAGGAGTTATATATGTCATCTTCCCATAAAGGAAAATAAACAGTTTAACTTTATTGAGCCTTTATGATTACTCTTTCATGTGTGTATATATATATATATATATATATGTATATATATATATACATATATATATATATATAGTTATAATTATCTTGAATCTTCTGTTTAAGTGTCAAATTTTCTATTTAGCTCTGTCCTTTTCATCAGGGATTACAGGGTTTAATACTAGAAAGGCCTTTAGAGGTCATCTAGTAGAATAAGAAGCAGTCAAAAAGGACCCAGGATAAAGAAGGACTGGGATGAGGAGGAAAAAGAGAAGGGCTTCCTGAGAAGTAAATATTAAGGCAAGAGAATTTGATATAAATAAAATCAATTGATGAGAAAAATTAAAAGGGTGGAGAGACTATGGAAAGGAATCTGAGCATGGCGGTAAAGGAGTGAAGGGGAACTAAACAAAAGTGAAGGAGAAGACATCTCTGAAGATGAGATAGTTCTCTTGCAGTTTGTCACCTTGTTTTTATAGGCGACTACTAATAAGAAAAAGACTGGAGACATCATTTACAAGCAGTATAGAGAACAAGGGGAATTTTCTTATCATCTTAATAGCATGTCTGTATTTCTTCCACAGTCAGATGCCTACCATTTATACTCAAAGTGCAGGCAAAGTTTTCTCTTCAAAGAGAACATAAAGGATTCCCAAAATGCCTTTTGACTCTCAAGGTTATCAGGGACCATTCCTATTTCTTGAAAAATAGAAAGGCTTCAGAAGGGAAAAAAAAAAAAAGTTCTGAAAATGTGGAGGGGGCATTTTGCCATGGGTCAAGAGACTGGAAGGCATGAGAATATCACAAAGAGGAGGAAAGTTATTTAACCCTTTTAGTTAAGAAAATTGTTTGAAGTTCTTCACAAAAAGAAGAGAGGTATATGCTCTGAAGAGGAATTAGCTATCTGCCCTCCAAGAAAGGACAATATAGACTAGCAGCTGCTGGCAGTTGAGATATAATCCAAATAGTGTCAGAGGTAAAGGAAAAAAGTCGAGGTCCCTAAGAGGAAACCTGAAAATCAAAATAAAAAAATATGCTTTCTTCCTGGAATGTGTATCCAAGATGTGACAGAGAACTTCTCAAGAATGAGGAAAATGTTGCTAGGACTCACTTCTGATTATTCACATGGGAGGAAACAACACCACCAAAGGGAAATTAAAACTCAGTGTTAAAGATTCCAGTGTCCTTTGCCATAAACTGATGACTCGGGGGACAATAATTTTATTTTCTTTAATATTTCCAATTATAGACAAGGACTGGAGAAGAGAGTAACACAGGAAGAAAGCTGCATAAATGGAAAAAAGAATGATATTTAAGTTACATGTTTGTCTTATTCCCTGGAGCTACTCTACCAACCCCCAATTCTCACTGACAAGTTGATTTCCCAGAGTAGTTACCATTCTCCTCAAGGTCCTAGAGCACCCTAAGAGAATAAGGCTATTTTTCTACTGCCTCAGTCCAGAATGTTTCCCCCAACATTTTCAGTTTATATCAGTTAGCCAGCTAGACATTTATGTATTAGAAATGAGTAGTTACTAAAGTCACATAGCAAGAGTAGTTGTTTTAAGCCTTCCTAGGCTCTTCTTTCCTTCCCCTCCTTTCCCAAGTAACTTCTTCTCAGGGCTTCATGTGAAATTGCTTTATTTTCATTCTCCTCAAATTTTCTCTACTTTACTGTCTGGAATGTGTATAGCAAAGCAACAAATCTGCTTTCATCTCACAACTTTTCCTTGTCTATTCCTTCCATGTTCCATCTCTCTCTCTGAGACATGGCTCTCTCCTGATGACATATCTTCTCTGGTAATTCTTTACAGTATTGAGTACACCTATTCATACATCCAAATCACTGATCAATTATCTTGTCTATAAAATGTATATGCTTTTCCAAAGCTATAATCTTTTGCTTTTCTTTGGACAAATTATCTTTCATACATGATTGAGGCTTTCAAACCTATCATTCTTTTCAGGGCCTCTACTACTTTGGACTAATTCGAACAATACTCTCTTAGCATTTTTGTTGTAGAGCTTTTCATTATATTCTAAGCAACTTGTCTTTTATTCTCTCTTCCTCTTACTGCTGTTGTCCCAGGTCCCTTTCCCTTGAGCACAGAAGCTCCCTCCCCTTACCCTTTTCTGAAATATTGAACCTTCTCTTTCCTCCCCAACAGTTTTACTCTCTTTATTTAATAAGGCTTAGCAATTTTTCACATGTGGGGGATTGGGGATGGCAGACAGGTGATGTGAGAATGAATTGTTATCTTAAGAGAATGGGGTAGGGGATAATGCAGCTGGATCTAATGACTGTTCCTTGACTGTCTCATGGTTGGTTGATGTGGCTAATGTAAGAACATTTTTGCATTTCCACTTTGTTGTTATTGTGTAAGACTTTTCCTTTGTGTATTGTTTCTGCCTTTCTGTCATTGATTCAGCTTTAATTACTATAGATTTGACATTACTTCTTTTGAGGGTGTTAGTTTGTGAGAATTTTGCTGAAAACTATTCCTACAGCATCTTCTTGATCACATCTGATTCTATAATTCTCTAATGAACTGTTCTAGCAACATCAGTCACATCCATGAAAATGAATAATGAGTTTCCCTCTTAAAATTCCTGAATTGCTTCCAGCATATGTACTGCAATCTGCCATTGCAATCAGCAGAGTTAATGCCTTTGTCTAGCCCACTATGCAGTTTTCCTTTTGGTTTCTGTGCTGATCAGATTACAGGTGCATGCATTAGTGGAAAGAACATAACACTTGTATTCCAGAGGTCATTGGGAATTACGAGACAGCTGCACATGCCTCTTGACATCTTTACAAGTTGTGAAGCAATTAATTCTTTGGTTGTAAAGTATTGAAGAATTTATGTTATCAAGTCTCAGATGGGTCAGAAACCAACTACTTCTTCTCATTGTGCATAATAAAAAATATCAGCACACTTTTAAAAGGAGGAGGTATCCATGTGTTTTTGTCTCCCTGAGAGATTTGAACCTGATTTAGTTTGAAGGACCTGAAGACTGCAAAATGTATTTGAATTGACAACAAATTGCCATCATTATGATATATTATTATCAATGGTAGGAACTGTGGGAATAGCTCAGTGAGTCACAAAGATATAAAGAATAAATGAGAGTGCATTTCTGATTCTTGCAGGTCCCCAAAGTCTACAAACGATTTGTTGATATCAATTGTTGAGCAGTGACATAATTATGATTTTCAGATGAACTAATTGACATTCTATGACTATGACATTTTTATTGGAGCATAATATAGTGCAGGCTATCTTAACTTGGGTTTAAGTGAGGTTTTAAAAATATTTTAATAACTATTTCAATATAATTTACTTTATAATCTCATGTATTTTATTTGATTCATTTAAAAATATTTTGGGAAAGGGTATATGGGTTTCCATAGAACACAAAAGAGTTCCCTGACATAAAAAGAACCCCTGACAGAGCAGACTTGGAATTATAAAAAACAAGTAATTTTTTTTTCTTTTTGGAAGGCAATTGGGGTTAAGTAACTTGCCCAAGGTCACACGGCTAGGTTTTTGTTTGTGTGTGTTAAGTGACGGAGGCAGGATCCGAACTCAGGTCCTTCTGACTCCAGGGCAGGTGCTCTATTCACTGCGCCACCTAGCTGCCCCAAAACAAGTATTTATTTAGTACCTGCAATGTGCCAAGGAAAGACTATGCAGGACAACAACAAAAACAACTCTCTTGGACTTCAAAAGGCTTACATTCCATCAGGAGAGACAGTATATACATATTGCATATATATGTGTGTGTGTGTATGTGTGAGTACACATATGAATATATAATATACAAAATGTGTGCAGAATAATTACATAAATACAGATTTTATGGATGATAAAGCACTCTGAACTAGGAGATCAGGAAAATCCTCATGTTAAAGAAATAGATTTAAATCTGTTACTATGTAACATTTAAAAGATCGCTTAGTCTCTCAGCTGAATAAGTTTACTCATCTGTAAAATGGGAATGATCATACTTTCTTTACCTACCTATAGAGTTGTTGTGAGGATTAAATGTGATAGTTTATAGTACGTCTACAAGGAGTCTTTTGTTACTTATTTGTACTTGCACACTCATCCATTTCACAAATGTGAAACATAAAATACTGATCAAAAAGCCATGAGTGAATTTTAATCTCTTTATTGCAGACACATAACATATTTTAAAGTTAGAGACACATTGAATTTGGTTCTGGGAGAGAATGACATACATACTAAATGGGATATCTCAACCTGCAGCAGAATAGGGGGAAGGGGGATGAGAAGAGGGATGATGGATGGGAGGGCATCCTTGGGCAGGGGAGGTTGGAAGTACCCACTATAGAAGAGGGACAGGATCATGTAGGGAATGGACCAGGTGGGGGGTGGGATGAGTGGGAGGGAATTATAAGCAGCCTTGTACAATATATCTACTATGATAATGTTTTGCATAGCTAGACATGTACAACATATACTGAATTACTTATCTCCCCAGAGGGAATGGGTGACAAGGGAGGAAGGAAATGGATCTGAAATTCGAGGTCTTAACATTAAATGCTTCAAATATATATAAATACTATTATTAATACTCTTTTGCTTATAATTGGGAGATAAGATGTGCAGGCATTGGGACACAAAGATTCACCTTCCTCTAATGGAAAAGTCGTAGGGGGTATGGGAGAAGGTATGGGAGAGAGCAGATTGGAGGAAGCGATATCTTGTGGGACTGCTATTCTGGGAGGTTGGGTAGGGGAATAACTGGGGGAAAATGATTGTAACACAAAATCTGGTGGAAATGAATGATGTAAAACAGAAGTTAATAAAGCATTTGTTTTAAAAAAAATAAAGTTAGAGACAGAATTAAGTCATGTAATTAGGTGTGGAATAAACTTAATGATGCCTTTCTTCTCCAACTCCCCACTTTGGCTATCTAAGTCTTTACTTTCCTCAACTATAAGAAGCCTTACTGCCTAGGTTTCCTACTGCAAAACAATTTGGTTATATATGTAAGTCCTCATTCCACCCCAAATCAAGTAGGCCTAATGAAAGTAGTAGGCCCACGTTCCTATGTGGTGTGTCAGCGGATGCACCAGATTCCCTCTTACCCTTCACCAACCTCCTTCTTTTTTATCTCATCAACCAATTTTCAATGTCCAATGATTTCAAAGAATATAACTCTCTGTTTCTCCACCAATGAAAATACCAGAGAATCTAAAGCATGATCAAGGAAGGAAGAAATTTTATTCATCTACATAAATACATATATATGTATATATATAAATATACAACATAATGCATAAAATACCCTTGTAGCACATATGCAATATATATCTAAATAGAATATACGTCTATGTATAAATTTTATGTTTTACATATATGCATATGGGCATGTGTGTATATATACACACATGTACATGTATGTGTGTATGCATGTACACACATTTTATATATGTATGTGTCCATACACACACAGATACATACACACGCTCTTTCCCAAGGTACTTCTATCTCAAACAAAAATAGTCTCCTAAATTACAAGTCCAAAATCCTAGCCTATACAGACATGAAAGCTCCCTATTACTGTAGGCATACAGAAATTTGTAACTAGCCTGAAAGAACATTAGAGGAAGTCCCATTCTAGCACCCTTCCTCCATTACCACAGGATACATAAATTATGTTCATGTGCTATCTTTCATTTCCTCTTATATGGCTGCTGACACAAAAAATTGCTTATTTGCTACTAAATTAATGAAAAACAAAATGTAAAGCCTGACTCCAATAAACTCTAAGTGCAGTTATGCAAATGACTTTGTGAACCTTACATTTATATAATCTATTATTAGGAGGCAACTAGATGGTTCAGTAGATTGATCTCTGGGATGTGAGTCAGGAAAACATAAGTTCAAACCATATCTCAGAGGCTGACTAGCTATCTGACCTTGGGCAAATCACTTAACCTCCATTTGCCTCAGTTTCCTCTATTGTAAAATGGATATTAGTAATAGTGTCTACCTCACAGGGTTGTGGTGAGGATCAAATGAGATAATATGTGTAAAGCAAATAACATAAAGGAAATATTACTGTAAAAAAATCTAATAAGTATAAAGTACTTAGCACAGTATCTGTTACATAAGTGCTATATAAATGTTGGTTATTATTATTATCAATTATGCTTAGCACAGTGTCTGACACAAGGTAAATGCTATATAAATGCTTAGTCCCTTCCTTATCACCCCTTCACCTAGCATTTTTTACAAAGACTTGACAATCCAAATATATAATAGCATGCTTAGTATTCATGTCACTATGGCCCCTCTCAGCTACACCTAGGTTCATGTTACTTTTTGGGTTAGTGTTCTATTCAAATTAACAGTTCTGCTTCTCAATTGAGGCTTTCTTTAAATCAGGCCCAAACAGATGATGCATGAATTCATAGCAAAATAACAGTGAAATAGAATAGCAAGGAATTAGTAAGGAAATGAGACAAATATTAATAAGGCTTATGCTTACTCATGAGTGTCTGCCATCCCAAATATCTCTGCCTCCTAACACAGGAGAGGGACACATCCATTCACTCAAAGAAAGCTACTAGGGGAATTTACCCTAATGGGTACTTTAGGAGTTTGGATTCTTAGCCCAGTGATAAAGGATCATTGTAGAGATTGCTTTCAGCTTTTCTTGGTGTGGCAGCAGCATTCTAGCAATGTTGAATTCTCCTTGCACTGTAAGCACCAAGCATGCCAGCCCTGGCATGATCTAGATGTGGTTGCCATATTTCCCTCCTCTTCTCTCCTCCATGCTCCTCCCCCCTCCACCACCACACTCCTATACCATGAGATTCCTTCTGTCTTTTAAACTCTGTGTACTGGAAATGCATTTGACTAAGTATGGTGTGTACTGTCCTTACCATAATGTACAGCCCCCACATAGGGTTCTGGAAGATGCAGTACAGAGAGATTTTCCTCCAGTCAATAGTACTCTTTGTAATTTGTGAGAACAAAGGGTTCAAACAGTCATACCCCACTACATCCCTCTGAATAAAGTGGAAAAAATGCGGCAAAATGTGCAATGATGGGAAAACTGAGATGGCTGGAGCCAAGATGGTGGCACAGAAGCAGGAAACTCTGTGAGCTTGCCCCATAACCACCCAAAATACCTATAAAATATGACTCTAAACAAACTTTAGAGCTACAGAACCCACAAAGTGACAGAGAGAAACAAATCTTAAGCTGAAGGCAGCCTGGCAGTCTAGCAGGAAAGGTCCATCACAAAATGCTGGGAGCAGAGCCCAACCCTCCAAGAACCATGGTTTTAGCCTCAGGAGGGCCAAAAGTAGCTGCTGGAGAAGAGTTTGGAAGAGTGGATCACCAGCAGCTGTGGCAGTTTCCAGAATTATCAACCCATAAATGCCAAAGACAAAGTGAAAGGTCAGTGGACTTTGGGAATGGGGGTCCAGGAGTAGTCCAGGAGTGGTCTGGCCTCTGCCCCTGGAGAGGGAAGGGGCTGAGGCATGGAGGCCACTGTCATATGGCTGCTTCAGCACTCCTGGACTGCAGATAATAGGGGGATCAAGTGGCCACTCAGAAGGTAAACACTCTTGGCTTAACCTGCTTGGATCTGAATCACTGTCTAGGGTGGGCGTCCTGGGGTATGTGAACAGGTAACAGAACATATGGAGGGTTCAGAGAGGGGACCCAAGTAATAGCTCCAGCAGCTGTGAAAACTGCAGTGATTTTGGAAAAAGCTCTCCTCCCTGGAAGTAGAGTTCTACTGTGGCAAAAAGCTCAAAAGTCAAGTAATTGAGTGGCAATATGAGCAAGCAAAGGAAGCAAAGCAAGCATAGCAATCCAACTTTAGATTCCTTTTTGGGGGACAAAAAGGACCAAAGCATGGAATGGGAAGAAGGCAAAGAAGGCAGAACCCCTTCACCAAAAGCTTCCAAGAAAAATATGAATTGGTTAAAGGCCATAGAGGAGCTTAAGAAGGATTTTGGAAATGAAATAAGGGAAGTGGAGGAAAAATTGGGAAGAGAAATGAGAATCATGCAAGAGAATCATGGAAAGAGAGTCAACAATCAGACTGAAGAAAATAACGCCTTGAAAAATAGACTAATTCAAAGGGTAAAAGAGGCTCAAAAAGCCAATGAGGAGAAGAATACCTTAAAAACAAGAATTTTCCAGATGGAAAAAGAATCTCAAAAGCTCACTTAAAAGGATAATTGCTTTAGAATTGGAATGGAGCAAATGGAAGCTAATGACTTTACGAGAAATCAAGATACTATTAAACAGATTCAAACAAATGAAAAAATAGAAGTTAATGTGAAATATCTCATTGGAAAAACTGCTAGATAAAGATAAAGATATCTTTAAAAGATATCCAGGAAGAGATAATTTAACAATTATTGGACTACCTGAAAGCCATGATCAAAAAAAGAACCTAGAAATCATCCTTCAAGAATTTCTCAAGGAGAACTGCTATGATGTTTTAGAACACGTTTGCCCTCTGAGGCAAAATAGAGGTTGAAAGAATCTCCCAATTACCTCCTGAAAAAGATCCCCAAAAGAAAACTTCTAGGAATATTATAGTCAGGTTCTAGAGTTCCCAGATTATGGAGAAAATATTATACCAAGGAAGAAACAATTTGAATATTGTGGAAACACAATCAGTATAATACAGGATCTGGCAGCTTCTACATTGAGGGCTTGGAATATGATATTCCTGAGGTCAAAGGAACTGAGATTAAAACCAAGAATCACCTACCCAGCAAAACATAGTATCATGTTTCAGGAAAAAATATAGTCATTCAATGAAATAGAGAACTTTCCAGCATTCTTGATGAAAAAAATCAGAGTTGAATAGAAAATTTAACATTCAGATAGAAGAAGCAAGGGAAGCATGAGAAAGTAAATAGGCAAAAGATATCATAAGGAATTTATCAGAATTGAACTATTTACACTCCTACATGGAAAAACAATAATTTGTAACTTATAAAACTTTTCTCAGTATGAGGATAGTTGAAGGGAATATAAATGTATATGTATATATACATATATATATTCATATATATAGGAGCATATATGTGTGCATGAATACATATGTGAGTGTGTGTGTATATTTGTGTACAGGTATACATAGTCAGAGGGCAAAGGATCAATTGAATAGGAAGGGATGATACTTAAAAGGTGAAATTAAAGAGGTGAGAGAAGAATATAATGAGAGGAGATGGGGAGAGACAGAATGGGGTAAATTATCTCATATAGAAGAGGCAAGGGAAAACTATTACAATGGAGGGGAAGAACAGGAAGGCAAAAGGGAATGAGTCAACTTTACTCTCATTGAATTTGGCTTAGGGAGGGAATTACATACACACTAAATAGGGTATCTTACCCTACAGAAGAGGATCAAGGAAGGGGATCAGAGGGGGGATGGTGGAAGGGAGGGCAGGTTGGGGGGAGGATAGTTAAAAGCACACATTTTTGAAAAGGGACAGGGTCAAAGAAGAAAATAGAACAAGGTGGGGGGACAGGATAGGATGGAGGGAAATATAGTCAGTCTTTCACAATATATCCACCATGGAGTAGTTTTGCATAGCTACACATATACAACCTATATTGAATTGCTTATCTTTCCAGTAAGGGTAAGTGATGAGGGAGGAAGGGAAAGAATCTGGAATTCAAAGTTTTAAAATAAAATGTTTCAAAAATATATTATTATTATTATTATTATTATTATTATTATTACTATTTTATATGCAGCTGGGAAATAAGATATAGAGGCACTGGGGTATAGAGATCCATCTTGCCCTACCAGAAAGTCAGAGTGGGGATGGGGGAGGATATAGGAGAGAACAGATTGGAGGAGCAGTCACATAGTGGGATCACTGTTTTGGGGTGGTGGGTAGGAGAAGGACAGGGAGAAAATTTGTAACTCAAAATCTTGTGGAAATGAATTATGTAAATTAAAAATAAACATTTAAAAATTTTGCAATGATGGAGGTGGCATGGAACTTCAAGTAGTTCTAGCCCAAGACAAGTCTTATACAGTAAAGGTTCACAGATTAAAATAACCTGAAATAGTTTGGGAAGAATCTAGAGAAAGGTTTCTTCCTTGTCTGTGTCATCAACCCCTTTGAAAATCTGGCGAAATCTGCCAATCCCTTCTCAGAGTTATGTTTTAAAATGTACGAAATTACATTCAGTAATTATATTTATACACATATGCACACACACACACAAACATACACACATAGCACCTACTGAGTGCCAGGTACTGTGCTAAGTAAAATAAAATAAATAGGTTTACAAAGAACACTACTTTTATTGAAATAGTATATCTAACTATATCCATCTCTATAAAAATAAATTCAAGAATGACTATGAGTAAAGGGAAGAAGGGGAACTTCTAAACTAAGAGGATTGTCCAGGCCTTAGAGTTGTCAAAGAAAAATGGAACTCTTAAGTATTCACAAACACTTTTGGTTGTCATTAGGACAAATTATCCAAGTACTTTTCTGTGGATGGATTGGAGAGAGAGAGACAGAAAGAGAGAGAGAGAGAGAGAGAGAGAGAGAGAGAGAGAGAGAGACATATAGATAGATAGAGACAGAGACAGAGAGACAGAGACAGAGAGAGACAGGAGAGAAAGAGAGAGTATTTGGGTTGGATTACTTCTCTCATATTTTCTATCTGACTATAAGAATATAAAGAAAATTTATGCTGAAAATTCCATTATACTTCCAAAGAAAGTTTAGGACTTTTAATAGGTATTTATATGATTCTCTGATAATTGATTAGGAGAAATATTTTAAGTTATGGAAAATGTTCTTAACTATATTACAATTTATGTTTTCATCTTTCAACTCAATTAAGCAAAAAATGTAAAAAGCACCAATTATTTGCAAAGAACTACACTAGCATTGAAAATTTAGTGAAGAAAAATAACATTGTTTCTCCTTGCAAGGATCTTATCATCCTTCTAGGGAGAGAGGCAAGTGAAATAAATACAGTAAATATCATTCAAATTAAACTATAATTAAACACATAGAGGAATTTTTTTTTTTGCTTTTATTTGGATGGGGGAAGGTAGAGCAATAGGGGTTAAGTGACTTGCCCAAGGTCACATAGCTGTTTTGTGTGTGTGTGTGTGTGTGTGTGTGTGTCTGTCTGTCTGTCTGTCTGTCTGTCTGTCTGTCTGTCTGAGACAGGATTTTATTTCATGTCCTCCTAACTCCAGGGCTGGTGCTCTATTCAACTGTGCCACCTAGCTGCCCCAATAGAGAAAATCAAGGGGAGATTTATCATAATAATCCCTTCACATTGGGAAGATGCCTAGAGGTGATGGCTGGCACCTGAACAAGGACTTGGAGTAAGAAAAAATATTTTTTTTGCTTTTTGGAGGGCAATTGGGGTTAAGTGACTTGCCCAATGTCACATGGCTAATAAGTGTGTCAAGCATCTGGGGCTGGATTTGAGCTCAGGTCCTCCTGACTCCAGGGATGGTACTCTATTCACTACTCCACCTAGCCTCCAGAGAAAGATTTTCATAGAGCTAAGGGCAGTGTATATTCAAGCATGTGGAAAATCATGTACAAATATGAGGAGATGGGAAGAGGGCAAAATGTGTTCTAGAAATTTTGAGTAGTCCAGTAGTTAATAGAATGTCAAGAGCAAAAAGGCTGGAAAGTCAGATTGGAGTCAATTTTGAATGCTAACCTAAGAATCTGTACTTTATTTACTTGACAATACAAGGCCATGGAGCATTTTGTACAGGTAATAAGGAAGAATATTTTGGTAAGCAGTGTTAATGATGAATTAGAGAGGCAGAGTGTAAAAGTATTTATCAAGTCTACCGAAACCTGAAAAAGTTTTTCTTTGTTGGGTGCTAGAGAAGGCATTTCTCTGTGATCCATTCTATATAATGAAGGAACTGTTTATATGAATGTTCAAGACTTGGCTCACACTGTCTTGGTCCTCCCAGTAGACATTGTCTTTTTATTCAAAGTCCCCTTGTGTCTGTTTTGGATTGTTATGTGTCTTGCATGTACTTATATATCCAGTCTCCCTAATAAAATGCCTTCCTTGAGGGCAGGGAAAGTTTCATTTTTATCTTGCTATTGACAAATCCAAGTTCAGTGTCTGACATACAAAAGGAATTTAATAAACAAACAAAAAATTAATACATAATTCTTGATAGATCGCTAAAAGCAAGAGAATAGAACAGACAGATTTCAGAAAATCCTGGAAAGACTTGTATGAACTGATGGAAAGTGAAATGAGCAGAACCAGGAAAACATCATACACAGTATCAGCAACATCGTGTGATGATCCAACTATGAATGACTCAATTCTCCTCAGCAACACAATGATCCAAGACAAGTAAAAAAGGATTCATGAAAGAAAATGTTATACATAGACAAAGAACTGATGAACTCTGAATGCAGATGAAAGCATATTTTTTCACTTTATCCTTTCTCATGTTTTTTCTTATTTTGATCTGTTTTTTATTCTTTCACAACTGTGAATAATATGGACATTTTTTTACATGGTAGCACATGTATAAACTATATCAAACCATCTACCATTTTCAGAAGAGGGAAGGGGAAGAAGTAAAATCTGGGACTAAAAATCTTGTAAAAACAAATGCTAAATGTTTTCTTGACATGTAACTGGGGAAAAACATAATTTAACTTAAAACAATAAAAATAAAAGCAAGAGAATAGCCTTCCTGCACCACTGTAGATGTTAGACAAGTTTTAAAGAAGCCATTTAACTTTAGTAGTCTCCTTCCTGAAAGCTGTCCCCTGACTTCTCTTTTGAATTTAAATATATCTTTTCCTAGGCTCTTCCCAGGTGTTTTTGGAAAGATAAAATATCCGGATTGACAGTGGAGAGAAATAAGGGAGTATCTTTGCTTCCTGTTTGGGACAGGCCAAGAATCCTGAGAACCCATTCTCATTACCCATGCCTGTCTATTCCTTCACAGTATGGCAGAGACTGGAAGTCAGAGTGGATAAGTGCAAGGGAAAGTTTAGGAAAAAAATAAACCCAATAAGAAATAAGAATCCCTATTACTTTTCCTGAGCTACTGAGCCAAACTAATTCCCTCTAATTAGCAAAGGACATTGTATAGAACTTTCACAATAGTTTATTTACAAAGGCTGAAAGCCTTTCTTCTCAGAATCTGCTGCTTTTGCACAATGTTTACACCCCACTCACCTTGCAATTGCCATTGTATACATTATACTAAATATCAGTGGGGAGAATACAAAACAAAAGCACAGTTGTTGAATACTGATCCCTCTAAATGCTAGTGCCTTCTCTATGATGATATTTTTCTAATTTAATCAGGATATAGATTTTTTGTATATAGCTGCTTACATGTTTTCTCCCTCATTAGATTGTGATCTCCTCAAGAAAAGATACTTTTTTCTTTCTTTCTATCCCTAGAAGACCACAACTCTGAAAGCCAAATAGAGAAGCTGAGAAATGTAAAAAGATAAACACTAATGAGGAGTAGGTAGTAGCACAATAGATAGAGTGCTGGACCTGAAGTCAGGAAGACCCATGTTCAGGAATTCAAATACAGCCTCAGACACTTGGTAGCTGTGGGACTCTTAGTAAGTCACTTAACTCTTTTTCTCTCAGTTCCTCATCTGTAAAATGAGCTGGAGAAGGAAATGGCAAACCACTCCAGTATCTTCACAAAGAAAGCCCCAAAACGGGTCACAAAGAGTCAGAAACAACTTAAATGACTCAACAACAACAACAACAAACAAAACTTGAATTAGTAATCACAAGGGATTAAACAAGGAAAAACTTCTTATATTCAATTATAGGGAGATGATCCATATATCCCTTTTGGACCCTATCATCACTAGGGATCATAAAAGAAAATCAAGTTACAGATGAACTGGGACTGGTTTTGTTGTTTTGATGTTCTTAAGAGATGAAAGGAAAGAGAGGAAAAAGAATACAAGGCAGGAGGGGAGAGAAAAAGGAAGGGTAAAGAAAATTATGTCACAAAATCAGGGTATCTAAGTAGACAAACAAGGAGGAAATGGGGAGGGGAGAGTAGCTGACACTGGTACTTCACTCTCATCTGAACTGGTCCAAGTAGGAAAGAATACACACACATATGCAAGGATAAAGCTAAGTACAAAAAGACATTTTGTTCAACAGGGAGATAAGAAAAGGTAAGATGGGGAAAAGAAAAAAATGAATAAAAAAGGATTATTCCTAAGCAAAATGAAGATTAAAATTGTACAAAAATATTTATAGCTCTCAGGTTGCAAAGAAGGGAAATAGCTTGATAATTTCTCGCAAGTCTTTTTAGCTACAATGAAAATAAAACTGCTTAAAAAAGAGGCATTTCTTCCACTGTAGTTGGTGATTTGGGCTGTTGTTAAAAGTGTCAACCATTGTGGAACGGTTAAGTGAGTTATATCATACATGGAATATCGTTGTGCTATAAAAATTATGAAACTGATGCTTTTAGAGAAACCTAGGAATACCTGTATGAACTTATGCAAAGTGAATAGAACCAGGAGAATGATTTATACAATACCAACAACATAGTAAAGATAACTTCAAAAAAATTAGGAATTTCAATTAGCTTAATGATCAACCACGATTCCAGAAGACTAATGATGAAATATGCTACCCACCTTCTGGTAGAGAGGTAAAGGAGTAAGAGTATAGATTAAGCCATATTTTTTTTTCTAAATGACCAACATGGAAATCTG